>JAITYX010000063.1:1200000-1800000 GCA_021018815.1 Talinum fruticosum | reverse complement strand
AGAGTAGCAAATGGTGGCCAACGAGATAAGGCTCAATGCCTGAGTTGCCAGCAGTGCAAGGGAAAGAAGTGTTTGTGCGGGTGCAACGGTTTGGGACGAGAATCCCGCTTGAGTATCCATACCTTGCGTAAGCATTAGGTTCATTTAGTGTCGCCCAATATTTTACCCTGTCTCCAAATTCTCTAAAGCATATATCCGCATAGTCCACAAAATCCGCCCTACATATATATCATAATGGTAAGCAAATTTAATATATATATATATATATATATATATATATATATATATATATATATATATATATATCATAATGATACCTTTAAAGATGAGAGGAAATAATAATTTGTATATCCGTCTATATAAATTTTGATGCAGTAATTAACATGCAGATAATTAATGATCTAACTTACACAATATTAGGGCTTAAAAAATCGCCATATTTTTCTTCAAGGTATTGTGGAACGTCCCAATGGTGGAGGGTCACAAACGGCTCTATATCTGCCCCAAATATGCTCATAAAAGTAAATAAAATGAATTATATTAATATTGTGATTCATGAGTGAATGATTGATCACCATTGGCTAGAAGTTCATCGATGAGATTGTTGTAGAAATCAATCCCAAGTTGGTTCACACCGCCGGCCTTGTTTCCTCCTGCGGACCATGGGATTAGTACACTACTCATTTAATTTCTTTATGAGGAAGTCAAACTATATATGCACCACTACTAAATCCTTTTATTTTTGAGGCCAACTTAATGTTATAAGTAGATATCATCGTAACTTTTATGTAAGATATTTTTATTTAAGAATTTATGCATAACATAGAGGGTATGCTTACTTAGGCAATATTCTTGTCCATGAGATGGATAATCGAAACGAATCTAAACCCATATCCTTCATCAATTTAATATCCTCCTGAAATTATGAGAGACTTTGAATTAAATTCATTTGAGAATCATGCTTCATGCAATCAAATATTATTATTCACAAATATCAAAATTATAAAAAAAAAAATTCTACAAATGTCTTGAGGGGTACAACTAGATTGACTTAATAGTAGGTGTTATACTTACCCTGTAACGATGGTAGAAATCATCTGCCACATCTCCATTGGTTCCATCTGCCGTAATGTCTACCAAAACATGCATGAAATATATTGAATTAACTTTAAGATGTTTTTGGAAGGACATAATTTTTTCAAAAATATTTTAAAATTTTTATGGGTTTGAAGCTAATGGTAAAAGATAACTTTTTATCAAAATAAATTGAATTGCAACCAAGTTTCTTTCTAGTCATTTTTTTTCTCATTGTTTATTTACAATGAAAATTTAGATGAACTATCTTCCCAATGTTTTAAACCCTTGCACTTGAGTCTCATTCATTCATAGGGATTTTCTAAACTCGTAACAGGTGAGTTTACGAATTTGGAGGAGGAGGACATTCTTGGTCCTTTTAAATATCGAGGTGGATATTGATATAGCTAAACCTTTGCAAATTAATATAAGGGCGGATTGATAAGACCAGAAGTAAAGCTTCTGAAAGAAAAGGAAAGAGAGATTAGTGAACGAGAATCCTTGAGTTTGAGGCCGATTTTCTTATCGGAACCAAGTTGAATGGATTGCAGGTAAAAATTTCTTAGTACGAGAAGCTCGTCTTGGCAAGGTCTTGAGTTCATGGCCGCTTGTATGTTAAATTTAAAATCGTGTTCGGGTAGACTAGTCCAAGAGCAGTAAGAGAGGGTGAAAAAGAGGGGACACAAACTTGGATATTTGTGGGTGTGGTAATCCCAATTGCTTTGACCTTTCCCATTCACATTAGCAGCTCCTTCAATCTGCAGTCACCAAAAATTAAAAAAAATGTTGATTATTATAGGCTTTCTACAAAGCCATACAAAATAGTGCAATAACATGATAGCATCTTTTATTAGATTCTTTGATAATTTATAATTTTAAATTCATAGAGATAAAGAGTATTTTTGTAATTTTAAATTAAAAGACATCTCATGAATAATTAGTTGAGAAAATATCAAACTAATAAAATTAACAAATATCACTTGATGGATTGATGCAAACAAATACTATATGGTCATATTGGTTAATTATTAGCCAATGAGTTCTAGCTCAAGCGGCATTGTAGCCACTTTTCATAGTTGAGGTCAAATCTTATGACTTGCAATTTTCTTTGTGTGCAGATAAGCAGGTGGTCAACCAAGCTATTAAGCTTGGGTTTCCCTTCCCCTTTCGGCCGCTAAATCCTATTGGGATTAGGGCTCAATGAGGATGACCTGTACTTATCATTTAAAAAAATATTAGTTAATTATTAGGTTTTATTGTGGCATTGTGGTCTAGGAATTTTGCAGAATTCGTCCTGGTCAAAGCAAGCAAGGAAAAAACTTATCACTTGCCGGATAACACCTATTCTTGGCCGGCCACAAACTTTAATTTAATTTGATTCCTATTCTTTGAGTTGGTAACCTTTTGGTTGTTATATAGTTGTATTGCTTTTCCACATATTATAATAAAATACAAAAATTATGTGAGATTACAAACTTAGTCTTAGGCTTTCAAACCTCATTTTATCCTTTTTGTTCTTGTTAAATATAGTATCGGATGATCTCAAATTCGAATCTCAAAACGCCCATGTTGATTATTACACAAAGTTAGAACTAGTCTTTGCAGCATCGCACTTAAAACCCGATGACCATCTGCGTGAGGAGGTATGTGAAAAAATAAATGTATTCATGGGCTTTTAACCATACATCGGCTTAAGACCTTAAGTTTTTGACTGAGTTAATTTCTGAACAATTGTACAACAGAAGATGAAGAAATCAAACCTTGGACCTATAACGCATCTATGACTTAATTTTGAATCGTTATGCCAAAACCCTCATCAATCTATAACAACTGTAAAACAGAAGATGAAGCAAATAAGTGAAGAGAGTAAATGAGGAACCTGATAAGAGGCAGAAGCAGCACCAAATATGAAGTTTTGTGGAAAACTTGAACGACTAATCTCAACCTCAAGGCTAGCGCATGCATTTGTATTTATTGCAAATATAACGAGAAATGCAACGATAAATGACATTTTTTTAAAACCTCTGGGCTCAAACAATTTGTCCAAAAACTTCTACACATCTTATATAGATGCCAATACACCAATTTATCTCTCAATTTTGTCATTTAATTTAAATTCAATTATTTATTATTTTATTTCCTTCGAATATTACTTATTATTATTAGCGGGATCAACATTGTGTTGCTAAAAAAGTGGATCATGATTCATGCAAGCTAAGCAACGACTGACCTCAAAGATATTTATGATATAAATTTTAATTTCTAACTAATATATTTTTTTTTATAGATATCCAGCAATAGGAGTATTAAATTAAATATGAACGTGTTTTCTTACATTAGTCCTTAATTAACTATAACTGCTGACTTGGGGTGTGTTTGGTTGGGGGAAAATCATTTTCTCGGAAATTAATTTTCCATGGAAAAATGATTTTTCTTGAAAATCGTTTTCCACATACATTTTCCTTTATTTGGTCCAATGAAAAATAATTTTCCAAAAACTCATTTTCCTTTGTTTGGTAGGAAGGAAATTAATAAACCCTAAACCCCATACCCTAAACCATAAACCCTAAGCCCCAAACCCTAAACCCTAAACTCCATACACTAAACCCTAAACCCCATACCCTAAACCCTAAACCCTAAACCGCATACCCTAAACCCTAAACCGCATACCTAAACCCTAAACCCCCATACCCTAAACCCTAAATCCTAAACCACATACCCAAAACCCCGAACCCTAAACCCTCAATTACATAAGCTGGTAACTTCATGAGTTTCGGTTACAATCCAAGGCCAATATCACACAATATTTCTATTTTACATGTATTTTTGTATCCAACATGTTGGTCAAAGAAATATACGAGACATGAATAGAATCGAGATATCGAAACTTCATTCACGGATTTTGGTAGAAAGATCAAATATCTTTTATCTTTGAGTATGGAGAAATCATGGTTCCGCTAGTGTTAATTTGACACCATCTTTGAATGAAATAAGAGATACACTCAATGTTTTAACCAGTTTGCTAATGTCCATGGATGTATCTCGCTGGAGATTCCACACCCCGATCGACTCGAAACGTCATAATTTGCAACAAATCAGCAATTGTTTATACTCGAATGAGTAATGACAAGTGGAAAAAAGGGTATGTGACACAATATTCACCCAACAGAATTCATAGGTTTTTATATCTGAACCAAAAACGGTAATAATCAACTTATTGATCAATTCATTGCACCACACAAAGGATGGAAATATTAAACACAATTCAAAAGCTTTAAATCCTTGTTATAAAGGCTCATGTAGTTAGAACTTCAATGTTCAAAAATTATCCATGAGACCATAACATTGATCACTGGACTTGATAAAGTGTTGCTTCCAAGTCCAAATAAAAGGAGCCTAGATGTGTGTAACCAAATAAATAGTGCATTCAAACATTTTCCGGCATGACATCAACATGACGAGTCTTTCAACTTCAAACTCAATATTCAAAAATCAAACATTTTCATTTCCTTAGGTCTAAAATTCAAGGGTTAAGGCTATGACTTTGCTATGATCGAATGACCAAATTACCAACTATATGGTGTAATGCCAAGTTTATGAGAGTTATGCATTAGAAGAAGTGGTAGGTTCTTTGACAAATCCCATCTTTTTCTTATCTAGGAAAGTTTTAAGTTTCTACTACCACAATGGCAAGCTTGTGTAACCCTCTGCCAAGTACTAGTACCATATAACAATCTATCAAAAATATACAATGATGCCACACTCATTCTGCAGATACGAACCTCGAACTGGAAGGGACTTCGAACAGTGTGATATTGTCTCGTGGCCCATATATAATGCTCGCTTCTCAAAATTGCAAAGTTTGAACACCTTGCAAAAATCAGCTTCTCCGATTCTAGTTTAGATTTTCCATAAACATTTACTAGACGAGCTTCATCCTCCTCTTTTTAAAAGGATTTGGTCCCTTCATAAACTGGAATTTGAGATATATCGGATACGATAAAGGGCAATAGCAAAATAATAGAAATAGTATACTGTGCATGTGTGTATATTCCAAAATAACAAACCCCTTCACGTGAAAAAGTCAAGAACCCATTTCAGAAAAATCCAATCCTAACTAAGACACCGAGGACAAGTAGCAAATTTATTCCACTTAAATCATAGATCACTCCACCTTCAAAAAACTAGAAAAGATTTTATTGCTTACAGTAGTCACATTGAATAGTAATGTTATAAAGCAATAACCATGTTCATGCCATTTGGATAATCTTACATGCAAAGACATAGTTGTTATCTTATTTAGAAAGAAAATTCAATATTAGAATCTTAAAGTAATTTAATTAGTATGTTAAGATGCTTGCCATAAATAGTACTCGACCTTGATTTTCCTCCCAAACTTCCTCTTTGACTTCTTATTTCGTATCTGGAAAGTTTCTGCAAGCGATCTTCGGAGGCGGAGCTACCATTACAAGTGGCTGCTACAGAGGAGAGTGGATGATGTTTATGTTACCATTACCTAGAGCATGTCATAAAAAGAGACCTAGAATTAATGACATAGCAAAAATGCTCATTGATCAATGCAAAAATGCTTATTCATCAATGCAAAGCATGATCCACCGAACAGGCGAATTGTCTTGCCGGATTCTTATTCACTTAAGTTTCAGTCGATTCCTACTTTCAAGCAAATGTAAGAAAAATATAAGCCAATAATAGGGTGACCAGATCATGGGATATAGTTCTACCTTGACTTGATAGACAGACTTGATTTTAGAGTGTCATAATATGAAAGAAAATAAGAAATTGCTCAATACTTTAGTATCTAACCTTTATGTCTCCTTCACTGAATGCCCTCCTTATTTCATGAGCAGCACCAAAATCCAGTTTAGGAATATCCAAGAAATGTGGCCCCACTGTAGCACAATTTATCCATTCCATTGACCAAATTTGGGATGCCCCGCTTCTTTGCAAAGTGTGAGGTTCGGAGCTTCCTTTCACAAAATTTGGGTAATTGGGTTCGTCAGGTAACATAATATCAATGGAAAGTCTCGCTTTCCAACCTTATTAGTGAAGAGTGTTCGAGAGATAGTACACAATCAATTGATTTTCACACAGCAATCAATTATCCATACAAAATTGCTTGCTTCAGTTCAAGCACTCCATAGTCATAAAAACCTAGAATTCGACAAGCACAAGCAAAGCGAAAATTGAAAAATCAAAACCCTAAAATTGACAAATCGAAACCCTAAAAGTCGCAAACCAAAGCCCTAAAAGAGAAACAACTGAATCAAAAAGAGCAAGAGAGTGTGTCTTACCGATAAAATTGACAACAATGGAGAGAGAGTTGTGTGAAGAACTGTCTCGAGTAGGAAGGGAGAAACATTGCTGCATCTCGCTGCGTGAGGAAGGCTTGGAGACTGGAGAGAGCGAAAGCCGAGCAAGGATGGAGGCTTGAGAGAGAGAGATACGAGCAAGGATGGAGAAAGAGAGGTGGAGCAGCGATACTGCAACGATGGAGACTGGAGAAAGAGAGAGAGAGAGGCGGAGCAACGATGGAGCAAGCGAAGGGAGCAAAAGGAGCAGCGAAGGAAAACGCAACTTCCCTTTCCTCACAGGGGAAAATAGTTTGTTGTTTTAGGGGAAAATTCATTTTCCCTAAAAATGATTTTCCGAAATTTCGATACCAAACACATGAAAATCGGAAAATTATTTTCCGGAAAATGGTTTTCCCCCAACCAAACACACCCTTGGTGGAAAAGATTTACAAGTAATGGGCCACTTTCAAGGAATATATAGTTTATTCTGTTTAATAAATAATTGGCTTATTCTTTTCTATAAAAAAAGATTACATTTGCTTTGTTTTTTTAATTATGGATGTCATAGAATTAGTCTTTTCTTGCATCAATATTTCTTTTACTACGCCTCTCTCCCCCTTCTTCCCATATAACCTTATCTCATTCTTTTCCTAGAACTGTTTCCAATGATGAGCCTCAATCTCTCTTTAATTTATATTTTATTTGGTATTTACTCTAAAAATAATGATCATTTCTTCATTTTTGAGTGTCTGTTCATTCCCTCTTTTAATAAGTGGTATTGTTTTTCACTTTTGGAGTGATTATATCAATTTCTTTTCATATAATTATATTTTTATTTGTTTAAATTGTTGATTGATTGTCGGATCGATCTACAACATGAATTAATTCTTCAAATTCGGATTATCTGTAACAAATAAATATGTTTGATGGGAAGGTTATACAAGATTTGTGGAACTCGTGGCTAAAGATTGTATGATGAAATAATAATTGAGTGGAAAAGGAGCGTTCATAAGGGTTTCAACAACTTTTCTTAATCGAAAGATTTATTTTATTACTTATTTTCCCTTGATTGAGGCAGAGGAAAATTAACTTCCTTACTCATAAAAGGAAATTTATTTTCCCTTGATTGAGGGAAATTATTTTCCCACAAAAAATATTTATCCACCACTTATGTTACCAAACGTTGGAAAATAAAATGATAATTTTTCGAGAAAATATTTTCCACCTGAAAGAAACACCCCTAACTAATAATTTATACTTTATTTGGGGAGAGTTAGGGATGGACGATAGTCATCCCAACTCTAAAGCTGGCTACCAGGACTTTCAATATATTTAATGTTTTTATATTAAAGTGGAGTTGTATGGTGTTTAACTCATATAATGTAATAATTTCACAACGGTATGCAATTGTATTCAAAATACAAAACTAAATCATTTTAAGTGATTGTTCATGTTTAATATGCACGTAAATGGTTGAGTTGACCAACTTTCAATTTGGTGTTGGTATAAAAACGTTATATATTTAAAGTATCCACAACTTGCGCTACTAACATTAAAGTTCGTTATCCTCCTAAAGTACAATTTATTAATTAGCTGTCAATGTTCCAATATCTTGATACCGTATCAAAGAAGAGGAAAAGAAGAAAGAAAGAAAAATATTATCGAGACAGGAATATATAAAAATAAAAACCATAACCCTTGAATCACATGAACCACCTAAGGGTAAGGATAGTGTTTATGTTTCTGGAACGCAACATATTCTTGTACCATTTTCCTGAATCTTTCATAATTCTCTTCAAGTTGTTGATACGATCAATGTAGATGAGACCAAATTTACTTAAATAACCTGATTGCCACTCAAAAACGTCCAAGAATGACCATGCAAAATACCCCTTTACATCAGCACCTCTCCTGCCATTATATATTCAAATTTCAACCGCATCAAGCACTTGTTTATGTTAATTGACCAGCCTTATTATTGATTTTGTATTCTCCTGAGCTGAGAAAGAAGTCAAAGAAACTAAAATTCAGAGGCAAACTTACTTAATAGCTCGAAGAAGGTGAGCTAAATGGCCTTGTAAATATTCAATTCTTGGATTATCTTTAAGATATTCATCGATTGAATGAGTTGTGTTTAGTTGATCATTAGTACCGTAGCCTGTAACAATGTACAATTAGAAAAAGTATGAAAAAATATATGAAATGAAATTATGATAATAATAATAATAATTTAGAGATGCAAATTCACTATATGGTTACCATTTTCAGTTATGAAAATTACTGGATTTTCATATCTTTCTTTCAAAAGTACGACCAATTTCTCCAAACCCTCCGGATAATAAAAAAGCCAAGGTTTCGGTGTCTGCAAAAGAAATTACATGCAATAGAAAAATATGAAACTTAAAAAAATAATATTTAAATTTAAATTTAAAGTGTAGGGAATAAATAGAAATACCGGCTTTCCGATGGGTTGATTATTCTTGTTCCAAACTGTCACAATTAAAGAAAAAAGAATTAACCTCTTATCCATGATCAATTTATAGGGCATTAAAATATTTTCTATAAATTAAAGGGGAACATTATCCTCAGGTTCCAAAGGCCTGTTTAGTTGCATTGTTCTATCCTAAAGTGTACCGATTTTAGTCCAAAATTTTTAATATTTTTAGTTTCGTTCCGGTCCTGTCCAATTTTAATTTGACCTAGTAAGACTCATATAACCGATTGGTTAGCTCCCTTGAGCCTTATCCAAACCTATATTCACACAGATTGAGCAAATCTATAGGGCTTTCCTTTGGGGGCATGGAGGAGAAGAAAGTGATTGGTCTAGTTGCGTCGGAGCAGGTATGTTTAACAAAAAGGAAGGAGGAGGACTCAATGTAAGGAGCTGTACGACTTGGAATGCTGCAACATTTGGGAAATCACTATGGGATGTATCTTCAAAGGCAGATATTCTTTGGGTGAAGTAGATTAATCATATCTAACTAAAGGGTGCAAAGTTTTGGGAGTGCGTGGCTTCAGCAGGACAGTTGATATTGGAGAAGACTGAATAAACTCGAGGAGAAATTAGCAAGGAAATATTCTCCACATAAGAAATACGCTATCAGAACTGGCTATCATTGGTTGAGAGAATTTAGACACCAGTAGCAATGCCTAAGCAGAAGCATATAATGTGGCTAATGATGTTGAATAGTCTGCTAACTAGGGCTAAGATTGGCACAACTTGGTATGCATGCAGACAAGTGAAAGGAGCTGTATTTTTGTTCTCGTATGAGCGAGGACATTGCTCACTTATTTTTTTCAATGTGCCTTCAGTCAGGAGGTAATTGAGGATATGCAGTTGGATATAAGCCTGGCAAAACCAGGCAGTTGTTGGAGGATCAGGTTGATAAAATAAAAAGGGTAAGCCAACAAGAAGAAGGTGGTGAATGCTGTCTATGTTGCATGTGTTTTATCATATAACGTGGAGCGGAGGAGAGTGGAGGTGCAAGCACGTGGACTTTGTAAGAGGATCAAAATGGATATATCAACTAGAATCACACCATATTTACAGAAGAAAATGTCTAACAAGTCAGAAGGATATGGGAAGGATCGGGAAACTTAGAAATTGGTCTCACTTTTTCCAAATTGTTTGAGAAGGGTCTTCTCTTATAATATGAAGTATTTTTATGTATATAATTTAAATTGTAATATTTGATGTTTTAATTTCACAAATAAAAAAAAAACTAAACTAAACTTACATGTTGAAGCAGAGTGAGAATCTTGGTTATAATGTTGCATAGTAGGAAGTCGTTCAAAAGCGTAATAACCAGTATAGTAATTCAAGCCAAAGAAGTCAAATGAGTGCTTTAGCATTTCAGATTGCTCCTTGCTAAATTCTGGCAGTCTATTTCCCACTAATGATCGCATTGATTTTGGATACTCCCCAAATGTCACTGGATTAAATATCCTGCAAATTAAATTGACCGAACAAAAATCAATGAGATTTGATGATTATTGTCAAGATTGAGGCCCTCATTACATTATATTATATATTCACCAGATTAAATATTCTTGTAATAGGATGGTTTCTCTTAGTATCCTCGTTCTTGTAGTATTACGAGATAGAGTAGAGTTTGGTTTCCAAGTCATGTAACTCGAGAGATGATGACATCTTGTACCTTCACTGGTTTGCAGATATATACGACATCAATGGCCTAGGGAGAAGCTAACAGAGAATTTTCTCCCAATTTTCAATTTTAGTAGGATTATTGAAATTTTGATGGTATAAAGTCACCTCCATTTAATAATATTTTTTAATAAAAAACAGGACAACTATATGTGGGGGTACAATTATAATTAATAATCTAGAAATACAATTAAATGTGTACTTATATAAGGTTTGCTTCGATGTAATCAACCATATAAATTTAAACAAGTATGTAATTGTTTTTTCATTAATTTATTTGGTTATATGAGTGGGAGTATTGTAATCAAATACTTAACATGCAATTGTAATTACCACAACCTATACAATCATAGTACCTTTACAAGGCTGATTATATTACATTGCATCTAACGAAAGGCGACATTAGTACTTACCATCCACAAAAATGTTGATAGAGTCTTTCAGCTGCCTCCTTGCTACTCGGTTGCTCATCATATGGCTCCGCCCGATGACATGCAATTGTGATTCCAACCTTCCCATTTTGAGAACCCTTAAATATATTGAAAACATTATTAATGTTCTCCCACAATTAATCATATGGAAATGATGGGAAATTAGAGTCATGCATGCTAGATCATTTAGCAATGTTATCAAATAGTGCGTGATATCAAATAACTATGTTATAAGGTAAGTCTCCATTAGCTTAGGTTATAAGTAATCGCATAAAATGGGGTATTAGTGTGTCCTCTTGAGTACGTATATCATACAAGGTTAGGTCAATAAAGAACACGAGACTTTAAGTTGCTTCCAATTATACTGCGTATGCTTCTTACTTGTCCTTGGCTAAAGGGGGTTTGTGTGGCAGTGTAAATAGGCACTCTTAAGCCTCCCCCTAGATATGGGATTCATGAGCAGTTTTTTTTTGCCGGGGGGATCCAAAATGCAGTACCACAAGCAATGGATACGGTTCCCACTTTCCAAATGAATTGTACATAAGTTGGATTCAATTGTTCTGCAGACATGATTTGTTCATATCTTTACCTTCTGGAAGACCCTATTTGATATGAAAAAATGGAACAGACCTGAGGTTTGCTATCTGGGGGTTGGGAACGGACTTGAAATCATGTGCTCGATAGAAAAAGGGAAAGGAATCAAATCTCATTTCTTATTGTTTGGTTACCTTCTCAATAAAAGTTAACGAAGTTTCTAGTAGTTAAGAGACCGAGAGAGAGAAATGAGATTGAGGCAGAGAAATGAACCTGGTATTTGCGCTTGTACAAGTTGAAGGCAGCAGCATGAGAGAGAAGCAAGTGGTGAGCAACGAGATAAGGCTCAGTGGCGGAGTTGCCGTCGACGCAAGGGAAAGAATCGTCCGTGCGAGTGCAACGATTTGGCACCAAAACCCCTCTGCATATCCCTTCTGCGCGTAAATGTTGGGCTCATTTATTGTCGACCAATATTTCACCCTGTCTCCAAATTTCTTGAAACATATGTTGGCGTACTCCACAAAATCCGCCCTACACATCATTATATCAAGATATTAATCGGGCATGAATAATAGTGCCAAATTTTGAAAACTATATAATAACTTGAAAAATCTAAACTAAAATTATCATACACACAGTGATGTCATGTGTTTTATTTGTTAAAGTTCCTATAAATCTAAAATCCTTTTTACTTCATAATCAAGGATTGTTAGGAGCTCTACACCAAAAAGAAAAAAAGTTATCAAGAGCAAATTCAAATTATAATAGACCATTGCTACCGGAAAGTCTAACAAAGTAATATGGATTACTTTGTAGATGTTGGTGTCAATCAAATATCTCCCATGGCTTTAATTCTGATTTTGTTCGAGTATAATTCTGATGTGACTTAGAGTACATTTTGTTCATTTTTAACAAAGTTTTCTAATGGTCCACCCCTATTTCTCACCCAAAAATACTTTTTAAAAAGAAATAATAAAAAGTAAATCGTCCCTGTCCTTTGTAAATTAAGTCTATATAAATTAAAATTTATGCATACTTTTTTTGGGGGGGAGGGTTTGGAAAACTTCATAATGAAAATCTTCATGCAGCAAGCATATCGTGCATAATAAAACAACTTACACAATATTAGGGCTTAAAAAGCCACCATATTTTTCTTCAAGAGCTTGTGGAACATCATAATGGTGAAGGGTCACAAACGGCTCTATACCTGCTCTCAAATAAGTACTTAATTTTAATGTTGATCATGTATCATATCTAATTAATATGTATAAATAAATTATTGTTGATAAGAAAACAACATAATTAATACTCTTCGTTATGAGTCAATGAGAGTACACCATTGGCTAGAAGCTCGTTGATAAGATTGTTGTAAAAATCGATCCCAAGTTGGTTCACACCGCCAGCCTTGTTTCCTCCTGAGGAGCATGGGATATAAAGGTATTTGTCATCACTTTACCAATTAAATTTCGTAATAAGGAAGTCAAAATATATATGCATTTATGCGCCCAAGTGCTGGATAGCATGATGGCATCAAAGTTATCAGTCACAGGCACCTCCTGGCTCCGAATATGGGGGAACAACTTTTCGTGGTGATAGGAAATATTAGATAAATTTTCTCTTAAAGATCTTTACCTATTTATCCGATCATCACATAGTACAATAGAAAGTTCAATATATCGAGGGGCAGGAATATAAAAAGTCGAATTGAAAAGTGGTAAATGAAATGCTGCATGTGCCAATCAATTAGCTGTCATAATAGTTTCACGATATATGTGAAAAATAGAGACTTCTGTAACTTACGAAAAATTAAGAGAATATCATCAACTAGTGCCTGTGTCATCCATGGTACCTTGATTTCTTTCTGCGATGCTTGTATTAAGACCTTGTTGTTATCTTTAATGATTAACTTCGTATACCGTTCTTGAATAGCACATTGGATGGACTTTGCTTAGAGTTATTGTTTCATCAACTAAAACACACACATACACTCACTGATTAATTTCTGCGTTTTTTTCTTCCTTTTGTAGATGAGGTATAAAGTCCAGCCTAATACTGCAAACAAGCCTTCTGAGCGTAGTTCCATGCCCCCTGTCCCTCCAAAACCTCTACATCTTGGTTATTTTTCCCTAGAGAGGTTCTGAGAGAGATGTGTTGGTTACCTTATAAAAAATTTAAAATTCTAAGATTATATTATTAGTTTAGTATGCACTACTGTTGATCAATTGTGGATGTTCAGTTGTCTTAGTTAGTAAAATCTTTACATTGTTACAATAGACATCTGAGTTGAAATCCTTCTATATTAACCTTGAACAACTATTATTTGTCAACGGAAATTAAATTTTATTAAATCATAAAAGGTTATAATAAAAAAAAACCAAGGGTGTTTAAGCTTCTTGCTTACTCGGCATTATTCTAGTCCATGAGAGGGAGAACCGAAAGGAATCTAACCCCATATCCTTCATCAACTTAATGTCCTCCTGAAATTATAAGAGAATTTGAATTAAATTAGTATACAATCTATGCTTCATGTAGTCATACTCATGTACTAACTTGTATGAGAATATTATTAATCACAATGATAGGTCGAAAGCAAATTTAGAGAAATTTATTAACTTGTGTCGGGGAATCCTAATAATGCAATCCATAAATATGTAGTTGGATAACTCGGGATAATATTTAAGGTATCACTGGGATAGCAAACCTATAAACCCAGGATAACAAACCTATAAGCTGGGGATAGTCAACAACCACCATGGGTCATCGTTGGAGGGCACAACCTCGTGTTGGCTGTGTTCTTCCTGGTGTTGTCCCATCTTGCTTCAAATAGCCAACTCGGGTAATCTTGTCGACAAACATAGTCTGTGTTGATTGCTATGAACAGTTTTTGTTGTCTGGATAAGATTGAGCATACAAACTCCCAATGGTGAAGGGTCTTATATTAAGGCAAGTGAGTGTGTGTGTGTGGGTGTGTGTGTGTGTGTGTGTGTGTGTGTGTGTGTGTGGGGGTGTGTGTGTGTGTGTGTGTGTGTGTGTGTGTATGTGTGTGTGTGTGTGTGTGTGTGTGTGTGTGTGTGTGTGTGTGTGTGTGTGTGTGTGTGTGTGAGAGAGAGAGAGAGAGAGAGAGCAAAGTGTGACTTAAAGTTCATCCTTAAGAGTGACTACAACACCCGTATAGATGACCCTTGAGTAATCTTGAATATTACACTCGTTGTGATCAGCACTTTATCTTTAAGATTATTTATGGTAACATCAAATAAGTGTTAAAGAAAGTGATTCACTTACAATTTATTGATTTATCCAAGTGCCATATTCTACATATTTTCCCTAACAATCTTAAGACCTATTTTCGTGAGAAATGGCAACAATATGTGAAGTGATTTCAAACTTTTAGAATTTGGAGAAATTTGAAGGTGTAGGCTTTTGAAGATGGTAAAAGAAGACGCATTTCCTCCTCACAACTCTCAAGGTTTTGTATCTCCTTCATACTCCCCGCTCGGTAAACACCAATGAGAAGACTCGGAGCAATCCCGTAGAAAGTCTGGAGTGGAAGAACAATGATTACATATGTTGGGGACACATCTTAAACAACATGTCTAATGCCTTGTTCGATGTTTATCAAAATGTCAAATTCGCTAAGGAACTTTGGGAGGCTTTGGAGAGCAAGTATATGGCCAAGGATGCATCCAATAAGAACTTCCCTATAAGTTAATTTAATAATTATAAGATGGTCTAAGAACGCTCTGTTCTAGACCAGTTGCATGAACTTTAATGTGTATTGAGTAACTTTAAACAACATAAGATGCACATGGATAAGTCTATTGTAGTTTCTTTTATAGTAAACAAATTTTCCCCTCTTAGAAAGACACTTAAAGAACTTTAAAGCATAAGAAAGAGGATATGACTCTTGAGTATTTGGCTAACCATCTTCATATTAAATAATAGCTTCATATGCAGGATGAATCAAAGGAACATGTCTCTAAGAATGTGGTAGAGGATAATGAGCCAAGTCAAGGACAGTAAGTACCAAGCAAGAAGAGACCTAATAAGGACAACAATATAAGGGCAACAAGTAGGCAAAAGTGGTTTGTTAGGAATGCAACAAACCACACCATAGGAAGAGAAACTGCACCATTTGGAAGAAAAAGGATGGACTGAACAACCAAAAGGCTAAAACAAAGGACAACATTATGGCCATGATCATTGATCAAATCAATTTTGTCCAAAGTGATAATGATTGGTGGGTTGATTCAGGTGCTTCAAGGCATGTGTGTAAGGACCATTATTTTTTCAAGATTCTTGAATTGGTGGGTGATGGAGTGGCGTTCTACATAGATAATACTAATAAAGCTAATGTCTTAGGAAAAGGTCAAATAGATTTAGTTTTTACTTATAAAATAGCTCTTACTTTAAATGATGTTTATTATGCTCCAGAAGTTATAATGAATATCAGGTAATATTCTTAATAAGTCTAGCTTCAAGCAAGTGTATGAAGCTGATAAGTTTATTATATCCAAGGGTGGTGTCTTCGTAGGGAATACTTATTTATGTGGTGACATGTTTAAGTTCAATGTAGTTAATGCTTCCAGTGGTAGTAAGATGCATGTTCTAGCTTACATGTTTTTTTATTCTTCTTCTTCTCTATGGCATAGTCATCTTGGACATGTAAATATAAAATATTGAAAGAAACGTATAGACTTGACTTGATTCCTAATTTTGATAAAATGATAGAGAAGTGTAAAACATGTATGTTAACAAAGATTACTATAAGTTTTTTTCCTAATGTTGAAAGATCACCAAAATGCCTAATTTAAGTCAGTGATTTAGGTGACTCTCATAACTTGAGTAAAGAAGTATTATGCCACATTTATTGATAATTGTTCAAAATATTGCAAGTTTATCTTCTACATTCTAAAAGTGAAACATTAGACAAGTTTATGATCTTTAAATGTGAAAACCGAATTACATTGTGAAACGTTTATTAAGTGCTTAAGATCATATAGGGTTGAAGAATATTATGATCCAAGTTTTTTTCAATCAACTGGTATAATCCATAAAACTACTACACTTTATTATACACCAAAATAAAATGGTGTGGTAGAAACAAAAATTAAGACTTTAACTGAAATGGTAAATGTGTCATGCTTTCTAAATCCATTTCAAGTGACCTATATTTTGGGGTGAAGCAATACTCATATCATATTACATATTAAATAGAGTTCCTAATAAGAGGAGCTCTAGTACCGTACATGAGTTTTGGAGTAAAAGGAAACCAAACCTAATTTATTTCAGAGTTTAGGTTGTAGGGCTATTGTAAAAATCTCGGAGCCTAAGAAAAAGAAATTATGAGAAAGAGGAATTGAGTGCATCTTTATAGGTTATGTTGAACACGGAAAAGCCAATAAGTTTATGGACATTGAACGAAATGATTTCGTAACGGTTAACAATGTGATTGAATTGATAGATGCAATATTTGATGAAACAAGTATTTTTTAATTCCTAAACCCAAAGATATTATTTCCAAATACTAAATATGATTCATAATGGTCAAGAATAACGAGATATAGTTGAATTAAGAAAAAAAAGGATTAGAAAGGAGAAATTCTTTGGTTCAAATTTCTACATCTATTTGGTAGAGAGAACAAGAGATCATTGAAAATAAAATTCCTTGCATTTATAGCATGGATTTAGATCCTACCTCTTTTTAAGAGACTATGAAATCACAACATGCTTCTTTCTAGAAAGAAGTAGTCCAAGATAAGATGGACTCAATAATAGAAAATAATACTTAATTTTGAGCGATCTTTCTCCTGGATGTAAACATGTTACATCAAAGTGGATCTTTAAAAGGAAAAGAAAAGTAGTTGGTACCATAGAAATGTTTAAAGCCCTGTTGGTGATAAGAGGGTTTGACCATAACTATGGTATTGGTTACTTTGATACTTATGCGTCGGTAGTTAAGATTGCAACAATAAGAGTTCTTATTACTATTGTTGCAATTCAAAAGCTTGTTATTCACCAAAAGGATGTCAAGACTGCTTCATTAAGTGGTGAATTAGAAGAAGAGGTGTGTATGAAACAACCTAAAGGTTTCGTCATTGCAGGATAAGAAAATAAAGTATGCAAACTCAATAGATAATTACATGGCTTAAAGTAAGCTCCTAAACAATGACATCAAAAATTTGATAAAGTAGTGCTTTCTTTTGGTTTTAGTATCATTGAATCTGAAAAATGTGTGTATTCTAAGTTTGAGCGTGGAAAAGGTGTGATCATTTGTTTATGTATTGATGACATGTTAATATTTGGGACTCGACTTGGAAGAAGTTGAGAATACCAAGAGTTTTGTATCTCGTTAAGTCATCCGTAAAGGATATGGAGGAAGCAAATATGATACTTAACATTAACATCATTAGAAATATGATAGTATATGTCTCGCCTAATCTCATTATGTTGAGAAAGTTCTTGAGAGATTTAAATAAAAGGATTGCTCACCAATCGCGCATCACTTTTCAATCCAACTTACAAGTTGGTTCGAAATGATGGAAGACTTATTGCACAAATCGAATATGCAAGGGTCATTGGCTCTTTGATGGATGTCATTACAAGTATAAGATCTAATATTACATTTTCTATTGAGAAACTAAGTAGATATACTCGTAATAGTAAATTTCATTGGCATGCAATATAATGACTTTTAAAATATATAAAGAAAATTCAACATTGTGGCATGTTCTATTCAGGTGTCCTTCAGTTCTAGAATGATATTAAGATGTTAGTTGGATAACTAATAAAGAAAATTACGCCTCTACATAAGGATAGATATTTTAGCTAAGTGGTGGGGTTGTTTCTTGCACTTACAAGAAACAAACCCACATTACCGATTCCACCATGGCTACTAAATTCGTAACATTGGCAGCAACAAGTAAAGAAGAAGAATGGTTTCAAAACTTCTTGTTCGAAATACCAAATTGGCCAAAACCAATGTCACCGCTCTCTATTCATTTTGATAGTAAATATACACTATCTAGTGCTTATCGTCATGGCTGTAATGGCAAATTAAGGCACATTGGACATAGACATTCCTATGTTCATCAATTGATAAAGGAAGCAGTAATTACAATTGATTTTGTGGAATCAAAAGAGAATATTATTGATCCTTTGACTAAAGGCCTAACAAGAGACTTGGTATTGGGAATATCAAGGGGAATAGGACTTAAGGCCACTTCTTTAATCACTAATAATGAAGCCTCAACTTTACTCTTGATAAGAGGTCAAGTTTTAAGTTCAAAGAGTAACAACATTACATAATGATTATTAGCATAACTAATTTTCATTCCAAGGTAAGAATGTTTGTTTACTCGTAGTATTATAAGAGGGTGAGTTTATTACTCTTAGTAGACCTTGATTGAAAGGGTACTTGTATTACATGAGCAATTTTTAAGGTTTACCTATATGATTGTAAAGTATGGTCGCTTGAATGAGCCGAGGGCTTGACTTGATGCATTCATAAAGGATATGGACACATGGCCATTAAATTATGTCAATTTTAAGTGTATTTTGATTTTATTTTATTTTTTTGACAAAGGCTAAATCTTTATTCCAATTGCATCTCTTAAATAGGGAAATATACAAATTCGAGAGAACTTATTATAGATGCCGCTTTCTAGGAAAGGTTAATCTATACAATAAGTCTCTTAATACAATTTAGTGCAAAATTTTTCCTACTTTCCATATGTTTCTTACACCTACTCGGATATAACATTCCAATAGTCACATCCTCAATAATCCTCTTGATTGTTCTTTTTTCACGGTTGCGAGATGCTTGGAACACCCTCTTATTCCTGTCTCTCCATATGTAGTATAGGGATATTGCAGCTTAAACAACATATAAGGCTTTTGTATATAGGTTTGGTCTTCATGTTCACAATCCGTTTATGCCATTGCAGTAAAGATCCCGGGAGTTTCTGCAGCTTCACCCATTTGAACACTGCAGTAAGTACCTCTTTTATATTCTTACATGTATAAAATACATGTTCCATTGTTTTCTTCCTGATTGGCACAGATTCCACAATATTTGTCTTGGATATTAAGGTAATCTGCAAGCCTAACTTTGACAGTGCCATACCATGTATGATTATCCACAGGATAACTTGGTGCCTAGGGGAAATGTTCATATTCCACACATAGGCTCTCCAGTTCACTTTTGAATGTAGTTCACTCAGCATTAAGTAAATTTTTTTAGTGCTGAATTGATTTTCTCTACAGTAGGCTTGCACAAGTACTCTTAACATTCCAATACAAACATAAGTCATTGGCAAATTTGTAAGTCCGAAGCTCTTACCCTTTAGATGGTGCATGTGTATCCCCTTCACCCACAAATTGTCTTTTTTAAGTTCCAGGGCCCAAATCGGTTTAGCATTAAGTGCCTTGTCTATCTATCACATGATTTTATGCCTAAACCTCCATGCGTTTTGGGTTAGAAGACCATGTTCTAAGCAATTAAAGGGTGTCTTCTATGTTGATCATTTGAATCCCAAAGGAAGTCCCTACACTGTTGCTCAACTTTTTTTAATCACAACTTGTCGGAGGATAAAGGTATTTGCCCAGAATGTATATAACCCCATCGACACTTAATTAATTAGAGTGATTCTAGCAGTATAAGAGATGTTCATGATTTTCCACACCTTAACTTTTATAGTAATCTTGTCCACAAGTAGTTGGTAGTTACTAGCTTTCAGTCTAGAGGGAGTGACTGGAATCCCTATGTATTTTATGGAGAGTTTACCCTCAAGGAAACATGTTAATTCTATTAATTCAGCATGCTTATCCCCCTCCGATCCCCTATGTAGATATGAGACTTTTGGTCATTGATGGTAAGCCCAGAAATTTCAGAGAAGTTGGTAGAAGTCCTCTTAAGGCACAATATAGATTCATAATCTGCTTTGCAAAATACCATAAGATTATCTACAAATGAGAGGTGATGCAGTTTCATTGACTTATATCCAAGGTAATACCCGAAAGGATGTTCCGTAGTGTACTTTCCGAGCATCCTAGTAAAGTACTCCATAACGAACACAAAAATCAATGGGGAAATGGGGTCCCTTTGTCTTAGACCCTTGCCCCCTCGAAATAGCCATGGTTGTTTGCATTGATGCTTATAGGATGAATGTTGTGTTTGACACACAATTCATTATCCATTTTCTGTAGCAATTAGGGAAGCAAAGACCAAGCATAACCTCCTTCACAAAATCCCAATAAATTGAGTCATACTATTTCCTTAAATTGACTTTTATGATACATCTAGGACCGATGTGTTTCCTAGAGTATCCCCTTAATAACTCTTAGCAAACCAAGACATTATGGACCTTAGTTATGCCCACTACAAAAGTACTTTGACTATTTCTAATAAGGCTAGGCAAGATTGATTTCAATCTGTACACAGGATCTTTGATATGCACTTATAAATTGTGTTACAACAAGCTATGGGTCTAAAATCCCCTTCTAATCTAGGATTGTCCACTTTTGGTATTAATACCAGCTTTGTAGCATTTAATTGTTTCAGAATTTTACCTAAGGATAAGAATTCTTGCACAACACAAATAACTCGATTCACCCACTATGTTCTAGTTATCTCCGTAAAACTCATTGGAATAACCATATGGACTCGGAGATTTTTTATTAGGGATAGCAAACATTGCCTTCTTGATTTCCTGCCTGTAATTGCTGAACATAGCTAAATCTGTTGGTCCATAATGAGTCTAGGACCTTGTAGAAAAACACGTCCCGAAAAATTGAACCATGTGGTTTGCCACCTCTTCTCTCCCTTGGATAATTTTCCTTTGTTTATCTTGTATCTCATATAGCATACTTTGTTGTTCCCTCTTTTCAACTACATGAATAAGTATTTCTTGCATTGATCACCTTAGGTGATCCATTTATATTTGCTCTGTTGCCTCAGTAATTTAACTAAAGCATCCAGCAGACCCAAATACTTCATTCTACAAGCATGCTCCTTGTCTTGTAAGTCATGGTCAAGTGGATTCACTTGTAGTTTTTCTTGAATCAATTGTAGTTTCTATTTGCTCTGTTTTACTTTGCAATTAACATCCCCGTACCTCTATCTATGTCGTTCTTTAAGAGGCTTCCGAGTCTAGCTAATTTAGTCATTACCTTGTATATGACACTTCCAAGTATAGTTAACATTCCAGCAATCCTCTAGCACCTTTTTAAATTCGGCATGAGTAACCCACATGTCACAATATTTGAACTCTTTAGTTTTGTGGCCATTGATATTATTGAATTGAATAAGGATTGGCGTATGATCAGAAATCCCTTACAGCAAAAACATTGCTCATGCATCCTCCCACTGCATGATCCAACTACGATTAACCAGTGCTCTATCAATTCTTGAGTAAACCCTAGTGCCAAAGTCTTGTTTATTGGTCCATGTGTATGAGCAGCCATTTGAATGCATGTCTTTTAGCCCATAATTTTCAGTCAATTTCCTGAATTCTAGTAAGTCATACTCCACCATGGGGGTACCACCAATTTTATCCTCTATGTTGAGCACAACATTAAAATCTTCTATCACACACCAAGATGAATTTAAACTACTAGCTATTTCCTCAAGCCCCTCCCACAATTCCACATGTTCCTCTTGTCTATTGAACCCATAAACAAAGGTTATATGAAATTGACTTGAATCTACAATGTGTACAACTCTACAATGCACCAACTGACTTGAAGCTTTCATTACTTGAACTTTATATCTTTTAGGCCTCCATAAAACCCATATCCTCCCTCTTGGATCATAATCGTTATTTATATAAAACTCCCAACCTTCAAACATAGTGGTATATGTTTTTGGAACAACATTCTTCCCGAGCTTTGTTTCGTTAAACCCACTAGGTACCTTGTTAGTAGAGATAAACTTTTTAACATCAACTTGTTTGTTTGGCTCATTGAGGCCTCTAACATTCCAATTTTAGGATCATATGATATCGCTTAAGACAACATTTTGAGCCACTTTTTCCATCTCATCCACATTGTTATCAGTACCTAGAATAGGTTGATTATAGGAGTTGTAATGATAGCTTGTTGTCTAGGCCTCGCTCCCATTTACAGCCATCTTGGAATTTTTTTCTACGAGTTCTGAACAATCATTCACCACCTGAACCGATGGCTGCTGAGTCCGTTTAGGAACCTATACTTGCTTAATCTTATGCTTCTTCCTACAATTAGTCTCTTCATGTTCGAACATTTTACAATGATTTCACTTAACCGGTCTCCGTTCATATTCTACTTGGTTGCCTTATAAGTATATATTTTTCAAACATGAAATCCACAAAATTAGGTAAGTCTTTGTCTAGCCGTATCTCTACTAGAACTCGAGCATAGCCCAACATGGTCTTCTCTTCGGTTGCCTCTGTCGTTTTTATAGGCTTACCTATCAAGTCGCTAATCTTGCCTAAACTCATAGCACCCCGGTATTTGATGTCCAAGTGTAGGATATTGAACCCAAATAGGAACTATTTGAATTTGCTCTCTATCAATTATTAAGTTTGGACTCTAGGATTTCATGACGATTGGTTTCCTATCAAAGAAAAATATTCATTTAGACATAACCAAATCCCTATTTTGCATCAGTATCAAATTTTGCTATAAACATTCATTTGGGCAAACCATGAATACCTTCCACATTGAAATCATGCCACATGCATTTTAGGAACCCAACCATACAGAATATGGTAGATTGGCCCCCATTACACAACAAATTAAGATTGAACTCCAATACTCCAATGCTTCTTGAACATCCATTAGATCTATTTTCGCGATTTTCCCCCATTCACTTCCACGTTAAGGAAGAATTCAAGCAACATCCTCTCGACCCTCCATTTCCAATTACGGAGGCATAAGTACGCTTACCTTTTTTGCCGATGTCTCGGGGGTTGGGGATCCTGGTGTTGTTACTATTCCATTGTCTCGATCCTTGTATTAATGACGCATGGTTAATTTCCTCCTCAATGGCTTCGAGATCCGCCTATTACAAGGGACGCTGAAATCAAGACTGGTGACGGTTGAGGTGTTTATATTTTTGATATTTGTATGTGAGGTGTATCCAATTAATTAGAAACGATGTATAGTTTAAAGACTTGTCTACTATTACAATTAGATTAGTTGAAATTATATGCACTAAGAGGAAGTTTACTCCAGTGGTTTAAGTTTACCTCTCTCATTCTTAAAATAGTAAGGGATTGTTAGAGATTTCCAAGAATGTAATCCGCAAATATGTAGTCGGATAACTTGGGTTACCTTTGAGGGCAACATATTTTGGAGGGCATGACTCGTGTTTGTCGTATTCTTCCTGGCGTTGTCCCATCTTGCTTGCAACAATCAACCCGGTAGGCCGTGTTCACTGCTATAAATGATTTTTCCTATCTAGATTAGGATAAGATTGAGCATACAAACTTTGAATGTATTTAATTGCTTCCTGTCCAAATTTTTTGGGTCCATGGTCTTATATAAAGGAAAATGTGCATGAGAGAAAGAAGTGTGACATGACTTTCATCCTTGTAAATGACTGCAACATCTCAATGGATGAGCCTTAAGTGATCTTGAATATTACACTTATTTTTATCAGTATTTTATCCCTAAGATCATTTGTGGTTATAACAAATAAGTCTTAAGAAAAGTAATTCGTTCAGTAACTTATTAATTGATCTTATACCACATTCTACATACTTTCCCTAGCATCATGTGCGAGAATAAAATTAGGGAAACAAAAGCCTTGTGAGAGCACAATTAAAGTGAATAATACCTTGTAACGATGGTAAAAATCATCTGCCACATCTCCATTGCTTCTATCCGCCGTGATGTCTACCAAAGCACGCATAAATATGTTGAGTTAATCACCCTAGGATGCGTCTGGGAGGGAAAATAATAATTTTTTCAAAAAAATTTATATTTTTTATATTTGGACAAATGATGGTAATAAAATAAACTTGTTCAAAAAAATTTTATTTTCATTCTTTTTTTTTTATGACAAAAACGTGATTTTTTCTTCTACATAAATAATCATAGAAGCCCCTCTTTCCCTTCTCCACTGATATAAAGTAGTACATCTATGTATTTGGACAGTGGACAAAATCTAGGTTGAGAATACTAGGATTAAAGTAAAATACGGGTAGGAAATTTTTGGATTTGAGCAAAATACAAGTGAATAGATGTATAAGAATTTTACGGATTTACCAATAAAATCTTAATTAGTGAAATTGAGGTTTTCGGAGATGGAAAAAACTGACCCGACACGATTACCAACACAAAAATAAACGAGTTTGGATAGAGATTTTCAACATGTTTAATTAATTGAGTTGACATGATTAAACCGTTTAATTATATGAGTTAGGTTCAGGTCGAGATTTTTGATACGAAAAATAACCAATTTAACCCTTTTAATTAAACGGTTTTACTGAGTTGACTCGTTACTTGAAAACTCGTTTAACTCTGTATATAATAAGGTTTGGATTCTATTAAATATTGTGAAAAAGCAGTAGGCTTCCCTATTTTTTCATTTCCCCGTTTTTTTCGTTTTGGGCCTTGTATCGTAACTATTTAATTGGCCTATTATATAAGTTATAACTTCTCTAAAACTAAAAAACCTAGTTGGTGGAGTCTCTCTTCCCTCCTCCACATCTGCCCTGCCAAACTCTCGCTCTCTTTCTCTCTCTCTTTGCTACATCTATCTCTCGTCTCGCTCTCTCTCACCACTACATCTCTTTCTCGAATGGCTACTCGTCCTTTCACTCTTTCTCCTCCACTTCCATGGCTCTCGCTCATCTCGGTGGAACCGCATCTCGTGCTCCACCTCCTCGACGTATCTCGTTTTCTCTCAAGGCTGCTGCGTCTCGTGCTCCACCTCCTTGGTGCCGATTTCAACCCGTCCAAGTATGTTAAATAAGTAAACGGGTTAAATCAGAGTTAACCCGATTAATTAAATAGGTCGAGTTCGGGTTGGGGATTCTCAACCCGTTTATTAAACAGGTCAAGTTCGGGTTAGGAATTCTTAACCCGTTTATTAATAGTTCAGGTTTAAGTCGGGGGTTTCAACCCGTTTATGTTCGACACGAACAAGAACCCGACCCAACCCGACCTATTTGCTAGCTCTAGTCACAGGGTACCCATCGGACGTACTCACCCTTAACTCTAAGGATGTGGTTGTTATAGTTATCTTCGTTACAAGATAACCATAATAATTGGAACAATTTGAATCAAATACATGTTATATATTTTATTTTTTAAAATACATTAAATTATTTTTAAAAATTTTAAAACTATTTACAAATATAGAATAATAAAATTTATTAAAGGCATCTTTGAATTGGTTGCCTTCCTCTTCTTTACTCATGAATTCCAAGTTAAAAAAATAAAATATTCCATAAAAGAAAAATTAGTAACTAAAAGTCAACCTTCGTTTGTTAACCTAATATTATTCCTTCTATTGAAGTTGGCTCCCCATCCCTATCTGCACCATTTTTTGGGGCGAAAATCCTCAGCATGTCTGTAATCTCTCATGACTGTCGCTCTCCCTTGCTTTATTTAATGAACAATATTATTCTCGGCCAAAGCTCTCCCCCCCACATCTCTTTTGTGAGACTAATGTTGTCAGTCTCCATTCTCCATATCCCCTTGTTTGAGATCCTATGCACTTCATATTTTTCCAGGTCCCTCAACTGCTTTGGGGGAGGGTTACAATTATCCATTGGGTAAAATCCAATTATCCAATAACAATATATATGAGGTTTTGGAGGTAAAAGGAAGGGACCAAACTTGGATATTTGTGGGTGTGATAATCCCAATTGCTTTGACCTTTTCCATCCACATTTGTAGCTCCTTCAATCTACACACAAACATATATATATTCCTATATTAGTGATAAGAAACATCCACATTTGATCATTTTCAGGCTAAACTATTGATCTTTTTTTTTTTTTTTTGGTTATTTCCACAAAGAAAAGAAGCAAACTTATTTTGGGTCGAGTCTAGTTTGGATCAAACTATGAAGCTAAACTAAGTAATTAAGGGGAATGAATGAAATAGAACCTGATATGATGCAGAACCTGCGCCAAATATGAAATCTTTTGGAAAGCTTGAACGACTGATTGAAACGCTGAGGCTTGTACCAGCTTTCAAAGTTGCAAATATGAGGAGATATAAGAGGGCAAATGTCATCTTAAACCTCTTAATTAGCCCAAAAATTTATCTGAAATGACTCAAGTGATTCAACTAAGCAGTATACATATATATATATATATATATATATATATATATATATATATATATATATATATATATATATATATATATATATATATATATATATATATATAGAATTTTAAATCATATCCCATCATCTTATATGTATATAATCAGCTGTCCACCAACTGAGAGGTGACATAGCTAATTAATTATTTATCTTGAATTATTTTATTTGACTTAGCAATTAAATGATTATTGTATTGATCGCTATGTTGATTGCACTATGCTATTTTATGTTGATCAACACTTGAATGCTAATTTGGCTTCTTCAGTAAATAATAATGTTAAAAAAAAAAAAAGGGATCATGCATGCAGCGGTTTAGTTAAAATTCATTTTTATATTACTAACTTATTTTCCACCGATATTAATTAGCGAGCGTACTTTGTTAAATTACTCCTCCGAAAAAACATAAATAAAATATGATCATTGACTTTGACGGTTTTGGGAAAGATTGACAAGGAGCCACTATCAAGGCGAATAATATAGAAAGTGAGACATACGTATCTGTCACTTGTAAAGCTTTTATCTTTATCAATATATCAAATACCATTATAGAACCCTAAATTCAAAATTATATTTATTTTGATAGAATAAGTGATGAAACTAGTAAATATATTTAATAGTCTTCCTTTTTTTATATTCTTTAATTTTATAAATATTATTATTTTTTATTGGTCTCCCCTTTAATAATTTTATAAATTTTTTTCCAAGAGTGTCCCGAGACACCCTTAAATACCAAGTAGCTCCGCCATACAATACTTATTCTTAAATACATTTGCGTAAAGCTTTAATTTTTCACGTATGTTTACGTAAAGTCAAAAAATTTGATCATAATCCGTCAATTAGCTAGTAATGTAATCCCATTACAACTTCTTTTTCTTTTCTTCTAATTTCCAAAACCATCCCTTCATTTTTTCCTTTTTGTCAAAGCATCTATTAACAGATGACAGGAGAGTATAATGCATTGTTCCTACCTTGAAGGCCTTTGATCAAGACCATTTCCGAGGCAGGGATAAGATATTGCCTCTAATCCCTTTTCTTACCAGAATTATGCCATTGATAAGGTGAGAAAGAGAATAGAGATGAACAATAAATTGCACTCAATTTATATCGATAACCTTCCATCCAACATTAATGTTCTGCAATTGAAGAATGGATTTACAATTTTTGGAACAACTATTGATGCCTATGTCAGTAGTAGCAGGTCCCAGATAGGGTTGGTAGAACAAATGGGAAAAAATAAAATAAAAAACTGGGTTCATTAGGTACAAAACAATTCATACTTAATTAGCCTCAAAATAACTTCCTAACCGTTTAAGAGTACAAAGGGTCATCCAACCCACTTTAGAAAATTCATGCTTTAAGAAGGGTCAGTCACTACTCTAATATGATTAATAAAAATTGAATATACATGTTGTTTGGTTGACATGTATCTTAACATAATTTTCTTATATTCTTTTTTTTTTCTTAATTAGATATATTTAGTTTATCAAGAAATAATTACCCAATTTTTTAAATTTTTTAAATTTTTAATAAAAACTTTACATTGTTTAGCTACTCTATGATTATTATTGATTCATTAATGTACATGTACTTATTATTTGGATGCATGTATATATTTAGATACATTCATATTATGGTTAGATTCATTTTTTTAAAAGACAGATAAGCATTTTCCATTCAACAAAATTGAATATTTACATTAGGATCTTTTGGGGATTCCCCAACTTTCATGGTATGTACATTTAAGATTTCCTACCCAAGGTTTGAAAATTTCTTTCTACCCATGAGATGTATCCTCAGCTCTTGTCTTATCTGTTTAACAATGTGTTCCACGCTTCTTTTTCACCCTTAAACAATCTTGCATTTCTCTCTTTCCAAACCCAGTATGTTCCTGTTGCAATCATTGGTGCTAGCACTGCCATTTTTGTTTGGGTAATTTTTCCACCTGTGAGGTATTGGTTCCAATCTTCCCTCCAGTCACATGTACTTCCTGCCAGTGCGAGTCCTTGAGGAATTTGCTGGGGAAATATGCATTGCAGGAACAGGAGTACTGTTGTTTCTTCATATGGTTACAGAACAAGCATTTTGTGTCCATGCCTTCCAACCATCTCTCGACCCTATCCTTTGTGAGAATCCTTTTTTGAGTACTAACCAGATATACACACAGAATGCTTGGGAACGTTGCTTTTATGCCATGTTATTTTCTACCAATTTGTGATTTGTCTTTCTGCTTGCATAGTTGTATATGGTGCTGTGATACTGAATTTTCTGTCCACTGCTGTTATTGTACATCATACCATTTAGGTATGTGCTTAGCTTCATTAGTCCTCTAAAATACCAGCTTACATTTTGGCTGCATTCCATCATTTGTCATGCCTTGTCTTTTATATAGATACCGTGTCTCCATTTAACCCATAGATTCTCTGGCCTAGCTATTATAAACCATAAGTGCTTATCCATAAGAACTTTGTTCCAATCTCCATTGCTTCAAATACCCAGGCTCCCATATTTTTTTGGTGTACACACCTCTTCCCAAGCCAGTGAGATCAATTTCCTCTTGCCAGCTCCTCCACCCCACAGGTATTGTCTACACAACTTTTCCACTTCTTTGATGACTGATTGAGGCAATATAAACACAGAGCTCCAATAGGTATGCATGTTTATAAGGACAAGATTAACCATTTGTATTATGCCTGCATAGCTGAGGAGTTTTGCCCCCATAGCCTACTTCTGGCTGTAATTTTGCTAGTAGATTCATATATTTGGTTCCAATGTTATTTTAGCTTTTTGTAAATGGAAGATTAATACATATATAAATCTTGGTTCCATACAAGATTCATGTTTATTGAGAGGAGAACGATTGACTATAAATTAGGGGAGAGAGATGGTGTTCGATGGTCCAGATCATTCTCTCTTTTTCTTTTTCATTTCTTCTTCTTCCTACTCATCCTCCAATTTTATTTTTTTTTCTTATTTCAATGACGATGGTTACTAGCAATATATACTTTAATTACGATTATGTGTTTTTCCTAATTTAATTTTTTTCATGTTATTTCATAGATTATAGATATTTTTTAAATTTTCTTTCTTTTATGGGCATTTAATTGTTTGTGGTATAACAAATAAAGTTGAACACTCTTGAACTAATTATGTATAATAATACAAGTAATTTTGAATGTTGATTTTGTAAGTTTTTCATTATCAGTCTTTGTATTACAAATTAAAAGTTATGCATGTTTTACCTTATAATTTTAGCATGTATTTAAGGGGTGATAAAATTACTTACTCTGACGAGAATGTAAATCCAACAACATAATAAATATCATGTGTTCATTTATATTTACTTTCTTTATTTAGACAATCTAAAAGTAATTTCTTAATAACCTATATTGTATCCATTTAATATTGTATGCATTTTTTTATTTTTTATTTTTTATTTTGGGTAAAGATCAATAATATCATTGCCACCTTGGGAAATTTCCAATAATTGTACAATCATAACAGACCTAGGCAGTTTACCCTAAGCCTTTAATGTTGAAACAAAATTTAGCATCTTAACTCTAGGTTTCCTTGAGCTTTTTACAATGTATAAGAATCTAGCAACTATTAACTGTCTGCAATTTGCTGTGAGTTGTTCCACACTGAGTTGATTCCCCTAAAGATGATATGTTTCCTTGCAATCCAAATACAGTAGGTGGTAGCTGTAAGACATAGCATAAAAGCCTCTCTACGTGTTTTATTCTTGAATTTTAGCTATAGCTGGTGAGCAAGATCCAGTTTTGGTATTGGAAGTGAAGGCATTTCAAAGAAGGACGTGATATTTTGATAAATGGATTGACTAACTGCACATGCATAGAAGAGATGCCCATGTCATTCAGTGCTATTATAACATAAAGGGTATATCTCACTTGTCTTAATACCCATGTTCTGCATCCTATCCCTTACGTGCAATCTCTCCTTCAGCATCCTCCAAAAACATAAACTGTGTTTAGGAATATTGAATCTGCCCCATGTGTATTTTGCCATTGTATCAATTTGCATACTTCCAATTAGCCATTGATATCCAATGTTAATAGTATAGTATCCTAAATGGTGTTGAACCCAAATTTGCCCTTGATAGCTGTTGAATGGTATCCCAAAATCTCATATTTTAGGAAAGATTGTTTCCTTATATAATTGGGTATCCTAAACCTAATTGTATTCAGATAAGAGTTTGTTTTCTGTTTGTATTATTGCTACCTATTAGAATTAGGAGTAAGAGTTTGGGTAGGTTTCGGAGATTCTGTTGGGTTAGTATTTCTTTTTATTTAATGGAGGGTTGGCCTCCATTGTAAACATCAAGGGAGTTATTGTGAGGAGAGTATTATGAGATTGGGATATATAATAGTGAAATCATTATGCTTGTGCCGTTCGTGGTTTTTCCCGGTTTGGGTTTTCCACGTTAAATTTTTGTCTCGTTCCTATTTTTTATCTCCATCTAATTTCTTGGTATTGTTTTTGTCATCCTAAATCGCTTCCGCATCTTTGCTCTAAATTTCATATTCAAAGTGAGGTTTAGAGTGGGGCTATTTCCTAACAATAGCCCTTCTCGAATAGCTCTCTAAGCTTCAACATTTTCCTCCAGTACCAAGTCTGGATGTGGTGCTGGTTTTGAGTTTCTAATATCTCTATCCTTGATATAAATTTTATTGACCCATTTCACCCATAAACATTCTTTATTTGCAAACAGGTACCATAAATGCTTTGCCACGAAAGCTTGATTCCATTTTTGCGGGTTTTTAATACCCACCTCCCTCCCCAACTTTTTAAGTATGCAGATTGTGTTCCATGCTACAGGAGGGGTTTCCCATATGTGGATGATTGCTCCTATAAAAATTCCTGCAGATATCCCCAATATCTTTAATAATACTTAGAGGGAGAATGAACAATGAGGACCAATATGTATGTAGAGAGAAGAGTACTGAGTTGATAAGTTGCAATCTCCCAGACATAGGATAAATGCTTTGTCCGCCAAACCTTGATTCTAGCAGTAATTTTCTCAGTGAGTTTACTACATTCAGCCTTGGTCCATCTTCTTTTGTGAGTGGAATTCCCAAGTATTTGACTAGGAAGTCACCTGGACTAAATCCAATCGACTGAGTAATTCGATTTGCTTGTTTCGAGAATGCCCGCAATAAATGTTTGTGACTTCGCTTGTTTATTTCCAAGCCTCTACTATTGGTAAAATACTCAAAGGCTTGCATTACAATCTATACTCGTAGGAATGTGAGCTTTGCATAAAATCATTAAGTCATCTCGCAAAGCAAAGATTCACCAGACTTTGAGCCTTTACTCAAGGGGTGGAATTTGAAGCTCGAGTTTGGGCTACAAGACTTAATGTTCTTGTCAAATAATCCATCACCAAGTACAAATATGAGGGGGATCTCCCTACCTTAATCCTTTCTGCCCCTTAAAGAATCGATTATCTCACTTATTTATGCTGATTATATAGCTGCAAGTAGAAATCAAAGCCATTGTCCACTGAATAAACACTGGGGAACTTCAATAGCTAAAGTAAATCATTAAGAAATCTCCATGACATCGAGTCATATGCTTTCTTCAAATCCACTTTCAAAAGGCATCCGATAGAGACTGTTTTCCTTTGATATAATTTCACTAGGTCTTGACAAATCATGATGTTGTGAGATATTAATCTCTCTTCTACAAAGGCAGATCGGTTTTGTCACACAAGTGCTGGTAGGAACTTCTTCAATCTGCAACAATTTAGCTTAGAAACACATTTATACAATGTATTGCAACATGCAATAGGTCTATACTCAAATGCATTTGTAAGACTCGTTTGTTTTGGGAATAAGTGAGATTCTGGTAGAATTCCATTCTGATTCGTCTCCCTGTATCAAAGAAATACCAAACTGCCTTGCGTACATCCTTTTCAATAATCTTCCAATTCTCCTTTAAAAACCACTAGCATATCTATCGGACCCGGGGCTTTTGTGATTTGGGATTGAAAAGATTGCCTTTTTCATGTCCTCTGCAGTGAAAGGCTTGATCAATTCTATTTGTTGTTGAAGACTCGGGCAGGCTCCCATTTGAACAATACCTTCACTAATGCATTCGGTATTGTGAGCTAAATCCCCAGAAAATTAGTGTAATAATTGACAAAATGAGCAGTTACCTCTTGGTAATTCCAAGTCTAAGTTCCTCTTCTTTTTGAAAGGAAGAGATCATGCTATGCTGGTGCTTACGCTCTAAGCTTTCATAAAAGAATTTCAAATTTGAATCTCCCATATTCATCTAGTCTTCTTTTGTCTTTTTGCACATAATAACCGTGTAATCTCTCGCTTGCATAGGCTATATGTATAAATAGCTTCCTTTTCTTCCATATATAGCTACTAGTTTGCTGGGTGCTTTAATATGGAAAGTTAAATTTGTGCAAGTTTTTCTCTTGCTTTAGCATGTTGTACTTGTATATCACAAGACTGCTCCTTATTTAGTAGCTCGAGTGGCTTTTACAGACATCTTGAGCTTTTCGAAATGATGGCCATAAGTGATCTATTCAAAGGGTAGCCCAAAATTTAGCAACTACCTGTCTATACTTAGGTGAAGTAGCCCACATATCAAAGTATTTGAAAGGCTTGGGACCATTTTCCAGTTCAAAAACCCGACAACCATTGGTATGTGATCCGTTGTATCATCAGGTAAGAAATGGGTCACAACATTGGGGTAATGATCAAACCAGTAGGAATTTATCAATACCCTAACAATTCTTGAAAAATTCTAGATCCAAAGTTTTTCTTGTTGGTCCAAGTATACCGACAACCCTGCCACCTCATTTCCTGCAAACCTGTTGTATAAATGCAATCCTAGAAGTCCTTTACATCTTGGTAAGTAACAGGATTACCTCCATTTCTATCATCCAAGTGCAATAGATGATTAAAATCCCCTAGAATAATCCATGGGCTTTGGATACTTACAACCAATTGGTTTATACAGCTCCATAATTCCTTCATGTCATGTTCATCATTATAGCCATATATAACTGATAACATAAATTCCTTATTGGTAAACTTGTGTTTCACATAACAAGACAACCTGAGCTGATGAATCAATTACTTGAACCTAAAAATCACTACACTACCACATAATCCATACTCTTCCTCTATTGTGACTATTATTGTTAACAAAGTGACAGCGAGTCCTGAAAATCATCCTTAATTTTACCAAAATTCATGTTAAGAATCTTAGTCACTAACAGGCAGAGCAAACCAATTTTATTCCTCCATCAAAAGCTTTTCACTTCCTCGTGCTTATTGGGTCTGTTAAAACTCCTTATATTCCAAGTGGCTAAGTTATCCAATTGGATTGAGGCTATTCCCCCAGTAGGATCTGGCATAGCTTCAAGTATTGGGTCCTTTAAAGTTTGCCTTAATATTTGAAAATTGTTATGAACTGGTGTAAGCTTTTCCTGTTGTGATACTACATCTCTCTCTTTTCCAGTTGAATTCCCCACTTATGTACATTCATCTTGCTTTTCTTTACTGTATCCGCTCTACTTGGTCCCTTGAAGTTTACTGAGGTTCTACATGAGTCACTTTTGGCCTTCATTTCTAGTTTTCACCAAGCTTACATGTTTCAGTTATATGTCTATATTTATTGCATTTCTTGCATTATACTCGGACACCATTCAAACTATACTGGCTATCTAATGAGTATACCATTTTCATTTTGCAAATTAAACATATTTTGGCACTTCATGTTGCAATAGATACTTCAATCAAAACCCAGGCAAATCCTACTTTTGACTTCTCTTGTGTGTTCTTATCAGCCATGATAGGTATCCCTAGAAGGCTAGCCAATTTTCTCAATGAAGAAATACTCCCATGTTTGAGGTCCAAGTCTAGAAACCTGACCCATATTGGCGCTTGATTTACTTCTTCTTTCTTAAAATCCTTATGCCAAGGCTTGACTATGAAAGGCTTAGAATCAAAGTGATAAATCCCTTTCTGGATGATTCTATCTCTTGTCTCAATCGAGTCAAACCGGACAAGCATAACTTCATTGTTAAGCATTACAACTCTATCCATGATATAATCCTTCCATATTCGTTTTACAAAATCATTCAAAACCTGAAAAAGAGGTGAAGCACCCAGCACATAGCAGGCCACAGCAGATTCCCAAAATTTCATCTCGGATTCAATATCATTCATATCAACGAAGTGTATAAGATGTCCTGCTCTTTTTAGGAGGGATGTAACCGAGCTTATGCCCAGTGTTTCTAAGCTTTGATATATCAAAATCATCCCATATAGATGAATATTTATTCTGATTTGGTTCATATTGATCGGAAATCAAATCCAAGTGTACCTTTTGAAGCAGCGAAAATCAATGGAATAGTGTTGTGAAGGATGGAAGCCCTGTTTAGTGATTGTCCCGCCGATGAACCCTAATTTGAGTTCGATGGTGGAGAGGTGAGCGGTGGTGGTACTATTGATTGTCTCAAACTTGCGGTCATGGTGCCCAATTTCTTTGGTCTCCTCGCCTTACCATGGCTCCAGGCTAGAGAGGGAAAGAAACCTGCATATTTTTATTTTACGATTATGAAATATTATTATATTATATCGCGTCATGAAAAATATTAAGTCTATATTAATAAAGATTATGTAGTTATTTTTTGTGTACTTTGTTGTCTTTTTGTGTTGAAAAGAAATAGAATTTTAGAATATATTTCTAACAACAAAGATAGGCACATATTATGCCATTTTATAAAGTTTTCATCATTAAGAATATTGATTGTGAAGATGAATGAGGAAAGTCTAAACATATAAATATTACTACAAATTAGTCACCCATTCATAAAATTATATTGTCTCGTTATTTCTTCAAAAAAATATTATCACATCATTTGAATATTTTCTTTTATTTATAAAAATAATTTGAGTATATTTTAATGTTAGTTCTTTTAAATTTAATATTATTGGATTTTATCACAAACTTCAGGCCATATTGCTCATATTATCCCCACCTTTAACACTAATATTTTTAATATCCCATACTTTAAAAAATTAACCTTTAATTGTCTTAATTTCGGGACACTAATAACTTCTTTTTCAAAATATTCGATATTAAAAAATATTAGTATTAAAGATGGCAATATTACGGGGTCAATCGATAGTTTGGGATAATATGAGCAATGTGACCTGAAGTTCGGAAAATTAAGATTTAGTAATCCTTAAATTTATTATTAATACTAGCTTCATTGAGGAATAATGTATATGACATGGAGATGTCAATATTAATAAATAATTCTTCAATGTAAATTTAAGTCTCTATTTGTACTTAGAAAAATACCTTGGAAAGAAAAAAGAAATGAAAAATTACTCTTTTTTCTTTATTTGGATTAAAGAAAAAGAGATGGAAAAAAGTGAAAAGGAAAATATGGAAAAAAATTAGGGAAAGTTAGTGTAAAAAATTTTCTCTACTAAAACATAAGGAAAATGGCTAGAAAATGAAACCGATGCCCTCCCCGAGCCCCCTGTTGCTCCTTTCTTCTCTCTCCTCTTGGGCTCTCCTCTTCCTCCACCGGCGTTAATCTCCGCCGGCGTCTTCTTGCCGGCGTTAAGGAGGGCCTCTCGGGAGCCCTCGCCTCTCACTTTCGCTCCCCTCAACCGAGCTCTCTCTTCTTCTCGGGCCCTCCTCTCCTCGCTCTCGTCGGCGTCTTCTCTGCCGGCAATCTCTCTCCTTCGGCAGCCTCTTTCCTCTAGTAAATCTACCCCCTTCTGGTAACCCATCCCCTTCTCATAAACCGAAAACTAGGGTTTTAGAGTTCAATTTGGATTCAAGCGTTTTTAGGTTCATTTGGACAAATTATGTGAATTTGTGGGTACTTGATGTTGTGTGTTTGTGATTAAGTGGATTTATCCATCCGGGTTGGTTTCAATTGAATTTTTGTCGCCCTAATTGTACAATTTGCTCTACTTTTGCTTGTTCTCGAACTTGTTTACTTTGGTCCGTTTTCGATTAAACCCTCTAGCTAATTGACTATTACAGCAATGAGTACTTGGGTGTATACATTCTTATACAAATTCTGTATTCTTTGAATGGTGTAATCTTTTTTTCTTTCGCTTATTGGTGTAGTTTTTGTGGGCAAGGGGTATTTGGGGGTTGGAAATAGGGCAGTTTGATTCCTGAAGTATCCAGGTGATATTTCAATTTGTTGTTCCTCTGTATATGTTAGTTGTGAACCCTACATATATACAATTCAGGGGTAGCTAATCAAGCCCTTTCCAAGTCTTCTACTACTATTTATTAGGTATTTTTAGTTTCTCTGAATACTTTGACAAGCCCTCTTCTTATTTAATAGATCAAATAATTGCTCATATTGATTGATATATATTCTCAGTTTCTTTGAATACTTTGACAGCTAAAAAATTGAAATATGATCAATGAAATAGTCAACTAAACCTGGGTCACTCGTACCTTCTCGCTCCGTCGGTCCTTCACCACTCGATGAACCCCCTGGTTATCCCCGGGATGATTCATGAATTCGTAATAGATCGATGAGATAAAGGATTTGTTAGTGAGAACTTTAAAACAAGCATCAATTATAGCACAAGTCCCTCTATTGTGACCGATTCACCTAACACGCGATGCTCATGCTTTCTTTGGAGGAGAGAAACCACACATACATCTTGATTATATCATTGTATAATAAGTATTAAGCTATGAAGAATTGGGCTGTGATTGGAATTTGTAATCGAGAAAATCCAGTTAACTATTCTATTATTGAACTCATTTCATATTTCTTGTCTTTAATTTCAGGTGTATATACATCGATTACTTGTAACTCCTCCGATTTCGTGTTTTTTCCTCACATCTTCCATGTCCGTAATTCATATATGGGGAATTCTTGATCTTGAATTGCATTTATTTGAATCGCTCACGTGATGGTAATTTCTTATTGATTATTATATGTTGCAATTGATTGGTTTAGTCATGGTTAACTTACATCACTCATATGAGAGCTTGCATGTAATAATTTTTTTTTCCAATCAATTTTCCTATTTCCAAACAATGGAAAAAAATTACTTGGAAAATCAATTTTTTCCTTGTGTTTTTTCTCTAATCCAAACAAGGGAAAAAAAAAGTTTCTCTCAACTTTTTTACTTCTCATTTTTTCCTCTAAATTTTCTTTCCAATCTACTTTCCTAGGTCCAAACAAAGCTAAGTGATTTTGCTCAAAAGAAAAATAAGAATCAAATTAACCTGCATTGAGATATGAGTGAGTTAAGGAAGTTTTTAGTTTTTTTTTTTTTATGTCTACCTAATTTCATCTTTAAATTGACAAATCTAACTATTGCCCTTTCACACTATTATAGATCAAAATATACTATTTTAGAAAAATCATCCATTACAAAAAACTAAATCCTCATTAATATCCATATGTCCATGAGTATAGCTTTTGCTTGAGGATACAAGTATCATCTAGATGGACCAAATTTAGAACTGTGCCCAAAAATTCCAAAAAAGTTGAACCAACCAATAATGGTTATAACCAATAACGGTCAAACCACTTGAACCAACCAAGACTAGTATTCAAAGATGTAAGTTGGTCTTGTATCCTTTTATGTATCCTTTTAGAATGTAACATATTCTTGTACCATTTTCCCGAGTCCTTCATCACTCTCTTCAAATTTTCTTCACGATCAATGTAAATGAGACCAAACTTATCCAAATAACCTTGATCCCACCCAAAATCGTCCAGAAATGACCAAACAAAGTACCCCTTTATATCGACACCATTCCTGCCAAGACATTCAAACCCCATTTATTAGGTCATTATATAGAAAGCATACGGTAATACAAACTAGAGGGTGCTTCTTTTGTAAGCTTAGTCTAGAATTTACTCGATAACTTGGAGTAGGCTACTTAAATGGCCTTCCAAATATTCGATTCTTGGAGTATCTTTAAGATATTCATCAAGCGAATATGATGTGCTTGGTTGATCCTCGGTGCAATAACCTGTGAAATATTAGAGAGAAAATGTTCAGAAAAAAATATTACAATGGGATGACAGTAATTGTAATACGACTTTATCAGTAATTCGTATGGTAAACTGGCCATTTTCTGTGATGAAGATGGTTGGGTTCTCGTATTTTTCTTTCAAAAGTAGGAGCAGTTTCTTTAAACCCTCTGGGTAGTCAAATATCCAAGAAGTTTGAGTCTGCAAAGAATAAAATCTCATAATCATTCATATCAATTGAAGTCCAACAAAACTGTAGTTTGGTAAGAAAGAGAGAGAAAATATACATACCGGCTTTCCTATAGATCGATTATTCTTGTCCCAAACTGTTATGAAAACGAGAAAATTACTTGCTTTTACGTCCAAAGAATTAAGACGTGCTCAAAAAGCGATTGTTAAATATTGCATTCCTATACGACCATGAAATTGTATATATATTTATAGATTTGGGCCATTGGATACATACATGTTGCAGCAGAATGGGCATCTTGGTTATAGTGTTGCATGGTAGGAAGATGTTCAAATGCATAAAGAGCACTGTAGGAATTCAAGCCAAAGAAGTCAAATGAATGCCTTAGCATTTCAGATTGCTCCTTTGTAAATTCTGGCAATCTATCTCCCACTAACATTCGCATTGATTTTGGATACTCACCAAACGTCACTGGATCAAAAATCCTGCAAATTGGAAAAAAAAAAAAAGAAGATTTATATCATATTACGATGATAATTGAGGTTCTTCTTCTAAGCGCAGTGCTATTAGATACAAAGTTGGGTCAAGTAGATTCATCTGCTTACCCAGAAAAATATAAATATACATATAAACGCTTACCAGCCACAAAAGTGCTCGTAGAGTCTTCGGGCAGCCTCCTTACTACTTGGTCGATCATCATATGGCTCTATCCAATCGCATGCCACAGTGATGCCAATTTTCCCTTTTTGAAAAGCCTTAAAACAAGTTCAAATTTTCAGGGACTGTCATTAATTTCTCCCAAAATAATTTTTGCGCGAAAAATAGAACAATAGCTCGGTTTTCACTTGAAATTTGGTGCTTATTTTCGCGAGACTTATTTCTATATTGGTAGGCTCCTACAGTCCAAAAATATTTTTACTTAGGTGGATGAAAGAAAGCCACAGGATTGTGCAATCAACTAATCAATCACGAAAGAAAAAAAGAAGGAACCTGGTATTTGTTCTTGTACAAATTGAAGGCAGCGGCATGAGAAAGAAGCAAATGGTGGGCCACGATGTAAGGCTCGGTGGCGGAGTTGCCCTCTGCGCAAGGGAGAGACTCGTTGGTGCGAGTACAGCGGTTTGGCACCAGGACCCCCTCAGCATATCCCATTTGTGCGTTAATGTTTGGCTCGTTTATTGTCACCCAATATTTCACCCGATCTCCAAATTCCTTGAAGCATATGTCTGCATACTCTACAAAATCTCTCCTACACATTGTAGTATTACGGGTGTCATTTAGTTCAACTGGTAAAAAGTCTCTATATTGTTACTAAAAATTTAGATTTGAAAATATCTACATCAAGCCTTATGCCCTCTTTTCGCCTCATGGCCACCGTAATTATTCCTTATAAGTAATGATCAATTATTAAGGTTAAATATTTGTTAACTACACCAATAAATACGATGCCACTCTAATAACAAAGATCAGCCCTGTACTTGAAAGAAATATGTATATCATATGTGTAACAATGTGAAAATTTGTAAATTATAAGATAATTTTGTAGAATCTATAAGTAATAGCAATGTTCAAGTATTTATCTTTGCCATATTCTGGCCCGCTCATGAAAATTACAGCAAATATTATTAAAAATTCCACCATTTTTCCTTCAACTTAGTACATGATGGAAGCTTTTCAGCCAATTTTAAAATCTTGTATTATTTATAGTAGAGTACCAAACCAGATATGATGTGCTAATTAATTGAATGAATTAAACAACTTACATATGAGACTCATAAAATAGACACCAAATTTATACGATTACTATAAATATAATTTCTCCATATGGAACTATAAGTTGTTTAATTTCCATCAAACAAACTCTTTTCGCAATCCTCGGTCTAGTTAATTAATTTGTATTTTCCTTTAAAAAAAAGGGTATCAAAATTCCATTTTTAGTGAGCTGGTCTCACCATATAAACCTCCAAATTGAATAGTAACTCCTTAAAAAATAAATTGCACACACTTAAAATATCTAATAATACCAAAAAGAAATTATCTCATACAAATGCAAGTGTGAAACAACTTACAGAATATTAGGGCTTAAAAATCCGCCATATTTACGTTCAAGAGCATGTGGTACATCCCAGTGGTACAAGGTCACAAAGGGTTCTATACCTGAATTTTTAAATAAAAATTTGAAGTTAATAATAAAGTAATAAATAATACGAAATAAATGTGAATTTGAAAATAAAAGAAGATGAAAGAAAATAACCATTAGCTAGAAGTTCGTTGATGAGATTGCTGTAGAAGTCAATCCCAAGTTGGTTCACTCCGCCGGATTTATTTCCTCCTGAGGAAAATGCAAATTAAATTATGGTTAATGGACCGTCACCATTAATCTAATTTATTCAAGACAAAATCTTTGCTCCATTTTAACTCTTAATTTCAAAAAGACTTAGTTAAACTCTATAAATTAACCAGCGACAGATTTACAAAAGTTTTCAAATTTTTATGTATTTTATAAGTTTTAAATTAATTTCTATTCATTTTAAGATTTCAGATTTTATGCTATTTACTAAACAAGCCCACTTACTAGGCAATATTCTTGTCCATGAGATGGAGAATCGGAAAGAATCCAAGCCCATATCCTTCATCAATTTGATATCCTCCTGAAATCAAATAGAATTTAAATTTTAAAATAAAGAACTTAATTATCTCATGATTTTATTTGAAATAAAAAAGTCTAAACGAAAAGTAATTAATAAAGATAAAATTGGTAATCTAATAAAAATTAAAATTATTTTAAAATAGAAAAGGTATATATTTTGTGAAATTATAATGATGAAAAGATTGTTGTACTGAATCGTTAAAATGAAATGGGTTAGAAAGTGAAGCATACCTTGTAGCGGTAGTAAAAATCATCCGCCAAGTCTCCATTGCTTCCATCCACAACAATGTCTAGCAAACACATGAAATATTGGTTTAAGGTAGACATTCAATTAATTCACTGAATTTTTGTTTTTTAGAAAATGCTGTTTATAATAACACGACAGTAAGTAATAAATAATACTCATCCGTTTCAAAATATCTGTCACTTTAAATTTATCGAGAGAATATCAAGAAAACACAAAATTTATGACAAAATTTGTGTTCAAAAGGCTAAGTAACCCTAAGATTTCATTAAAAATAAAGAAAATCAATGAAAAAAGAAGATAAAAAAAGCAATTAATGAGGACAAGCCATTAATATGTCGATACAAGTGTAAAGTAACGAGATATTGTGAAATGAAAAATATTAGTAAAAGTGACATGAACTTTGAAATAGAATGAATATTTCCTTAAATTTTTACCTTTCTAAAATTTGACAATTTATAGACACCGTTAGCTAAACAATTTTTTTTTTTTTTTTAGATAAGCGAGCCACCTTCCGGGTGGCCTATCTCGAGAATAAGCCCGGAAGGCTTAATGGGTCGGGGATGGGGAGGGTGTTAAAATCCAACTCAATCCCCTCCCACACAATCCCTAAATTGAGGAAACTGTGCACAAATTGTTATGTAAACATTCTTTAAATTTTGATACAGACACTCATAAAAATATATGGTACTATAAAACTTTAAACAAAGAACACCATTTGAATATAAAATTTCTGAATTCACTGCTGATTGAGATTGAGAGGTCGGATGGGGCAGAAAAAGAGAAGAACAAACTTGGATATTTGTGGATGTGATAATCCCAAGTGCTTGGACCTTTCCCATCCACATTAACTGCTCCTTCAATCTGCACTCACAAATACACATATTATTATTAATGACAACAATTAACTTCTTAATGGAATATTTAGCTCATTTAAGTCTATGTATTGTTGATTTATTTTGTCAACTTTCTACAAGATTAGAAATCGTAAATATACAAGTCAGTTTAATAAAATTTGAGCCCGGTAAAGGGGTAAGAATGAAGTAAAAATTCGAGTCATATGCATGAGGAAGGATGAAGTAACACCTGATACGATGAAGAACCGGCACCAAATAAGAAATCTTGAGGAAAGCTTGACCGAGTAATTGGAATTGCCACAATCTGAGCTACAAAACTTATGAACGTAACGAGGAAGGTGAGAGTAGATGACATTCTCAAACTTCTCGGTTAAGAGATTTTCTCCAAACCACTTCGAGAGAGATTTATTTATTTATTTTTGTATATGTATGGAATTTTGAAATCAATTGGTGGCTGCTAAAAAGAGTTTAAAATTTTTGAAATCATATCCCAACTGATTTATCCTTTGTTACTTCCTTTTGACCTAGTAAATGATTTTTTTAGATAAAAGTAATTTTTGGATAGAAGTAAATGGTTATTTTGGTTTTACCGTATTATTTTATTTCCTTTTTTTATTATTTACTATAGCAGGTATTACTTGATAGCTCCAATTTTCTTTAATTAGCCAGTAAAAAAACAATTGATTGATTATGATTCATGCATTTAGCTTGTTCACCCTGGCAAATAAGGATAATAAAAATGGGAGGGGAGGGAGTGAAGCAAATAAATGATTTTTACTTAGTTTTTTATTAAAAAAAAATATTGGAATAAGCTACCAACAGGGGTTGAATAACGCGATGCTAGGAGATAATCCAGCTTGGAACTTGTATATCCAACATCCATGTAAATAGATTTCAATTCAAACTATGGTCTAGTTTGAGTAATTTTCTAACTTAGGGCCGACTTTTAACATGTTTATTCGAGTCAGTTTGCATATAAGGCGAAGTTCGATTTAAATGGACCATATGCATCACTATAAGCTTAGTCAAACGGGAAAAGTCCAAAACGATTGTGGAAAAATAGGTTTTTGATAATGCTTAATTGCGAAGAAAGGTATTGTTTGCTTTGACAAGTTTGTTGCTCTATACAATTTAGTTGATGTAGCAATGGAAGCTGCTGAAGCGCGACCTTTGGAAAGTGACACTGGTAATGAGATTGTAGTCGTATGAAGGTGATAACAAGGTCGAAATTGTAATATCGACAAGCTTATTTGGATATGGTACAATGTTGACTTTAAATTCGCCATACTATGAAGAAAATTAAGTGGTAGATTGATTAGCACACCTTTTGAGTGATTTGCTCCTCCAAACTTGCAGAGGCGCAGTAGACTAGAAGATAACTATGTAATCGTCCTACGTATTCGCCTTCTACCAAACGAAGACAACAAATGGAGAATTCTTTATAGCGAACCATGCATTACTGCCTTCAGCTCAATCAGGAACTATCAGTGAAAAAATCTGGTTGGAGAATACTGAAGATAAAAGTTCAAAAACACAATTAAAAAAATTAAAAAAGGCTGCTATCAACAATTTTCAAAATTATTATTTTCTTTTTTGGATGCAAACAATTTTCAAAAATTATAAACGTACTTATATCGTAACTGCTAATGTTAGGAAAACACTCGAAATAAAGCAAGTAAGGTAGTAAGGACACATTTCTGCGAAAAATGTTTGCATGTAACAGTAAAGAGTCACCAACAAACAGAATGGAGAAGTAATACTGTTGTAGTGTGAGGCTACGTTACTTAGACTATTCATTTTTTGGTAAGTATTCTAGTTGGACATTAGCCCTTTCTTTTTAGTTCCTTTTTAGCTTCCACCTTCATAAATCTTTACAGCCCTTTTAACTTTTTACAACTAAATTTACAAATATTTTACAATTCTTTACAACTTACAACTTTCCAACTCCTTATAGTTAAAGAATAGGACCTTTATAATGTGGTGTATAAACTGATTACAAAGATAATTATGAATTTGCTTAAGACTGAGAACCAAAGTGCATTTACTCCGGGGAGATTGATTAAAGACAATATTCTCATTTCTTATGAGATTTTCCAATCTTTGCACACACAGGTTATAAAGAATGGGTCAATGGCTATAAAATTAGATATGAGCAAGTAGACCTAGCAAAACTTACCCGAACGACCCGAAATCCAAACCGAACCGACATCCGAAAGCAGTTGAACCGATTTTGACCCGAAAATCGAAATGAACCGACCCGAACCGAACCGAACTGAAAATGACCCGAACCGAATCAGGCCCCGAATTGATTTAACCCAAATAAAAGTGACCCAACCCACATTTTTTTTAGGGTGGACTTTTGTGCCTATAGTGGTACAATTTTAAATCGATTTTGACCCAAAAAGTGACCCAATTACGATCCGATCCGAAATTAACCCGAATCGAACCCGAGCGAGATTGACCCAAAGTTGAACCGAACGGAATTTGACCCGAACCGAAACCGAACGAACCCGAACGAGATCGACCCGAAGATTACCCGAAACCAAACCGGACCCGAACAAGATCGACCCGAAGTTAACCCGAACCGAACGAACCCGAACCGAATGATCCGATTGCCAGGTATATAAGCAAGGCTTATAATCAAGTGGACCAGAAGTACCTTAGGGCTTGATGTTAAAATTGGGGTTTAGGAAACAGTAGGTTGAGGTGGTCATGACTTGTGTACGGACAACTACGTTTTCTTCTGTTGTTAATGATACTATTGAAGGACATGTTGTGCCGAGTAAAGATATTCGCCAAGGAGATCTGATCTCTACAAATTCTTATACATATATGGGAGCACATACTCGTAAGTGACACTTCATTATGTTTAGCTCACAAAATCCCCCTTATTTTTCCTTTCATTCAACTATTTGTTGACATGTATCCTGTAAGCATATACTCCCCAATATATAATAGATTATGTGCCTGATCTCCCCTACTTGTTTCTTTCCTTTTATGACATAGGGTTTAATTAGGCTTTTGAATCGGGAGGAATCGAGTGGGAGGCTTGTGGGTCATCAGATATGCCCTCAAGCACAACCAATTTACCATTTGCTATTCGCTGACGATTCAATTATCTTTTGTAAAGCTTCGAAAGGCCACCGTATACAATCAAAGAAATGCCATACCAGTACGAAGCGGCTTTGGGGCAGTTTGTGAACTTTGATAAATCAAGCGTGGTTTTCTCCAAAGGAGTGCAGGAGGGAAAAAGGGATAATATTAAGCAAATCTTGGATATTAGAGAAGTGCTCGCACAAGACAAGTACATGGGTCTCCTACATATGTGGGTAGATCAAAGAAGCAAGCTTTTTACCAATCACGGAACAGAATCACAAAAATACTCTCAGAGTGGATGGACAAACTTATCTCTTGGGCGGAAAGGAAAGTGCTTATCAAGGAAGTAGCTCAAGCAATCTCAACCTGCGCAATGAGCGTTTTTAATTTACCTAAGGATTCAGAGTCTCAATAATAAATTTTGGTGGGGGCACAAGCATAATGTGAAGAAGATCCATTGGGTGAGTAGTCACAAACTTTGTGAGAAGAAGGATGATGGAGGTGTCGGATTTAGGGACTTGAATGTCTTCAATGAAGCGTCAAAACAAGGGTGAAGGCTCATACAGAATGATAACACTTTGGTCGCTAGGCTTCTAAAAGCAAGGTACTGCGCACTAATTTTCTGGATGCTTCTATTAGGACAAGACCAAGTTATATACTTGGGGAAGTGTTGGGGAGTTCGTGAGTTGATTATGAAAGGATCCAGGTGGGTGGTAGGTAATGGGGAGAGGATTGATGTTTGGAGGTACAGATGGCTACAAAAACCGTATTCACTCAAAGTAGTGCCGAATGGTATTGCTAGTTCTTTCCCTCTTCGAGTGGCGGGCTTGATCCATAAGGAGACTGGGTCATGGCATGCTGAGGTGGTTAGGGAAGCATTAAACCCGTGTGATGTGGTGGACGTGCTCCAAATCCCGCTTTGTGGTTCTTGGCCAGAAGATAGATTCATTGGGCATTTCGATCCCAAAGGCAAGTTCACAGTTCAGTCGGCATATCACCTGGCCTGGATCGTGAAGAATACAAAGCGAGCTTCAGCAAATTCTAGTGCTAAGTCACCAATTGGGCGGCAGATATGGAAGTTAGAGATTCCGGCCCAGATTCGCCTTTTCGCCCCGAAGTATGTTTCCATGTCTCTACGAAGGCTCACATAGCTAAAAAGTACCAAATTTCAGTATGAGCTCTGGGTTGTGTGGGACATTGGAGGAGTCAGACTTGCATGTTCTGTTTGACTGTGCACTAGCTGTGGAGGTGCGAGAAGAGAGTAGGGTGGGGGATGGGGGCTTATGGGCAGATAAGTTAGCATCAGGGGAGGACTGTTTTATGTGAGCTGCTGAGAAGTTGGAGGCAGAAGAGCTGGGCAAGTTTGTGGCAATTACTTGACAAATTTGGAACACTCGGAATCGGTTTGTGTTCGGAGGAAGGATTGGGGCCTTGCATGAGCTGGGCTCGAGGGCTGTCAATTTTGTTCGGAGTTACCGGGAGGCTCCTGGAAGGGAACTAAAGACTGCTCAGTCGAGTGAAGGCTTTTGGAGGCCACCGGAGTCAGGGGTTTGTCAGACTGAACATGGATGCTGGGAGAGCTGGGGACAACGCATTTGGCTGGGGATTTGTTCTTCGGGACAGCCTGGGTGAGGTTCTTTTAATGGGGGCCCAGCAGGGGCGGGGCTTCAAGGTGGGGAAGGGAGGAAGCCCAGGCTTGCCATTTCGCTGTTCAGAAAATCCGAGATTATGGCTACCAAAAGGTGATCATTGAGTGTGACTGTCTTTGATTAATAAGCTATCTAGCAAAGCTCGTTTGAACACTTTCTTAGGATTCATTCTTTCTGACATTTTAGATGTTGCATCTAGTTTCGTTTTCATTCTTGGGCTAATGTAAAAGGGGTAATGCGGTTTGCCCATACAATTGTCATCTCTAGCCCATTAACTCTCAGTAGAGAGTGTGGATAGAGAATGGACCAGAACTAAATATAAGACCCCCTTTTTTCCTCAAAACAAAAAAGAAAAGAACAGGGCCTTAACACTCGAGTATGTATGGACACTTGACTCTTCATTTTAGACCAAAAATTTATAAATTTTTTCAAAAAATTAGGGGTCCAATACAACCACAGTGTTAGACAATTGATAGTTTACATGGGTATGACCAAGTCCAAGTAACATAGTTGTGAGATTTAGGCATGACGACACGAATTGCTCTTCACGGCACAGCCCAAGGTCGAACCAGAAAGCAAGGCAACCTTAGGGACATTACAAAACCACAGCCATTTCTAAATCTGACAAGCGCCAGGCAATGTTAACTTCAGAGTAACTATCTTCAATGTATAACATCCCACCAAAAAAAAAAAAAAAGACAGTGACGCAGTACCATCTAAGATTCATATTTGTGATGCGGATTCCTATTCAAATACTCTCATATTAAACACGAGTATAAAGTTCACAAAACACAGGCAAAGTCCCAGTTACTCCATTGCAGTAATGCAGGTAACAACCACAAACTGAAGCTAAATTCCATGAGTGCCAAGTTTATTGCAATATATGGCACCTAATCTATAACCCAGAGTTGCTCTTTTTCATGAGGGAAGGTTCAGATCCAAGTAATGCAACAACCTTACCCTCTCAATAGCAAAGGATTTCATCGGATCCTGCATTAGAAATTTAGAGCTGTTGATTGAGGTTTGATTAGGCACTGCGTAACTTATTTTGGGTCAGGTTCAAAGCGTTTTTGGATTGAATTAGGAGTCAGACCAACAAGCAAATTAGCTACAAGGGTCACTAGGAGTGAGGTCATGGTTTTTGCATGTCAAGTTAGGGCACTGGTAACCAATAACCACCAGCCAAAAGTCCAAATAGGGAAGCCTATGACCCCACAAGGACAATAAGTGTCCGCATCAGCGCTGAAATATGAATAACATGGGTATGACCCCATGAGGACAATAAGTGTCTGCATCAGCGCTGAAATATGAATAACATGGGTACTGCTTCACAAGCATCGAACTTTTGGAGGATAGATAGAAGCAGCATCAAACTTCCTTGGTTTCTTATAATCCTAAGTCTATCAGCAAATGTCGTACCATCAAATCCAACCATAGGCATGATTGTCAATGTCACATCATGCAGCAATTGCGTGCCTAAACATAACGCTTCCCTTGGGGATCATGATCTTGCCTAAGACCACCATGGTTGTTTTGTCATTTCATATGGTTTGAAATTTTCAAACCAAAAAAATATATAAGAAATTGCAACAAGTGGATTTATCCAAGCTTGTCACATATAAGGTAGCTGCTTAAACAAAATTCAAAGACTATATCAAAAGGAACAAAGCTAGGCTGTTATGCTGCCCTTTGGCTATATGCTAAAACGCAACTTCATCCTTCAGCCAGCTATGCATATGAGACTTCCTACATGGGATGGGCGTAGAAATTTGGTTTCTAGGATAGAATGCAGAAATTTTGTTTGATCCAAGAAACACAACTTGTATTCTGCCCTATGCCCGATGAATCACATTACATATCTTCTTTGAATGCCAGTTTTCCTAGGAGAAGTTTCAGTAAGTGGCTGAGGATCAATTTGCCTCTAGGTTTGGATACTGGATAGAAGCAATTGGAACAGAACAAACAAGTACATTTTCAAGCAATCCTTGTTGCAAGTGTATGCTCTTCATATCCCACGTTCGAACTTCTGCTTGTAAGAATCCACAATAAAGACCTACTGTGAAGATGAGTTGAATTTTATGTGTAGTGTGATTTTGTGTTGGCCTACTCCTGGTCTTATTAAATCAATTTTGGGAAGTAACAAAATTTACTTTTCAGGGAAAGGAAAAAATCCAATCAAACAAAATGAACTTAGCCATTGTGTTCATATATCCAACTCGCATCTAATATGTATTGCCTTAGGCTTGCAAATATACAACAAAAACACCCAAAGGAACTATGCAATACAATGAATACATGATTACAAGACTCAAATGCTTGAAACAAGTTGTTCTTCATGTATACTTAAAGGAACTTAAATACATTCACATCAGTAACCTCTGATAAACACAATTATTGACTTCAAATTCTATAATTAAGCAAAAACTTCAAAGACAGTAAAGGCTTTCAATGAATTGATACGCATTATAACCCTTGAAGGGCAACCATTTATCACTTTCATCTACCACATCACAAATCAATCTTGACACCTTAGTTTTCAAGTTGTAAGACATCACCTTACCCGGAACCGATACAACAAGCTCTGGATCACGACCACCATTATCTTCATCACTACTATCAGTTTCACTCTGCCGAATCACTGCAAGAATTGAAAACGCATAGAATCGCAATCGACGACCAAAACGGTCACTGTGATCCTGAAACATCTCGGCTTCAAACCCTCTTCCCACCACATCAAGATTCACCTTATACTTGACAAACCACCCCATTTTCTCTCCCCTATCCAGCTCCAAAATCTCGAAATCGGGCACGCAATTTGTCCTGATTTCTATCAAATGCAAGTGCCCGCAAGACTCTCCGAAGTAGCGGAATCGCTCAATGTATGCTCCTTCAATGGCGTTGGGAAGAACCAGAGTTTCAACACTTTCTCTCTCCAAATTGAAGGCCACGGTACTATCCGTGTGACTGAGCCAGTAAACCCTACCATCGCAGTATACCCCACGCTCAAATTCCACATCAAAAGGCGCGGTGAAGCAATTAATCACCGGCCGCCATTGATGATCATCAGAAGAGTAGATGTCAATGGCGTAGGAGTTGTCATCAACCTTCCAAACACAAACAACTTGATAATGGGCAGATCTCGAGGGGTCAAAAGCCAAACTAATCCCTAAGACCAAACGTCGTGGAAGCAAAATAGAAGCCATTTGGTTGGTAGTGGGATTGAAAATGCGCGCGGAAGAACATAGCAAGAGGCCATTGCAGGACTGGAGGATGTCGATGGGGTGGGATTTCAGGAGAGAGAAAAAGGGGGAGGCGAGGAGAGGGGAAAAGGGTGGAGGGGGATGAAGTCGAAGGAAGAGGAGGGGAGGAGAGAGAAGGATAAGGATGGCGGTGGCGGTGGTGGTGGAGGAAGAAAAGGGCGGAGGAAGGGCGCCGAGAATGGCGAAAGGATTGGAGGAGAGAGAAAGAGGGGCTGGAGATGAGGGAGAGAAACTGTTTGCTGACGGATTTGAATCGGAGGAGGGGTTTTGCAGGAACGTAAGAGAGGATTTCGCTGAGGAGGTCGTCGTTTCCGGCGATGATTTCCGCCGGAGCTGATTGCGTGATCGGAGGTGATGTTGTAGACATCGATTCGTGTGTGAGGGTTGGAATCGTGAGGAAGATGAGAGAGAGAGAGAGAGAGAGAGAGAGAGAGAGTTCTAGCAACAAATTAGACGCTGCAGTTCGGTGTAGGAAGCCAAGGTGTCGCGAACTACACCCATTTATGACCAAATTTTTAGTATTCCCTCCCTCCCTCCCTTTCAATTTCCTTATTATTTTAGATTATTAACGAATTTTTGACAGCATTAAGGAAATATTAATATAGAGTTGATTTTACAAATCAGTGAGAGTGACTAAAAGGCATATTCTATTTTGTTTTAAGCACCCATAACTATAAGAAATGGTAACAAGTTATATATAAACTAATTTTAAAGTTAGTTGTAAAAAATTATAAACGAGTTATAAGTAACTATAAGTTATAAATTTAAAACTAAAAAGACCAAAAATTAAAATATCCTTAGGATTTAAGATTTCATTAAAAATAAGAAAGTAAGAAGAAGATAAACTATTAATAAAGATAAAATTAATAAAGTAGTCATTAGTACGTGACTAAAATTATAAAATAATTATATAAAAAACAGAAAAAGAATTAAAGTTACAAATAAATTGAAATGAAAGAAACATGAATTATATACTATAATAGTTTAGTAGCCTATATGAATTTGTATACATATCGTTTTAAAAATTAAGGATGTGTTTGGTTGGTGAAAAAATTAGTGAAAAATAATTTTCACAGGAAATATTTCCGTAAGTCTTTCTATTGTTTGGCATGCAACTTAGTAAATCAATCACCCTTTTTTTACCCTCCTTTTTTTTCTCAATATATCTCCTTTGCCTCTATCGTTGTCCTATAGATCTCCACCATATTTTAGGCTATCTTTAATAGGAGCAATTTAATATGAGTTGCTCTAATGGACACATAAGTAAGAAAGTTGATTTAAAATTTTTCAATTGTTACTCGTAACAACCCATATAAAATACTACTTAATATTTTATTATTAGAAACTATAAAATAAAAGGCTAAAACGTAAATCAAAATTAAAATTTTAATTTTTTTTCTTTCTTTGCCTCCCTCTATCTCTCCTCTCCCTTTTCTCTCTCTTCCCTTTGACTTTATTGGAGGAGCTCCTCATCCTAGCTTCTCCTTGGAGCAGCTCTTAGCTCAGCTCCTCTACCTCTCCATTTTTTAAATTTTCTCTCTCTTCTCTCTCTTCTCCACGTAGGAGTACTTCATACCTCGGCTCTTATCGTTGAAGATAACCTTAAACTACTTCTCCTTTTTTTCCCTTTCCTTTTTCTCAATCAATCTCCTTTGCCTCGGTCGCTATCCTCCACTTGCTCATCCCTTCTCCGACCTTTCTCTCTTTCTTTCTCTCTTTCTCTCTCGCTCCTTCATCTGTCTCTATTTCTCTCCCGGAGCTTGCCTCACGTTCGATTGGCTTGTGCTCCTATGTTGAGAGAAACGATCCGATGATCGACCCGGTCAACAAAGTGGGTCAATGGTTCGAGCAGATTGGACCATTTAGTTACGATTAGACCGGTTGATGGTTGAACCGGATTAGACCGATCAAGCCCGATATATGTTTGTATAAAAAGAATCAGCTCAACCCATATTTATAAAAAAATTATGGGTCTTGTCTAAAAAGTCCATCCAAACCGTAATAATTTTAACCTTTTTATCTCTTATAAAAAGAAAAACCCTAGTTGTTTTGATCCCCCTTCTCCCTCCTCCCTCACATTGCTAGCATAGGCTCCCTCTGCCTCCTCTAAACATCATCACATGTTTCTCTCTCCTCTAAAGCTCCCAAACTAAAACATCTCTCTCTCTCCTCTAAATCTCTTCTCGGCTCTCACGCATCTCATGCCTCTCTGTCCTCTTATGCCTCTCTATCCTCTTACGCCTCTCATGTCTCTCTCTATCCTCTAAAGCTTTCATTGAGTTGTCTCTCTCTCCTCTAAAGCTTCCATTGAGCTGCAAAATCATAGTCTCTCTCTCTCTCTCTCCTCTCATGTCTCTCCCCTTATGTCGCTCTCTCTCTCTCCTCTAAAGCTTCTATCGAGCTACAAAATCACAATCAATTCATGGTCAAAACAGGTCGGATGAATCGACACTGGTCGATCGATTTAGGTCGGTCTTTTCCATTTCAATTGTTATAACTAGCCAAATTATTAATCCGATCATTGAAGAGACCGATTCCAAGTCCTACCGGTTCGACTCGACGGTTCGGTCCGATTCTCTTAACATAGGTCGACTCCACTTTGAACATTCTCTACTTCAATTTGTTGCCAACTTAGAACCTAAGCACCCAACTCAATTCGGCACATCAATAGATGACAACAATCTCCTATGAAATTCCATCGCCTTCCACATTTTGGGTGAGCGCTCACTCTCTATTCCGGATATGTGTTCTAAGTGGCGTGAACCTTAACGAATTAATCGAAGGCGCGACAATCCTTGGAAGTGTGGTGGATGGACTAAGGATGTGGTCAAAGGAGAAAGAAAGGCATGATCGGAAGGGACCTCGGAGCTATGGCAACTTTCTCGGTGGGGAATAAGGAAGAGGGTGAGATGTGAGTTGGAAAAGTTAACTTATAGGCTTTGAAACTGAAAATATTCTCCTTTTTTATCAAAAGGAGGGAATTCTATTGATTGGAATCAATCTCAAATGAGGATAAGTCTTTGGCGGCCAACTCAATAATTAAATTCGAACCATCCCGCACCCATGATCTAGTAGCGAGATCATAAGGTTGGAGATCATAAGGTTGGAGGTAGGTTATCCAATGCTAATTTCATACCAAAAACACAAGCTCTAGCCTCTTCCATGTCCGCTCCAAGAAAGCCCGGGCCTTGACGAACTCCGCACAATTTAATGGACCCCGTAGAATTACGAAGGACAGCTCCCCAACGAAAGCCCCAATTGCCTAATTTAGTCGCATCAACATTTAATTTCCATAAACCCGATGCCTGGAGGACTCTAGGTCTCATGCTTTGGGAGTTAAAGGCGGGCGTTTTGTGTTTTCCGGTGTTTCGTAGCAAACTTCACCGCTCTAATACTTAACGAGGTGTAGTTTTTGTCCCCTTCCCGAACAAGCGTCTATTACGAGCATTCCATACCTCCTAAAGTACAACTAAGAAGTCTTCGTAATCATCACCCTCAAGGCCAGTCTGCGTATTCTCCACGAAGTCCCAAATTGAGGAAAAGGCGCCTTCCACAACAAAGAAGGGAATTTACTTCTAGCCCAAATTGCACTCGCTTGAGGAAATTGAAAAAGAGCATGGCGATCGTCCTCTTTACTAGCTCCAAAAATGTTACGGATTGAAGAGAAAGTTGGGATCCTCTTAGCAAGATGTGCACCATTAGGCAAAGCTTTAGCACACATTGTCCAAGTGAAAACCTTTACTCTTAGGGGCAGACCAGTCCCCCACAATAATTTCCAAGGACTCGTTACCCCATCTCCACTATGCGCTGAGTTCTCCATGCCACGCCAACTCCAAATGCAATGGTATGCCGAGTTTACCGTAAGCTCTCCCGATGTAGAAAAGTGCCACAACAAGCTATCAAGGGGGAACAAAACACTCAAAGGGATAGATTTGATACATTCAACATCAATTGGAAAAAGACTTGTTGAAACATATCAACTTTCCAACAAACCTGTTCTTTGTAAATGAGATCTCCGACCAGAAGAAGTGAATACCTAGGATCTTCATAGATAATAACTCGAAATGAGTGAGGTCTCGACAACCACTTGGACTCCCAAATATTAAGAGAATAGCCATCACCTACTCTCCACCTCATCCCTCTTTTTATCACCCAAAAGTAGGGATGGCAACGGGCGGGTCGGGCCGGGACCGGCCTCCCGCCCCGTTGCTGCATTGCCGCCCCGTCCCCGTCCCGCCCCGCTTTGGGGACAAAACCTCTCCCAGCCCCGACTCCAACGGGGCCCCGATCCCGGTGGGGAAAATTCCCGTACTCAAGCAATGAGTAAAGTTAAAAAAATCAATTTAAAAGCCAAAAATTTACATAATCACACAAATTCGAAGCCGCACGGTGCCACCGTGAATGGCCCGGCACCTTCGACACCACCGTGAAGGCGGCTTGTGCTTACCACCGTGCCGCCTACAAATACCTGGGCCCAGCCAATCTCAACTTCTCCTTCTTCGACTACCTCATGATTCCGATGTCCTCGCCTTTAGTCTTCCTCCACGGAAAATCATCGAGAAAATCGTTGAAGACACCGCTGAAAACACCACCGAAAACACCCCGTTCTCACATATTCACGGCTGGCCGAGATGAGAAAGAGAGGGAGATGAATTGAGAGGAGATTGAGATCAAGAGCGAGAGATGAGCCGAGAGGAGATTGAAACCAAAAGGAGAGAGAGAGGAGGGGGATTGAAAGCGGCGTGAAAGCAAGAGGAGAGAGAGGGTCCGAGAGGAGTGGGAGAGGAGAGAGAGACAGTGGCCGATGGAGATTGTAAGTGAAGGATGCTTTTATAGCTAGGGTTTGAAGATAGCAATATTACAAAAATGCCCTTTATTTAAAAAAATGGGGAACGGGGAACGGGGCGGGAACCGGGCCAAAATTTCCCCGTCCCTGCTCGGGGAAGGAATTTCTCCCCGTCCCCACCCCCACCCCATTCGGGCGGGCCCCGCCGAGGACGGGGATTCCCGCCTCATTGCCATCCCTACCCAAAAGGCCTGACGGATACTCCTCCATGAATAACTCGACCACAATCCAAGTTGTGCTTCAAGCAATCTGTTGTGGGGAAGTAGCGAGCCTTTTCGGAACCTTGTAGACTAGCGAATTAGGCGCCACCATTAGTCTCTAGACTTGTTTTGCCAAGAGTGCCAGGTTGAAATCTTCGAAGTCACGGAATTCTAGGCCCCGGGGTGGCCTTGTTGTCACAAAGCTTCTTTCTTCCCACCTAATGAATTTTATGCTCATTATCGAGTGGCCCTACCGGAACCTATTGATCATTGATTGAATCTCACTACAAAGCAACTTAGGGAATAAAAAACACTCATGGAACAAGTCGGGATAGCTTGGGCCACTCGCCTTTACTAGCACCTCCCTCCCAGCCCATCATAGATGACGGTCGATCCAATTGTACAATCTCTTTCCGATTCGATCCATGATCGGTAGGAATGGTTTCTTTTTCGACCTCCCAATTCTTGTTGGAATACCTAGATACTTGTCGTAGGATAGAACCTCTCTAATGTCCAACTTGATTAGATCTGTTCTCCGCATGTACTCCTTTACTTGAAAGAGACACTATATTTGTCAAAATTAATTTACGTATCGAAGCTCGTTCATATTTTGTTAAAACATCTATGAAAACATATGCCCGATCTACATTAGCTGCACAAAAAATCATCGTACCATCCGTAAATAACAGGTGAGATACAACCAATGCCCCTTTACATATACTATAACCTATCAGTCTACCGGAAGAAACTGTATTTGAAAATAAATAGGACAACCTTTCAGCCACAAACAGAAATAAATACGGTGAGAGGGGTCTCTTTGTCGAATACCCCTCGAAGGTTGAAGAAAACCCCTTGGTTCCCCATTTATAATGAACGAAAATAATGAAGACTCCACACAGGACATAACCAATATTAACCCAGCTAGTAGAAAACCCCAATTTCAGCATAATGAGCCTAAGAAAAAGCCATTCCGCCTTATCATAAGTTTTGGACATGTCAAGTTTAATCGCCATATCACCATTAGCTTTGAAAGAACGATGCATAGATTGGAAAATCTCAAAATCCACTAGGATATTATCCGAAATGAACAGGCCATGGGTGAATGCACTTTGAGAGATCGAGATAATGTTAGGCAAGAGAGTTTTCAATCGGTTAGCAATCCTTTGTCACAAGTTTGTAGACCACATTACATAGACTAATGGGTCTAAAGTCCTCAATATGGTTCAATTTATTTTTCTTAAGAATAAGCACAACATGAGTATGGTTAAAGTCATCTAGCATTGGGTCACCTTTAAGGATACCAAGAACAACATTCGTAACATCATTACCCACAATACTCTAATAGTTTTGAAAGAAAAAAGGGTTCATACCAGTCAAGGCATGGGGCTTTTGAGGGATGCATCATCTGTAATGCCTCGGACACTTCGATCGTTGTGTATGCTTCACTTAGTTTCCCATTTATTCATCGAGTCACAATCGTAGGGGTCATGGAAAGCACTTCCTACATGTTTGACGGAGAGGACGTATGAAAAAGGTTTGAGAAATAATCCAAAATAATATTCTCCCGCTTGTCTCACTCTGTCTTAATTTTCCCATTAGCATTTAAAAGCCTCTTAATATAGTTGACCTTTCGGCGAGCATTAGCCTTCTCATGAAACCGCTTCGTATTCTTATCACCGCATTTAATAAACTCCGTCCGAGAACGTTGCCGGTAGTGTAACTCCTCTCTCTTACGCCAAGTACTAATCTCCTCCAAAAGTAAGTGTCGAGTATTGACGTCGTTGGTAGATTTAAGTTATTGGGTTCGGAGAGCAATTTTTTCTAAACTTGGCCAAATTCATTGTGGTTCCAATCATAAAAGGGAAAGCATACAATTCTCAATGTTCTTAGTGCACTACTCGACTATTGTCCCTCCTCCACTATTACACCAAGCTCCTTTTATCACTTGACCACATCCTTCATCTGTTGCCCACATTTGTTCGAACCTACGTCTACGACGTCTACCATTAATCCACTCTTTGGACTTATCTAACTGCAGCATAATAGGTAAATTATCAGAATTTTTTTGTCCAAGTGGATGACCTTTGAGTTTGGAAAGATAGCAAACCATTCGGCCGAAGCACAATAGTGGTCTAATCGTTCCTCACCTTATCTTCTTCCATCTCTCCTATTCCACCATGTAAATTTATAACCCGTAAAATTCAAATCAAATAACTCACAATCCTCTCAAGTTTGATGAAACAAGTTTAACACTCGTTGGCTTTTAATTGCATCTCATGTTTTCTTATAATTGAAAAAATCTCGTTGTAATCACCGCCTACAAGCCACGAAAGTTGTGAGTCGTTTTTTAAGTTCATCGGCATTTCACAAGTTCTAGTTTTGAATTGGGGTTCCGGCCACCCATAAAGCCCGAGTAAAACACCAAGGGTATTCATTCCCGTTGTTACTTAGCTCCACGTCAATATGGTTCAAAGAGGACGATAAAAGTGAAATACGCATACTCTTGTCCCATAAAAAGCAAGACCACGAGCTCTACCCCTAATATCAACACATAAAGCTTGATAATCACCGGTGTTTTTAAGTTTACTCGAAATTCGATCGAACTCGGTTTGGTTTCCGAAAGGAAAACCATGTTCGACTTATATATCTCTGTAACAGATTATGGAGATTGAGAATTGCCCAGTGGTAACCGAGTCCCCGACAGTTCGAGCAAAGGGTACTTATTGGGAAGGGCGGGGTCCATCAACGACTGCCGCCTCGACCAAGCTACTACCTATAGCTTCATCCACAACTCTCACCTTCCTTTCTCCATCCTTATTTTTTTCACCTCTCGAATTTTTGCTTTCTTGTATCTCCTGCATCAATAATCATATCCGATGATGACTTTTGCGACCTCCCCGCCCCATTCCTCTAACGTCCCCATAAAGTTCTCCTCTAGCATAAGTTTCTTCTTCACCCTCGTAGCATCACTGCTAGTTCCGAGTTCTAACAGTTTCTTTTTGTCCACCTTCTATTCTTCATCACCCCCCGTTTTTCTCTTTATCGGATATGCACGTATTTGCGATCCATACTACAGCTCCTCTTCTAGTGTAGAACTATCAAAGTTTTTACGATCACGGTATCCATGACCCAACAGTCCACGGGCATAACAGAAATTGGGGAGTTTAACGTACTTCATTTCAATCCACTTGTGTTTTCCATCCACAGTGATTTTAAAACCTCTACGTAAGGGTTTCCACATATTGACTTCCACTCTTATTTTCAAATACTTTGATGGCGTGAGGATGTCTTCCTCATCTGCTTCTATAAACCGACCAAGTTTCACTCCTAGTTGCTCGGCGAAAGCAAACATTTTTTTCTTCATTGGTAGTTCACGAGATAAGATCCAAAATATTACGGTGTCGAACACAATTTCGGATCGTAAAATATCCCCGTTCAGCGGTTCATGGTTGCAATAGGATGAGATGCCCATCAAAAGACCAGGGTGCATCCTTGATCATCATTTCTCTATCCGAATGAGAAAAGAATTGGAAGGAGAAGAGATTTTTTCTAGATCTTTGACAAGAACCCTCTTTGAGGGTTTCCATATATTTTTATTGTAGACTTAAACCTCTCAACATTGAAGCTATTGTTCGTCAATAATTTCCCCACCGGGCATAATGCAATTTGTGCGTTTACATCCTTTGTTCCGGGTCTTGAAATTCTAATAATTCATCTTCATCTTCCGTTAGCGTTAGACGAGCAAGATGGGAGTTCGGTTCGGAACCTATGGCACACCACTCAAAGAGAAAAACGAGACCGGCAAAAGACCCACACGAATAGGGTCGGGAATTCCCTATAGAATATGTTAAGAGAATCGACCTAATCATCGACCCGGTCGGAAAAGCTGGGTCAATGGTTCAAGCGATCGGACCATTTGGACCGGATTAGACTGGTTGGTCGAGTCAAACCAGCATGACCCAATTGATCATAAAATTTTTTCTCTATATGTATCCACTTATTTTTTTCTTGTTATTGTATTTTTTATATTTAATAAACAAAGGACTTAAAAACTAATAAATCATATCATATGGTCCACAAAAAGCCCATTTAAATTTACATTTCTTGAAAAAATTATTATAAGAGCAAATTAAGGTGTAACCCTAACTTAAACCTCTAATTGACCCTTCTCCTCCTTTCTTTCACGTCTACCCCTTCTTCTCTATCCTTCAGTCTCCTAATTTTTCCTTTAGATACTCCGGCTCTTCACTCCCCTCCCCTTCCCATTTTTCGCCTCGCCCTCGTCCTCCCCTTTTCTCTCCCTCCCCTTTTCTCTCTCATCTGCTCATATGACACGCTCCTTTCTTGTGCTATTTGAGCCATCTTCGTCCCCTTCTCTCTCTGGGAACACCATGGCCAATAAAGGAAAGCTAGAGCCGGACTAGAGAGCACCTCCACCGATTAAGGTAAGCTAGAGCCAGACCGGAGAGAAGCGGAGACTCTATCGAGCACCACAACCGAGGCAAGGCAAAGACGACAAGACCTGTGCATCCAGAGAGAAAGAGGAAGATTAAGTGAGGAAAACAGGAAGATGAGCAAAGGGTTTCTAAAATCATGGGCGAACCGCGGGTTGGCCGATTCATAAGAGCTGAGCGGGTCGACCGATTCAGGCCGGGTTTTTCGGTTCGATTGTCTAAACGAATCTATGCATAAAACCGCCCGCTAGAGCCACCGGTTCCCAATCCGACCGGTCGATCCTTCCGGTCCGATCCAATTTTCGTAACATAGCCTATAGAGAGCTATGTTATGAGAACGAGACTAGACCAGCCGATTCGACTCGTTAAACCGAAAGCCGGAAAAGGGTCCGAGCCGGAAACACATATTAACCCATTAGACTATCGAACCGGATCAAACCGGTGACAACCGCTCGAACCAATGATACATTGACTCGGCCGAGTGGCTGTTGGACCGGGATTTTTTTAAAAAACTAAATCAAGCATCTAAAACTGCTGCCTCCGAAAGAAGATGGAGAAGGGGGACCGAAGATGGAGAAAGGGGAGAAGCATTTCAAAGAAGAAGAGGAGAAGATGAAGAAGCCTTGAAGATGTTGCTACCTTTGCTCTGTCTCTCTCGCTATCTCTATATCTCTCACTCTCACATCACTCTCTCTTCTTGAAGGAGGAAGAGGAAGAAAACGTTGCTGCCTCCGTCTCTCTCACTATCTCTATATCTCTCACTCTCACTCTCACCCTCACCCTCACTCTCACTCTCACATCACTCTCGTCCTTGAAGGAAGATGAAGAAACTGCTGAATGAGGAGGAAGTCTTGAATAAGGAAGATGAAAAAGCCTTGAACGATGAAGAAGATGTGTTGCTATCTCGAAGAAGGAGGAAGGCTGTAGGCTACGATGCGTTGGGGGGATTAAATGGCTAGGGTTTTGGTTGTTAGGGGGAAAAAGATAAAATTAAGAAGGCTTGAGTTGAAATTTCTATGGACTTTGTAGATAATGCCCATATTCACTTTTTTTAAAAATGAATCCGTTTTGTTATATATATAGGGAAGGGTTCAAGTAAGCACTATAGATCCGGACCGTTTAATTTGAATCCAACGGCCATAATTAAAAATCTTTTTCTTAGTTAAAAAATAAAAGAAAACTAAAAACATTTCGGGGGTTGTTTGTTCCAGTCAACATTTCGATCCATCTGCTCCCCTATCTCTGTCTCTACCTCTCGCTTACCTCCTCTCTCTCTCTCACACACACTCTCGCTCACAACCACCTCGCCGTCACCGGAAACAGACCTCCTCTGTCTCTACCTCTTCGATCACCCTCTTCCGGCCTGATTCCGGCAAAAACGGCTTTCTCTCTCGCTTTCTTGTAAGCTGATTCTCTTCTCCTCTCTCTCTCGCCCCTTGACCTGTCGTCGGAAAGTACTTTCCTCGTTGCCGGCATGGTCGGACACCTTCTCGCCGGATTCGTCTCTCGCTATCTGCCTCTTGTCGTCGCCGACTCCCTTAGTTCTTTTTCGAGCGAAATTAGGGATTTCGGAAAAATGCGAATTGTGATTCGAGTTCTAATTAGGTAACTTCTTTCTTCAATTTGACTGAATAATTGCAAATTATTCTTCCAAATGTGCGAATTCAGATTCTAAGTTGTTTTTCAATTTGAGAATTCAGGTTACGTGGTTTGATCGAATTTATGTGTTTCCTTGTAGTTTTGTGGCATGAAATGTCCGCTCGAAATGTCCGGTAAAATTTTTTGTGAAATTTGAACTGTAATGTTCTTCAATTTGTGAATTCAAGTTATGTGGTTTGACTGAATTCAAGTTTCGATTATTACTTTGTGAAAGTTGAAGTGAGACTGTTAGTCTCTTCCAACAACTTCAATTACGAATATTAGGATTTAGGAAAATTCACATCTTCGCCTTCCTCTTTGACCCAATTTTTTTTTTTAATTTTTAGGTTTGTAACTGAACAACATCTCTAACTTTTTGAGTAAAATGTGTTATGAAGGCTCTTAGTTTACGCCATGTCTAAAACTTGATTGGAGCTTTAGGTAATGGAGTAGGTTATGTACTGACCTATTAGCTCAAATGGTAGAGCATTTGTGTAGTTACACAAATGATGTGGGTTTGAATCCCATATAGGCTACAAGTTTGTAAGAAACAAAATACTACTTTTGCCTTATTATGGAATGTTTTGGTTTAAACTTCATGTACGCTCGTTTACGAGTCCTGTATATTACAATCTTCTCCACAACCTTTATGAGAAATCCTCTATAGCATTGAGTACAACAAATAAGTTGCTTCATTCAGCCTGCCATCTTGACAGAGCCCTCTCATAAGAATTTTGTAACTTTCTCTATCGGGATCGCAGCGGTTATACTCCATCTCTTGAAAAACCTGCAATGCTAAGTTTGAGTGGTCAATCCGACACGGAGCATCCATTGGAAAATTCAACAAACCAGTTCTAGACTTGACTTCCCACCCAAAAGATTTCTCCATTAGTAACCGATAGAAAGTTTTGATCTTTGACTCATCTATCGATATCCGTAAAAGGTATTGAACGATGTCGTCCGGTTCACACGATTAATTGGCTAGTTATGTGAGGCTTTGCGAGGAGATGTAAAAAGATAACCGACTATTATATGGGGCTATGTTAGAGGTGATGGTTAGAATTGGAGGTTGTTTTATAGCATGGCAAAACAAGTCAAACAAAATAGCAAGCGGTTATGAATATTCCTTTGAAACCATCCGAGTGAAACTAAGGAAAATATGGCCTTCGAGTGAAGCTGTATCCTAATTAGATGGCATGTGTCCAAGGCTGGCAATAAGCTCCCGGTGCTACGAGTCTCCAGCTGCTATTAGCAAAAGTATACAAGCCTATGTGGGATTTGAACCCACATCTCCATGCATTGTTGCACGTCGCTCCGCCTTGAGCTAATAGGCTAAAACAAAATAGTAATGTCCGACATCAAAACTTGACGTTTGAGTTAATAGTTGCTTTCCAATCTACCCAACTAATGTTCACAATTATTCAGTGGAAGACTTAAAAAATTGCGAGAGGTCTTAAAGTAGTGAGCAGAATATAAAGCTAAATGGGAATACAAATGCTCGCTGAAACAACCGAGAGAAAGTACATGCAGTGATCGCTGCTCTCTGAAACAACATGAACCCAATATGGTTATAAAGCTGTCCTATCTCGCTCATGCTAACCTTGAGACTATAGAGCACATCCTATTTGAATGTGCCTATGCTACTGAGGTTAGATAACATGTGACTGAATGGCTCCGAGATCAACTAAAGAATTCAAACATACGAGACGGTTCAGTATTGGCTCATGCACCTTCACAAACCCAGACAGATTGTATTTTTGCTAGAGTGACAATTGCGAGGCATGATCTATGAAATTTGGAGAATAACAAAAGCACTCGAAACAACAATGGCAAGAATAATAGAAGCAAAACCATTTTGTCCACAAAATTCGAACTAAATTTCACTTCCAACTAATTTCAAGCAACATTTCATCCACAAAATTCCCAAATTCCTAAATTCACTAATTTCATCTGCTTCATCCACAAAATTCCCAAATTCATTCACAAAACCTCAAAATTTAGTCAACAATCATCCCTAAAGCAATATATTGAAAAAATAATTCCCCAAAGTAATATAGCCAACAAAATTTGCCAAACCCTAATTTTCGTGCAAGAAAAATATGATATTAGAGAACAAAATTCTGAATTTATCAACGAGAATAACATAAGCATAACCATTTTGTCCACAAAATTCCAACTCAATTTCACTTCCAACTAATTTCAACAACATTTCACTGCTCCATCCACAAATTCCCAAATTCATCCACAAAAACTCAAAATTGAGTAAACAATCATCTCCCCAAAGCAATATATTGATAACAATCATCCCCAAAGCAACATAGCCAACAAAATTTTTCCAAACCCTAATTTTCGTGTAAGCAAAATCGATATTGGAAGAGGAGGAAAATTGAGAATCTTACAAGGCGGATGGACATTACTTTGTCCGTTTAACGTCCGAGTAGCAAATACGAGTGGGAGGCGACCGGTGAGAGAGAAGGAGAAACAGCGCGACCGGCGAGAGAGACGGAGAGACAGATTGGGGAGGCGACGACGGCAGACGAGTGGGAAGCGACGACGGCGGACGTAAGCGGGAGGCGACAAGTGGGGGAGGCGACGAGATAGAGCAGCGAGATATGAGGCAAGCGGCACGAGTAGAGAGAAAGTAGCGACCAGGTGAGACAGAGAGAGGCAACCGGAAAGGTGGACGGAGAGCGGGGAGGTGGTTTCGCCGACGAGAGACGAGGAAGAGGAGGCGAGAGGTAGAGAAAGAGAGGGAAGCGAACTAGCAAAAAAAATGACGAAGGTCGGAGAATGAACGTGCTTTGGAAGACCCCTCCTCTCTAAATTTTTGTTTTTCCTTTTTTTAACGAAATATATGCGTTTTAATTTGAACTGTTAGATCAAAATTGGACGGTTCGGATTAGAAGTGCTTACCTAATGAATGGTGCTTACCTATATGAGGGTGCTTACTTGAACTCTTCCCTATATATATATATTACCGGTTTTGACCAGGTTTAATTTGATTCAATCATTAACCGGATCAACCGATTTAAACGAGTTAAATAGTTCGACCGGTCGAACCATCGACCCACTTTGTTGGCCGGTTGATCACCGAGTCGATTCTCTTACTATAGACAAAGAGGTCAACAATCCCTACGAAATTGAGGGCGGAAGGCTCTCACATGCCAACAAAACTCTAGGTTTAGGGTTCCGCCGTGGGGAGAGATTTTAGAATCAATAATGTTAATTGTGTTATTTTTCTGAAAATATTCTCCTTTGGTTTGGATAAAACCATTTTCTTTTAAAAATAGATTTATCCTTTGTCTCTTATCAAATACTGTATAATGAAAAAATCATTTTCTCGCCCCAACCAAGCACACCTTTTAAGTTCCCAATATTGTAGATTGGAAAAATCATTTTCTCACCGAACCAAACACACCTTTAAGTTCGTACCACTTTAAATTACAAAAACAAATTCAAATATTATAATATTTTTGTATCGAGCAGTATTAGACCTAAACACGCTCAAACTATCCTGAACGTATCAGTTGCTTCAGAACGGACCAATGTAGACCCAAATTCGACAGATGTAAAACATGATAGTAGCTGTACTACTCATCAGTCATCAGGCCACACAAAACCTCCCAGGCCTTCCATGCATTTCCCTCTTTCCATCGCTCATACCCCAGCAAAAATTCGCACAAATTAAGTTCAACATTTGAATCAGTGTTGTAGAGATCTTCTGAACCCCCATGAGAGATCGGTAGCAACGGCTTGCCCAATTGCTTCAAAAGGCACTTCCTCAAAGAAATTTTTCTTGAAATTTCTTAAAAACCATTTACTTTCTTCAAAATAAATATGCGCCATGAATTAAAATTTCACATTCTTGGCAATGTAATTGAATTGAATCTAACAAAAGATTTCTGCTTATCTGGTACAGTCAAATTGGTTCTGATTTGTTTGAAACTAACAGCACCACTCCTCAAACTGTACCAAAACACCTTATCGTAACACTATATATAACAAAGACCAACTGTCGGAGATGTAATTCATACTATTGAATTTGTTGGCAGAAAATTGATCTCTATGGGATTAAATCTCTGAGCAATTGCAAAAGCCCACAAATGCACAGTGAACGTTATAGTTGTCAACACTTGTGCTCTCATATTAATCCAGCAGAAAAACATGATGACCAGGGCTTAATAAGAATTTAAACCGCAACATTAACACAATTCTTCAGGAAATATCAGAAAGGTATTACGCACAAAACTAACAATAATGAATGTGGCAAAAATGTGACTCAAATCTCCAACAATAATGTCATAAAGTTTCCAGCAAAAACAGGTTCAACTCATCAAACTACAGCTACTATCAGTTTAAAGTCTTTGACCCACTTTTAAGTACTAAAAACATAGCAAAATTTATCATTACTTTTTCAGAAGACAAAAAGATGCTCCATCTCACCGCCATCCATTAAAACTAAGTGCATGATCTTCAGGTGCCAGAAATATTGAAGTGATCATTTAATCTCCCTTTCTCCTGAAGGAGCAACCCTCAGTGAGTCTGGCACGCCCTCCTGTAGGCTGGCACAGAACTGTCTGGCAATTGCCGCACACCACAACAGTCTGTGAGTGGCTGAACACAGTTGTTCTACAATTGAAAATAGAAGTCAGTTAGACATGCAAATGGTGCCAAGGACTCAAAAAGGCAGAGGAATTCAAATGATTGTCAACACAAGTAATAGGCATTCCCTGCTCAGCAATAATTCAAAGTCTGAAGGGGCGGTGTTTAGAGGAACCGAGCAATTTAGTTTAAGCCACGTTGACAGAAGCCAACCAACATGATCAAAAAATGCTATGGGAATATAGACCTATACCATAGCAGAGCATATACAACTTCCACACAACTAGACTAATTTAATTTAAATTTGAATTCTGGAGCTAGACCATGAGTTATCATGCAAGTCAGAGATACCATAATAGAAGTGCAGGTGATTAAGGTTTTGATGGAAACGATATGCAAGTGCTTAATCTCAGTAACAATAATTAAACTGATCATAGTGCAGTAGCAACAAGTCCATGTGTAGTCATCAGAGACAAAAACATGAAATTCAAGATTTGTTAGAAGAACAATTTGAGCAAGATTAATTCCCCTCCCCTCCCCCTCTTTCCACTTTTTAGCACCTCAGAAAATCTTGTTCTTGATCATGGTGGACGGAAGTACAATGGCCAACAACCTGCCTTCCAAATCTTAGGCCCAACAAAACAAGCTCTTGGCAGTCCAAAATTACTGCTGAGTATGCCCCGTCCCCAGCCAAAAAAAAAACAAAAACAAAAACAAAAAACACCTAGCTAGGCAGAGCTCGAAGATATTCCATAAAAGGAACAACCCATAAAACGTACATAGCTAATTTAGAGTGTCTGGGGTAGTTGAATTCATCAATAACTATACTCGAAAAGAAAAATCCCAGGAATATACAGTATCTGGCGAAAATACATTAGAAAACCAAACAATGCACTACAATTTTAGGGTGAGCAGAGTAAATAGCATCTACATATAAATCTTCAGAGGGAAATACTTTCAAAATTTAGATTCAGAAGCTACAAATCCACATCCATTGCCTTCAAGTGCAAAAACACAACTCCTCCAATGAGTAACATAATTAAAGTGTCTGAATCCAACCAATTTCCTCATCAATAATATACTACTACTTCCACATACATATATTCCTGATCTACCACTTTAAAACATCATCAAATTACCCAAGTCCTCAAACACTGAGAATACACTAGACTATCAATGATCAATAATTTTACGAACAAAAATCCAAACAGCTCATAGTATGCGAATTCAAAGGTGACGAAATTAAACTAAATCGAACAAGACTTACATATTGAAGCATCCCTGGCATTTGACATCCTGAAAACACCGCCAAAAACAATAATTAGAGGGGAAAAATAAAATGTACCAAATCCCAAAATCAAGGGAGAGCAAAAAAACGGAAGAAAGAAAAGGGATTACCATGAAGAAGGAGTTCGGCGACTGGACAAGACGCTTGAGCTTGTGCTTCTTCTTCTCAAGCTCAGCCGGAGGGTTCAACAAATCAATATCGTTTTGCAGAACCTACAAAACCCCCAAAAAGACTGATCAGCAAATAATGCTTAAAACCCTAAAATCGATGAAATTGCTCCAAATTTACGAAATTACATAAAACAAATTCAAATTCAGATTGAAAGAAGACCAGGTCTTACCATTTTGGCTGAAAATAGGGAAGGAGAGAGCGAAGAACAGAGGGGAGAGAGATAGAAGGCTCCCTTTAATCGTAAGCTCGGAGCGGCGAAGTTTGCAGAGAAAGAAGGAAGGGTTTTTGGGGTTAATATAAAGGCACAGGGGGTTTATTGTGAGCCGTCCGATCTGGCGAGGACCAAGATTATGTGTTCGGATTTCCCTATGAGATGATCCGAATGGGCCGGGTCTTCCATCTCAATTGGGTTTAATGCTATTTTGGAGTTAGTTTCAGACCTGTATTTTATTTTTAGTGGGTGAATTTTACTTTTCTTAACATATGTAGGTAGCTTTTTTTTTTTTTTTTTTTTTGGATCACAAAACAAAAAAATATACCCACTTATCTTAGTGTAGATTTTATAAATGTATATAATGTAGGGGAGAAAAAAAAGTATCTTTCCCTTTTATAAATTAGAAGAGTTGCCTTAATTTAGTTATAATTGGTAAAGTTCTTCTAATATAAAATTTTGTTTATTCACAAAATTTGAATCAATCTCATTATAGAGGAAATAAGTGTCAAATTAGAATTGGTAGAGTTGTTCTTATGTAAAGTCTCTCTATTCACAATACTAAAAGAAACTATTATAAGAGGAATAAGTGTTAAATTATTTGAACGATCTTGCATTCATTAAACTTAAAGGAAATTTAACTTAAAACTTTCTTATACAAATCAAATATCTCATTAGGAGGCTATATGTAAAGGAGCTTTAGTTTTTGTAAGTATTTATATTAGATTTTGAAAGAAAAATCTTGCATATAAAGCTATTGAGTTTTGGATGCCAATAATCTCGCTCTTATTAAGAGTGTCGAATGAGAATATCTCAACTTTATAACATGATAGAACTTTTAGTGCATGTTTGAATAAGCCTTAATAAAAGTATTTTAAACGCTAACGGCTCATAATCGCCGACTTGATTGTAACTAGTCTTAACTCGCTCATAACCGCTAATAGCTCATCGAAACTACTCATAAACGCTAACCGTTAGTTGTAACCACTCAAAACCATTAACTCATAAACACTAATTGCTAACTGCTAGTTTTAACATTTAATTCAAACAAGATCGTAATGTACACCACTATCGAGTCAAGGTCACTTTTGACTTGCTAATTTAATTATGTCATAGCTTAATTATAGCACATGGATAGTATATTTTTTGCTTCTCTTTTTTCACACTGCCATCCGTATGTTATAATTAAGTTATCACATTATGACATCCTAAATTTTGAGAGTATTTACTTAATTTATATCAATATTAAGTCTCAAATACTTTTACTTTTCAATTTAAATTGTGGTAGCTTACTATTTACATGTAACAAATAAGCCGTCATGTAATTAAAACAACATATCAAAATATCATTTACTCAATAGCTATATCCAAAAAAATAAGTACATTCAAAAATAGGCTTATAGTCATTAGTACATTAAAAGTTAAGTGCATTCAAATAAGTACATAAGATGGCTAATTTGCAAGTCATTATTTTCATCCAATTGAACTTAAAGTGGGTTGATGAGCATCCAAAATACAAAGCCTCTTAGACCCAAATTTCAATGTTCCTTTATAAGTTGCCTTTTTCTTAATAAAAAAATTACTCTATTATAGAGGAATATATTTTTATTATCCTATAGAAACATTTTTGAGAGCGGTACAAACATAATGACAAAAATATAATCACTTTCAATATGTTTTCGTAGGGACATCTTATATATGTTTGTTAAGAAAGCATTTTATGGTATTAAGAATTCCCTTGGTCCAAAAATATCCAAACAATACCTCGTTTAGATCTGAAACAATTTCATCATGTTTTAACCTAAGTCAACCTCACTTGCCAATAAACACCTTATGCTTAATTTTGAAATTGACCTAATCCAAATGATTGAACAGAAAAAATAGCCCATCTAGCACGTCCATTTAGGGTTAAGCTATAGAAACAAGCCTATATGTAGGGATAGTAATGGGTCTTGTAACCAACCTAGACCGTCGGACTCGACCCGAATTAGCGGGTCTAAGTCTGAAAATTTTGGACCCAATGGATTTGGGTCAGGTATGGATCAAAGTGATATTAAATGGGTTTGAATCTAGGTCTAGAATTTAGACTCAAACTCATACTCATGAACCCGTTCATTTTTTTTTTTTTCACATGACTTAAACATGTCCTACCCTAATTCTCTTAAACAATTCAATCGCTCCTCGCCTCATTCGCTCATTATCAATCTTGCATAACTCTCAAATACTTTCTCTCACATTTTTTTCAAATTTGTTCAATTTGCTTGATTTTTGAATATTTTTTTAATTTGTCAATTTATAAATTATGTAAGTGCATGTGTAAAAAAATAAGAAATTTGTATTGCCTACAATCTGTGCAATAATATTAAATGGGGCGAGAAGAATGATAAAATTACGTCGTATCTTAATAATTTTAACTTGAAATAGCCTAGATCCATTTATAACCCATGAACCCGCAGACCTAGTGGGTGTAGGTCCGGATCCATGCTTCATAAATCTAACGAGTGCAGGTACAAGTCGAAAAAAATTTAACAGGTCTTGGTCCACTTGGAGCCAACTCAAATCCGACCCATTGTCATCCCTACCTATATGATTTATCCTCCTCGCATGTAGAAAGAAAATTTTGAGAAACAAAGCAAACACTTCACCGATTTATAGGAATAAACCAGACACTTTAACCCAATATCTTTGCCACCAGCCTCAAGCTGATAACTTCAACTGCAACTTGACTAAAAGAAACTCCACAGAAAATACCATAGCATGTCTGCAAACTCTCAAGTATGCAACAATGTTCAAACCTGAATCCATCTACATTAAAAACAACAGCACTAAATGAAATCTTTTCGATCTCTAACCACGAGAGATGACGGCAAAATGAACTCAACAGCCAAAGGTGGATTTAATTATTCGAGTAGTGCGTCTAACAAAGGAATGTACTGTTGGTATCATATCCACAGCCACATCATCTATAGATAATGAGCTGCAAGCCAGAAATTGGAACCCAACAGTTAGAAAGGAGCCACCAGACCAGGGAATGCCAGTTGTAGTTGTTAGTCTAGTTTTTTGGCCGGGACCATCAGTATTGACTGCAAAACCGGAGGCAAGAATTGGAATTGTTGTCGAATCCATTCCCAACATCAGCTGACTGAGGATCGATGTATGGATTGGTGCATAAACTGTCAGTGATCCTGATGGTTCCATCATGGTTTCTTGAAAAATCACGTTCTCAGTAGTGTTCAAAGACTGCTTCATAATAGAGTAAAGTTAGTCGCAGTCAAGCAATTGATAGAGTAAGATATTCTGGGTGATTTGAGGTGTTTATGGAGTAAACTTTTATCTCATAAAAGAAGAATACATCATTAACCACAAAAATGACCCAGAGACTAGACTAGGGCAAGGTTTCGGCATTTGGGTGGCACGAAGTCAGATGTGCACAGTCTTAACACAACAATTAAATTAAAAAGGGTATTTCTGTCAGACCCAATTTTTTAAAAACATAGACTATAGAAGTTGAGGATAGCCAAAGCCAGTAAAGATAGAGCAGTATTGACTTATCACGTTGCCCAGAAAATGAAACAAACGAGCACCCTGACAATGCCATTAAGTTTTAGCCCTATATTAAGATAATTAAGAGTATAGGCATTTCTAGTTGGGAAAATTGCAACTAGCTTCATTTGGTAAGTATGTTCACAAGAATGTAAGAATGAGATGTTCAAGATAAAAAACAATTATTTAGGCTCACACCTGACCAGAGACTATATAATCAAACCAAAAAGACTATTTGAGGCCAAACCCGATAGTGTTTTTGTTAAGATAAATGCAGGTGAATTTCCAGTTAATGTTAGCTAGAGCCAACAATAAGGAATTATTTCTGAGGAGATTTCTTTTCTTTCCATTTTTTTCTTTTGGAAGAGAAAAGGGGGAGTGTTCTAATTTCTAACAAGGAAAATTGCATATTCCATCCCAAGGAAAACAACTACACCAATATTTCATGCAGACCAAGTCATTTCTAGAAATTTGATGTATAACATTTAGAAACTGAAAAGGAAAAGATTTTGCCCTTTTTTGGGCACCAGGGGGGTGCTTGCATGTACGAAGATGGTTGCCTTAGAAATCACAGAAAGGGTGATTTATCCAACTCAGCAAGAAAAACCGGCATTCTAGGATGAGCTTCTCACCAAAACGTAATGTTCCTGTAATGGGTAGATCTAAGCAGTGTGATACTCGCTGTTGAGTTACACACACACACACACACTCAACAAAAAAAAAATTGCTCCTCGAGTACATAACACGAGTTAGTTGTCTACTAATCTTTTTAGGATTATTAACATCTGTACCCTCGTACTATGCTTGTAATCATTTTTCTACCCATGTCGTATTGAAAATTATTTTCAACCCCACGACGTTAGTAGCATATTACAATTGTAGTCAAACTTAGAGTTTAAAGTTGACCGGAATAGTTAAAAGACGAAAATACCTTTGCATTGTTTCACTGAGTCTCTCTCGCTCTCCTCCCCCTAAACTCTCTGTTTTTATTTCATTCAACTCACCCTCCTCCCCTAACTCTGACACCTCCTCTCTCTCTCTTTGAGTCTCTGTCGCTCTCTCTCCCCCTCTCCCTCTCCCTACTTTCTCTCATTTCCACTCCGATAACTACTCCGGCCTGAGCTCTTATTGGTCCCGCGGCATCGTCTTCTGCTCCGACGCCACCGGCCGCATCGTCGTCGACCTTCTCGGGGTCCCACCGCTCCTCGTCGTCCGGTTACCAAAACGAAGCTGTTCTTATCGACGGTTGCGAGGTAACCCTAATTGATGCTAATCATTGTCTTGGTTCTCTTCAATTCTTGGTTGGAATCCCAATTGGTTGTGGTAAATTCGAGCGGTTCGTTCACACCGGAGATTTTAGGTACCACCCCTCCATGAAAATGGAACCTTCATTGAGTCATTTTGTTGGTTGTGAAGCTCTTTTTCTTGACATCACTTATTGCCACCCGAAATTCATGTTCCCTCGCATGAGGAATCAATTGATTATATTGTTAGCGTGATTGAGAGGATTGGAGTCGAGAATGTAAATGTAAAAACTAGGGTGGTGTTCTTTGTTGCAGGTGATATTGTTGGAAAAGAGAGACTTTTGATAGAAGTTGCCCGTAGGTGTGGCCGTAAGTTTCATGTCAATGGCAGGACAATGGAGATTTTCGGGGCTTTGGGTTATGCAGAGGAGGGGTGTGTCAGGCTAAAGGGAGGAGGGTGAGTTGAATGAAATAAAAACAGAGAGTTTAGGGGAGGTGAGCGAGAGAGACTCAGTGAAAACAATGCAAGGGTATTTTCGTCTTTTAACTATTCCGGTCAACTTTAAACCCTAAGTTTGACTACAATTGTAATATGCTACTAACGTCGGGGGTTGAAAATAATTTTCAATACGACATGGGTAGAAAAATGATTGCAGCATAGTACGAGGGGTACGGATGTTAATAATCCAATCTTTTTATGACTCATGAGGGTTGTTCTCAACAGTCATTCAGCAAATACTCAAGGAAACAGAAATGGGAAGCTACAATACCTGCAGAATAGATATATGATTTGCTGAATGTCTTCCAGTTGGTATCCGCATGAGCTCAAAAACATGATTTCCATAGCAGAGGACATCCCACTAGCAGGCATAAAAAAGAAATAAAGTTTAAAGGTGCTCAAAACCCTGCGCCACTAACAATTTTCTCATGATTTTTAACTGATAACAAATAAAATGTCCACAGAGATCACTTCTTTTGGGACCAATTTATGATTGAACTTGCTAGGTTTAAGAATTATGAATCCAGTCCACTTCTGTTTTTAATTTCTCAAGGTAACCATAACCAAATTCAAATCCAAAGTAAGCCATTAGCCAATTTTACAATAAGCCATTAGCCAATTTTCCAGAGAAAGATCTGCATAATCTGGCATGCCATCATGACTCTTGCAAACTACAAATTTACATATTCAATTTCTTTGTTTTTCACCCCCCAAAAAAAAAAAAGAAAAATAGTACCGATAGAAACACAGAGAACTGAATAAAAAAATTAGCTCAAGAAAAACAGAATATAGAATATTTTTCAGGACAATAGACAGATAGTGAAGACCGACAAAGAAAATGAGTTACACCTGAAACCGCATTTTATGGTCGCTCAAGTACTCAGAGACTCTCTGAGGAGATGAAGGAACCCAAAATGAGCTAGCAGCCAAGACAACTATTCCGATTGGTTGGCCAGGACATGTGCTCTTACGAAGAGCAATTTGGACACTATTTGTTGATTGTTGAGTTAAGTGGTCTAAGTCTGTAGTACTTAAAAAGCTGAGGATAGAGCAGTAACTCCTGATCATCCTAAAAGCAAGCATTATCATGCTTCTCCTTCCTGCTGCAAGAGACATATTCACTTAAAGATTAGGAGAGGGAAGGTGGTGGGGGAGGGAGTAAAATAAACAAAAGAATAGAAAACAAGTAAGATAGCATATAGGCCAAGGAATACAACCTCCTCCAAGCCCACAGCCAGGTCTGCCAGCATCAGACATGTAAAAATAACGCTCACACATTCTCTGAAGTGTCATAATCCATCTTTTTGCACCCAATCTGAAAGCACTTTTTACTATATCTTCAACTACAGAATGAGCCAGGAAGCCATCTTCAACTTCTACATGTTCTATGCATGTTACCTGTCAAATTTGAACGCCTTGGTGATAAATAAAGAATCCACCATGAAAACCCTCAGCACCCCGTAGCAGGAAATCAAGCAGTGAAAGCATTATGAAGGATATCCCAAATAATAATTAAGGAAAAGAACATCTAAGGAACATCCCATATAAAGTATATTCATCTCAGTGGTCGGTCCGCATTTTGGACAGTTAGGAATGTCTCTTTTTGGACAAATTTCAGCTTGGATTGTAGTATTCTAAAGCAGACTACCTCGCTAACTCTCCCAATTTTTTTCTGTTACATCACAGGCTGTGACCAGCTTTAATTTTGTGGTCCACTAGGAGTACCATTTCTGCAATTGAAGGATAAGATTGCGACGATGGAGAGCCCATGGGGCTACTTGGCAAACAATCTTTTGGCCCCAAAAGCTCTTTTTGGGCCAATTAGCTATTTGACTTTAGTGAAAAAGCTAATTGAGTTGTTTGGTGAATAATTTTTGGAAGAGCTTTTTATACACACAAAGCTCTTTTGTAAAAAGTTATTTGGAATAGTTTTTTCGAAGAACTTTTTGTGATTAACCCCTAAAATTACTATATTAACCTTATGAATTCAATAGAAAACTACACTAAATTTCATTAAAAAACCCAATTGACGTTAATGCTTTTAAATTTTAATTTTTTAAAAATACAAATAATTTATATTGAGTAATCTATCCTGATTTGGGCGAGCACTTGTACACAAACCCATGGTACCCGCCCAACCCACCCCTAATGAGATGGATTTGGGTTACTTTTAAAGAGGTTGATATGGGTTTGTGAGTCATTGTTAATAATTAGGTTCATGGGAGTAAAAGAGGCATGTCATTGCCATAGCTTATCATAAAAAATAAATTATCTTGTCATAGGATTATTATTAAAACTGAAATCAAGCCAATGGTAAACAAAAATATGTTCTAACCAAAGTTCGATAAAGGTACAAATGTACTTTTGTATATCACATAATATTAAGAAAAATAAATACGCAGAATTAAAATTGTAATGTTTAAATAGATTATGAAATTGAGCTATGGGCATAAATGGAATTTTACCAAATAGTTTTATTACAAACAACTAATTTTACCAAACACCTTTTCCACAAGCAACTAATCCAAAGAACTAAGTCAAACAACTCATACAAACAGCTAACATCTAACAACTGGATGCCAAACAGGGACCTCCCCTCCAACCCAAAAAAACCTACCAATGGAAGGCAGGGGGCTGTTGAAGCATAATTAGGATCTGTATGCAGAGTAACAAATTCCTTCCCAGAAGTTGTCAGGTGAGATGAGAAATGCTAATTATAGCCCTCATGTCTCACCTGACAAAACCCCACAAAAATATGATTCATCCCTCTCCTCTGCCATAAGAGAAGCTCCACCATCAACTGCCTCTTTCCTCCCCAACGCCAGTGATCATTAGGTCATCCTGTTAAGTAACCCCCCTTTAAGACCTACGCCTAATTTCCAAATAATCAAAGAAATAGCACAAGAAATAACCCAAATTACCTTTTATTGAACTCCCCTCGCCCCCATAGAAACAAAGTCACCTTCCCAACCCAACAAATGTTGTTTAACTGATTTTGTGACCACCCAGGAAAAGTCCAAGCAATTAAAAGAACTGCAGATAATGACTAAGGACCTAGATAAGTGAATGTGATCAGCCACAACCAGTTCGATTTGTAACTCGTGCTTAAGTGAAACTAGAAGTCAAACTCAGAATCTCTTGATAAACACGAAGAAACCATCTAAAAGAGATTTTTATGTGAAACTTTAAGTACGGGTAACCTGCGTAGGCTGCAACAAGAGTACGCAACATAAAAATAAGAAAACATGTAACCTTGGACATTCCATTGGGCATGTCTTGGATCATACAACCAGATGGATGCTTCCAACAGCTGGTTCGGAAAACACGACAACTGTCTCTGAGATCACAGGAAACATCTGCTATTACCCATGTTCCCGTCTCAATTTGCTGACAATAACGGAGAACATAGAATTCTAGTGGCTGAATCGGTGGTGAAAGAATATGCATTTGCTCATATATCTGCATCAATGCCCTTAGACCCAGTTAACAATTTTCATGTGTGGCTTTCAAAGAAGTCAACGCTATTAGATAAATGTAGATTACCAGCTGCAAGGAGCCACTTCGAGTCCCTGAATGTCCAGCTTCTAGGATATGAATAGTCCTTGCTCTGGATACAGCAGTAGGAAAATGGTGAACCCATTCATCCTGCAAATTAGAAATGCGTTTAAATCAAGCAAGAAAAAAGTTATTTTTGACTCAGAGAACTCAAGAAAGTATAAGAGATGATTTCAAGAGCTAACTGCATCTAGATAGAGGTCCACAAGCAATCTGGCACCCATGTTGACCACACCAGTATCCTTTGAGGATTCTATCCCTGATCTGAGAAACCTTAGACCTGTAGAGTTTGGAATAATCTTTTCATAGCAGTCATGATCAAGCACATAGCGGTCATCCATTGGAGACTTGATCCAAAGAGGCTGACCCATTCTCAAAAGCTTAATCAGCTCACGCACAGCATTTGTAGCAATCCCAGCTATATTAGTCTTTGTTTCCATTGGATAAGCCAAGCGAAACTCATCAGCATTGACGTTTGCAATCAGAGAATCAACCCTGAAGGCAGGGCTTCCACTTCCTTGCCCTTCAACATTTGCATCAGGTTTGTCGAATGCTGGTCCTTGTATAGGTCTACCCATGTAATTGGCCAGAATGTTGGACACTCTTTCAAACTGCACAAGATTCAAGCATTAAAAATAATAAATACTCTTCAAATTTCAGAATGTAAATAGAGGTCAGAAAAGTTTTCTGACCAGCTTCCACAGATTCCCCACTTGGTTTCCTAAATGAATTCTACACTACTCGTCTATCCTATCTTAGTAAAACATGTATTAGTGCAACTTTAAGAGCATACAGGATCCATCAACATTCCCAATAAGCTGAAAGAACAAGGCTTTGAGCAGACTGTTCCATTCTTCTTTTGGGTTAGAGCAGTGTCAAACAAGTCTTCCTTCATCCTCTGCAGAATGAATTCATTTTTGTTCTTTCATTCTGAAAAAAAAAAAAAACCCTTGCTGGTCATTTGAAACGAATGTGGGAATGGTAACCTTGATATGAATCATTGGAAAAATCAAGCATGCAAGTCAGTTACCTGACCTCTTACAAAATCAATCTGAATAGGCTAGAATCTAAGCTGAGATTTTGAGCAAGTGTTTACATAATTTTTCTTTATGTATGAGGCCCTGAAGATTTCCACCCATTTTTAGTTGGTTCTGTAAGCTCTATCATATGGCTGGTACCTCCACCAGGGGCTGGAATTTTTTATAATTTCACCAATTTCCCCTTTTTGGGAAATGTAAGAAAATGGGAGAGATGAAACCAAGTCCACTCATAAATAAGTTCAGAAATATATACACAAAGTGACCAACAAAAGGATTACTATACCCTTACCACTAGACACTCAGAGTCACAATCAAGTAGCCCAAACCTAATAAATTTGCAGTATTTTCTCACCTTTTTTCTGTTAGGTTGCAGAGCTATATGTAGCTGACAACAAAGGTTGAAAAAGCTCAGAGAACATATACAATTCCACCCAACTTAGGGTCACTGATATATAATTTTTTCAGAGATCCAATGTACCAGAAATTGGAAACAAATCAAAACATAATTTTTTTCCTTTTCTTTTCTCTTATATGGTAAGGAGCAAATAAAGGCACAACTTAATTGCAAAACAAAAAATCACCTCCTGTCTCAACTCTAGATTTTCTCGGCACAGCTTTTGAAGATCCCGTTCCTCCTCCATCATGGATGGACCGCCACAAGATGGGCAGATCATGTTTTGCAGCACTTCCCGGATGGCTACATTTTCACGTCGAATTCTATCATTCTCGGAACGCAGAACATTGTTGTCTGGCTGCTCGTTATGCATCTGGACAAACAAGTGAATGCATGAGTGATTAGCCATCTTCAAATCGAATTAATGAGACAAACAGCAGACTTTCTCAAAGACAGGCTAGAGTTTCTGAGCAATGGCAACCTTGATTTGAGTGCTCTTGTTCTGAAACCAAAACTTTATTTGTCAAGGCTCCAACCCAAGTTAATACTAAGTTGGTGCTACTGATTTTATCTGGGTGTGGGCATCCCCTGCAGAATCTGTTTAGATTAACACATTTATTGTTCCGAAAGACTCACCAACTATACGAGAATGCTGTCAATGAGAAAAGAAAAGGCTTCATGCAAACACTTGAGGACGCCTTCCCAGATCCCGATAAAATAGACAAATTAAACGTAAACGCAACCGTTATATATTATTTGTCGTTGTCTGAACAAAGACGTTTCTACAATGGAAAGGATGCCATTTAATGGCAATAATGTATTTCCCTTTTCAAACTAAGCAACTAAGATCAATATTTTTTATATTTAAGAAACTTTTCTATATATAAGAAAATAAACTTTATTAAAGAGGACCAAAATTAGGATGCAAGCAAGAAAGGAAGTTTTCAAAATTTAAGTATTGGTTTCTAGTAGCAAGTGAGCTTTAGCTCAAATGGCTTAAGAGGCACCTCTCACCCAGAAGCTACTAGGTACAAACCTGAGAGGCTTAACCTCCCTTGTGAGGAGAGGTGCTCCTACCTCGATAGGTGTTTGGGCATGGTATCTCACTCCTTGGACCTGCTACACCGTATCCTCGATAGGTGTTTGGCATGGTAGCTCGATAGGTGTTTGTCGCTGTCTGCACAAAGACGTTTCTACAATAGAAAGGATGCCATTTAATGGCAATAATGTCTTTCCCTTTTCAAACTAAGCAATTAAGATCAATACTTTTTAATTAAGAATTTTTATATATAAAAGAAAATAATCTTTATTAAAGAAAGGAGCGAAATTAGGACGAAAGCAAAAAAGGAAGTTTCCAAAATTTACGTACTGGTTTCTAGTATTAAATGAGCTTCAGCTCAAATGGCTTAGGAGGCACCTCTCACCCAGGAGCTCCTAAGTAAAAACCTGAGTCTCTGAACCTCCCTATCAGGAGAGGTGCTCCTACCTTGATAGGTGTTTGAGAATGGTATCTCACTCCCTGGACCTGCTACATTGTCTATTGGTACTCCTCGATAGAATTGAAGAGTGATAAGCACTCTTACCCTTATTTTTCTTTATAGAGTTTCTAGTTTTACTTTTGAAAACTATAATCACTTTTGCTAGTGTTCTTAATTTTGAATATGGCAACCAAAACTGGAAATCACAAAAAATTTCTTCCTAAGAAGTGATAACATATATCACCCTGAGAATGAAAATCATTACGACACATAAAGGGCCTCAAACAATTTGATAAAACTCCTCAAAATGGCTTGATACTTGATAGTATTTATTGCCCGTTAATAAACCTCAAAAGACTAAAACAATGACCTGGTATGGATCCCACTGCATTGAGGTTGGGGAAGATCATCATGTATGCAACCTTAGATCTAATAAGATGTCACATAGACTACTTCTAAATGACCCAGAAAAAAATAGTTTGGGCAAATATACTAGTGATAGAAGTATTAGTAGCAGGAAAAAGCCACCAATGTAAATAGATAAATAACATTGCGAAAAGAAACATTTCTCCCTGAGAAAGAGAGAAATATTTCCCCAGAGGGATCAAGATACTAACTTGTCCTGCTTCTTCATAGATTTTTATTCTTTCACTGAGCTACAATCATAGAACAGACAAGAACGGTTCAGAAATTAACTTTCTCCAGAACATACTTGAACTCATCATTTCTTTCACTAAGAAAGATATCATAGAACAAATCAACTTAGAACCTCTTTCTAGACTTGAAATGTCAAGTAAACAGATCAAATGAGAACCTCTCCAGCATGCCTATTTCAGTGAAAAACAATAGTGCAAATTACTTTTTACAGGACATAAACTCATTGAACAACCTCAAGGAACAAAAATTAGAATACACCATTGCATTGTCTTCTGCGAAGAAAAACTGTTGCTGGAAGGGACTAAGAGTCTGGGACATCATCAGGCAGTGGATGAGGAGAAACGGAACCTAATACTAACCAATGACACCCAGTACTGATGAATACACAGTTAACATAGAAAAAAATTGAAGATTCTCAAGAAAGGTCCTAGGAAAGTGGCGATTATATAAATTCAGAGCTCTTAAGAACAGAATTGCCTTACTCTTCTAGCCGCTGAATCTACTCAGATGTATTTCTATGGTAGTTTTTCCTTCCATTTTGAAAAATCATACCCTCCACTGACCTTGCTGCACCGCCTATTTGCAACACCACTTCCCATCTGACATGCAATTGTTCTTCAGAAGCTGATTGAATACAATGATTCCTGCACCAGTTGTATGTTATTTCATGAAGCTTACATAGCTGCTCAAATAAACTGTGGTTCTTAAATTTCCACATAAGGCACACTGGCAATAATCTGTAACACTGCATTTGTTTAGATCCCCCAATACCCAGATTGATATGACTTGATCTACAAACAGTAATAGAATCTGGCAATTATTTTTTATAAGAAAGTCTGACAATAATTTTAATGTGCCAAGAAATTTCATTTCGATGAAACAGTGTAACACATACTATATAAAAAGAAGAAACACTCAGGATTGCAATTGTAAATTACACCTTGTCAGGAAACAGAAACATCAGTAGACCAGTCTGAGATAACTTCTGCAACACTTCTATACATAATGTTGGCCCATACCAATGAGGTCTTGGTCCAAAGGTCAAGATTGAGGTCCTAGGTACATTAGATTCCAGGTTCGATTCCCCTCTCTCCATTATATTGTATTACCCTTTGTGGGCTCATCTGAACCACACACAAACCCTACTCATTGTTAAAGACCACAACACCAGCAAGGTAATAGTTATGGGACCCACACAATGTGAAGGAGGATCACAAAACTCAACTAGTCCATCACAGAAGATGCACTATAGTCCTGAACTTAGTTTAAAAGCGCGCCTAGGCGCAGAAAAGCCCAAAGCCCACCCCTTGCGCCTTGCAAGGGGTGAAGCTCAGCCCCTCCAAAAGCCCTCTGACTCAGTCTGCGCCTCAGCCAAGGTGCAGTTACGCCTCGTGCACCTTGCTTGCCTCAGTGGGCTTTTTTCTATTTTTTGCTATTTTTCTCCCTCTCTCTTTCTATCCCCTCCCCTCTCTTGTCTTTGTCTTTGTTAGACAATTAGTAAGTGGGTAAATTGCCCCACCTTTTTCAATTTGTGCTATTTTTCTTTTTTTTTTTGGTTAAAATCGTAGCGAATGCATTGTGTTATCACAATCTAAGCCTCTTTGTAATATTTTTGTAGTACAATGATATCTAATCACTTATTTGATGTCATTACCTAGCATATTCGATCAAAAATATTGCTTAGCATTGATTTTCAAGCATTTTTAAGTAAGTGCGCCCCGTTCCAAAAAGCCCGCACCTTTGCCTCAAAACCCGCGCCCTAGGCCCCATGTAACACCGCTAGACCCACCCTAGGAGTATTACATGCCGGGGTTCCCGAGAGGAACCCCTAAGGCTGCTTAAGATCTCAACTTGGGGTTAATAACCCTTTCTTGGATTGGCGGAAGCGTAATTCTAGGTTTTCAAAGGTTTTTTGGGAATTTCGGCAAAGTTTCCTCTGTAAACCGGCTAATCCCATAGGCTTAAAGCCCTAACCCTGCACGAAACACGATCTTAAACTCAACGAGCCACACGCTCGGAGTAACACATATGGCTTTTACATTCATAGTCAAACTTGAGTTCAAATACAACCGGTCTTTACAACATCTTTATAAACAAAAGGCGGAAAAACATGCGGTAAGTCCGGCATCTCCTATTCGTCCGCTATTTCCAAAAGCCAAAGGCAACTCCCGCCGATCTTAACCTCGTACCTGAAATGTTGGTGATGTCATGAGCTCACTAGCCCACGCTCGGGTTCGGTTCTCGGGTTTTGATTTCGACTTGGAAGAATTCTAATTCACTTAATTTAATAATTTCGAATCTTTCACTTAACTTTTAATAATTTAATTCACTAGCAAGCAAACACCGAAATTTCGGGGTCTCACATTTCTCCCCTTCTTACAAAAAGTTTCGTCCTCGAAACTTGAAACTTTAAATTACCCGAGATCTTACGGATACGGTTCCATAATGCTGAAAACTCTGCCTCCGGCACGTGGGTGTTCCCGCTCTTGTTGTATCCAGTTTTGGTGCTGCGGTTGCGAGCTTGTTCCTTCACCTTGGTGTGGCCTCTTGGTAACCACCACCTCGGTGCCTTGCTCATTGTTCTTCGAGGACAATTCTTAACAATGTGTCCCTTTTCTCCACATTTGAAACATCTTCCAGTCTTAACATAACATTCCTTTCCCCGTGAATCTTGTGACGAGTAATCACATGGCTTTCTAGCCATATCACCACCATTATAGCCAACTTGGCCTTGCCCTGCACTCCTTTGATTGTTTCTCTGGTTCCCATAGTTCACGTTCCCACTTCCCGATCTCCTAGCATTAGCAGCCTCTTCGGCCTTACATTCCTCCGTAACTCGTTCTATGCGGATCGCTCTCGATACATATCTTGGTATGTAGTAATGGTTTGGCCAGCTATTATTTCACGTATGTCTAATGCTAGACCATCCTCAAATCGGTCCACCCTTCTTTGCTCCGTATCCACCAAATACCTCCCAAATCGACTAAGCTCTGTAAACTTTGCACCATACTCCATAACACTCATTCTTCCTTGTTTCAAGTCAATAAACTCCAACTCCTTCGCTCTTTGCACATCCCTAGGATAGTACTCGACCATTCATCTTTTCCTTTAGTTCCTCCCAAGTTATTGGCCTTGCTCGTTCCTCTTCTAGCCTTGGTTTAATTGAATCCCACCAATGGTCGGCTTCTCCAACGAAAAGATGTGTAGCTAATCCAACCTTATACTTTTCAGGACACATCATGGTCTTAAATATTTTATCGATCTCCCTCATCCACTCATCTAACTCGCTAGGGTTTGCAGTACCCCTAAACTTGGAAGGTTGCAATTTCGAAACTTATTCGGAAGGTTAATGCCTATCATTGGATCGGTTGCGTTACTCGCTCATCGGTTCTACCACTTCCTTCCCCACGAGCCATCTAACAAAGGTAAGTTAGGGAATCATTGTTAATTCTTCACTACATTACCATACATAGATTCATAGAATCGCACATATGCACATGTATTCGCAATCAAATCATATGAGATTCACTCAATCACATAAAGGCACATAGGTTCATGAATCAAATCACATACTCATGTTTCAATCAATCACATAAGCAATCACGCAAGTCCTAGACTCGATTCTAGGAAAATCTACGAGTCGGAGGATTCTTGCTCGATACCATTTTTGTAACACCCCTAGACCCACCCTAGGAGTATTACATGCCGGGGTTCCCGAGAGGAACCCCTAAGGCTGCTTAAGATCTCAACTTGGGGTTAATAACCCTTTCTTGGATTGGCGGATGCGTAATTCTAGGTTTTCAAAGGTTTTTTGGGAATTTCAGCAGAGTTTCCTCTGTAAACCGGCTAATCCCATAGGTTTAAAGCCCTAACCCTGCACGAAACACAATCTTAAACTCAACGAGCCACACGCTCGGAGTAACACATAGGGCTTTTACATTCATAGTCAAACTTGAGTTCAAATACAACCGGTCTTTACAACATCTTTATAAACAAAAGGCGAGAAAAACATGCAGTAAGTCTAGCATCTCCTATTCGTCCGCTACTTCCAAAAGCCAAAGGCAACTCCTGCCGGTCTTACCTTACGTACTGAAATGTTGGTGATGCCATGAGCTCACTTGCCCACGCTCGGGTTCGGTTCTCGGGTTTTGATTTCGACTCGGAAGAATTCTAATTCACTTAATTTAATAATTTCAAATCTTTCACTTAACTTTTAATAATTTAATTCACTAGCAAGCAAACACACTGAAATTTCGGGGTCTCACACCCCAGGACCCTTTGCGCTTTTGTGCGCCTTGAGCTTTTTTAAACTAAGGTCCTGAATAGTTCTTTGTTAACAATTCTCAGCTATTATCCTGAAAAATCATATCTAATCATTGCCTATCTTTTCCAAAGTGGCTCATTGTCAAGCATTTTTATTTCTATTCGTTTATAAGGAAAAGGATATATTAATAATGACAGCCATTTACAAGAAGGAAGGGATGCTGAATAAGCATCCCACAAAAGCTAATTACAACCCAAAAACAGGCTACCCACAAAACCAATCACATCAATTCAAGAGGAACAAAAGTCTCTTCCTCCCTAAAGAATAAATACTTGAGCCATTTGTCCTTTAACCGCTAAGTTGTAGTTTCAACTTTCAACCCCATCAAAAAGTCTCCTGTTTCTCTCGATCCAAAAACCACAATATAGCATGGGGAATGGCTTGGAGAATTTTCAATCATTAGTTACAAGCAAGCTTTGAGAAAAAACAAAACAAGCAAATGTTTAGACTTTGGAGTATAAATCAATGAAGGATTGAGCCTCACAAATCCCCAATATAGAGTCCGACACTTTCGAATATAATATACGGCGCCATCCGTGAACATCAATGCAACAATATTTTCCTATCGGGATCTTCTCGGTTTAGTGACATGAACAGATTTTTTTAATAAGGAAAAGAGAAATTATATTAAAATCAAAATGATGGATTCAAAACAAGCATCCAACAAAGGACTATATACATCCAATATGTAGACTATCCACAAAATCTACAATATACAAAAAAATTGACACAAATTGCCACTATTCCAAAAGTAGAGGGTCTTGATAGGTTTATCCCGAAAACAAGTAGAGAGATGTCTCCACTCCCTCAAAGATTTTCCTATTTCTCTCACCAAATGCTCCAAAACATGGCATGTGGGATAAGCAAAGCTTTCTTCTTCTTAGCTTTTCTCTCAAAGTAGCCCTCCCAAGCCACGAGATGGCTCCTAATGGACCTTGAAATAAGCCAAGAGACTCCCAAACAACTATAGGCTAACTCCCGCAAAGCTCCAGCAAAAGGGCAATGCAACATCAAGTGAATAGGAGATTCCGAATCAGCTTTGACATAGGGCATTTATTCACTTAGCGGCCTGAACTGATTACAATCATTAGAAAGGAAAATATTATCATTGTCTTTTCTTGTGTTTTGAACTGGCAACAAAACGCAAAGAAATATATTTTTCTCCTACATGTTTGGTTAGAAGTTGAAAATCAAGGCAAGGAAACATGTGTTAAGTTGTATCCATTTCCTCTGCTCACAGATTCCACAAAATTTGGAGCCAGGACCAAAAGAAATGCCTAAATTGGCCAGGAAATTACCCTCCATTTTTCCCCTTCTAACTTAGTTTTGTGCATCTAAACACAGGAAATTGAGCTTCTCCTCACAAATTCCTTTCTTTTTCACAGTATTTTCTTCAATCCAAACACACTAGTCTCCATTCCATCCATTAAGGTTTTACAATTGATTGGCATCACAACTGAAAAAATTGGACTCAATGAAACAATTCAATCGCACCAAAGAGAATGTACAAATAATCAAAATCTCATGAATAAATTTGTTTCAAGCACAAATACAACACAAGAAAGAAAGAAAAAAAAGCCCACATAGCTGATAATATAAACAGCGAATTACCTATTGCATGCAAGGGTTTGTTCTGAACAGAAAAGCTCATCAAGCTTCACCCTCCAACCATTGATAATCTGCCCCTTGTGTCGATACAAAGCATAATACAACTCCATATTTGAACCAGACCTGAATTGAATCATCAGAACTGGACCAAAATATCAGGGTCCATTATTTTATTTTTTTCTGGGTTGGGAAACTAGGGTTTCCGGATGAAAGTTCTTTAACCAATAACTCAAATTGATGATATTGGAATCAGGATTTTCAAATTCCTCAGCCATTTCTGTCCGGAAATTGGACGAATTTTGTATCCGGATCAAAAGTGGAATTTGAAGCGCTGTATCATCGATTGAACTGAGCAGTTGAATAGACAGTGAGAGAGAGAGAGGTGTATGAGCGCGCCAAACGTTTTGTTTTTCTTTGGTAAACAATCTTTTAAAAAAAGAAATATTTGTTTTGTTTTCAATTATGTGGATTAACCTAACTTTAATTATATACTTTTATGAAAAGGTCGCCATATTTTAGTGTAATGCCAATTTTAAAAATTTATATTTTGATGGAGATAATTGATGTCGCTTTGTCAAATACACATATCCCTTTTATAAATTAGTTTGTGCTCGTGCTAATAAATGGATCTTTATATTATAAATCAAATCAAATATTTATTATTGAAACGCACTTGTCAAAAATAATATAAAAGTAGTTCAAAACATCATATAAGCATTATCCGAAATTATTAACTCGCCATAAATCTTATTTATTGTTTGATATACTTAAAACCCAAACTTTTAATATGAATAATTTATTTCGTTATCACTATTATATTTTATTCCATTAGTAGCATTCCTCCTCCCATACGACGGAACATATGAAATCGATATTCATCTCTTCATATTAATTTGTAAGAACTTGTACAACGAATGTGAAAACTTTCAGCAACACTTTGCTCAAATATATATGTATCCAACTCCTTTATTTCAACATATGCAACACAAAAAAATTACATTATGTCATTATTAATAATGGATAACAAATACAAAAAATATGTATATACATATAGATATACCTGATTTGAAAGGTTCTTTAGATAAGATGCTGGATTATCCAAGATAAATTGGGCATACTAATTAAAAGTTATCAACTTTTTTATAGATACTTGAATCATGTATAGTTAGAGGTACTCTATACCTACAACATTAAATTATAACATATATTAGATAGGGAGTGTGTAGGATATATCTAATTTTGTACAAAATAACATAAGCTTATTGTTATACATACCTAGGCACGGTTATAACATTGTTTGTGTCGTTGTTCGAGCATCGAGAGTCAATTGCTTTCCTTTTTACAACGTACGGATGATTCATACCAAAGCGGAGTTTGTATGTCAATATGCATGACATATGCAACGATGTGAAAATGATTGAACTTTAAGAAAAAAATTGCTAAAATTAATTGTTTACTTATAATTTTTTTTAATGACAAAGAGAGTGATTAAAGTTATCATACATTATGTAATATTATGGAGTCCTTCAACTTGATTCTTTTTGCATTCAATAACTTAACAAGTTGTACGATTCTATAAGTTTTTCTTTTAGTCCAATCAATAAATATTTTGACATAAACATGGTGAACTCACCTGTCATGTTTAAGAAATGGTAACGGTTTTTAAAATAGAGTTAGATATAGAGAATTAGTATTTTTAAATGCATTACCATGATTGGAATATCTCAACCTCGTGGATTTATAGGTCAACATAAAATCTTGATATTTATTGTGTTTGGAGATAGGATCGGAATGTATATAACATGATTATTATAATAAAAAAGTTCAATATTATTTTATTATATGAAAATTATAGTTTTATACCATAAAAATCTCGTATGAGCTACTTGGAATGCAACTATCACCATGGCTTTGTCGGTGTTCTCGAATAATATTTTTCCTTAGTTTCTCGCCAAATCTCCATACATAGTGTTAGTTTGAGAACCTTCATACTAAATAAAAAAATATAATATGTTTATGACTCTTGATAGTAAAGAAATGGAATATTAATATTTACAAATTAATAGTACTTACTTTAAACCACATATAAGGATATCTCTTTTAACCTAGTTACTAACACGACCATTCTATAAAGGTGAAGTGATATTTTGTAGTGTAGTTGGTGTATATAACCAATCCAACAATATCTACCATTGTACAACAAAACATACATTAGTAATGTGTGTAACTAAATATATAAACTAAGTTGGGTTATTGTGTTAAATAAGTGTTGTATGTAATACGTACCTACAAAAACTGCACTACGTCTCCGAAGTCGAAGAACATGATCAAAATTCACAAATGTGAATTTGTATTGTGGAAATTCGTAATGATCGGAGACAAGCTTATATTGAATATCGTAACCGGATGGTATTAATTCAAGATTTTTCATAATATAAACTTTTCCTTCTTTCATAACATATTTATACTTGCAAAGATCATTACCATATGTAGTAATTTGTATGTCATCACCCTGTTTAAATGTAAGACAATATGCACTATTAATATAATACCTTTTACGAAATGAAGAACATAAAATTTAGAAAAGTATACACAATCTTACATCTTTATCAATAAAAACCATATCCATATATGCAATACGCTTATGGTAGTGCGCTCACTACATAACTATATTAAGCGTAACTTTATAGTTACTTTCAGAGTAGTGGGGCCCACAAAACGAACAGGTATATGTTGTATGGACATCCGAAAAGATAAACTAACATAATTTTTAGATAAAACAAATAAACAACATATATTCGTGAATGAAAAGGAAGTTCATAGTATTAAAATAATGTTAGGAACGAAATGAAAACAATAATGTTGGACAATAAATGTATTATTTGTGAAAGAAAGTGATAAGATAGTCCAAATATGTTTAAGCGAGAAACAAAAGTAAAATTATATGTTGTTTAAAACCTCAATGTCATAGTGTTGGAGATGTCTTTCTTATTATATATCAAAGTTTCAAGTCAGATGCACATGTGACACATGATAACGTAACGTAAAGTTGTCCATGTTTGAACACGAACCATGGAAGGTATATGTCAACCATATTTAATGTTTGCCCTTGAATCTTATTAATGATCATAGAGAATACCAATTTAGTGGGAATTGCCTTTTTGTAAGTTGTAGACCTTGAACCTTAAGAAAAGTTAGATTGATCCTCGGTATAAGCATAAATTCTCCAACTCTCACCCAGTTGTGACCATTGCTTCAATAACTTTGTCGCCCAATTAATTAAGTGACCAAGTAACCTAGTACCATTGCATAGATCGATGGATTGATTCATATTTCGTAACAATATGATAGGTGTACTAAATTTAAACTCAAGATAATGGTTTGGAATTCAAACATATTAAGTGAATGTAACAACTCAACAAGCTCCAACTATTGAAAAGCACCACTCTTCTTCGACGGGCCTAGTTTGTATGAACTTAGATAGCTCCTAACATTTCCTGGCAGCATTGATAACATCTTTGAATTTAGTTCATCTACATCATTATTTGTTGGAGCAAGAATTATGCGTTCTTAGAGGTGGCATGAATCTATGTATCTTATATGTAGGTTAGGAAAAATTTCCTTTATCAAATGATATAAACTGTTTGCATCATTTTCAATTAAGAATCCTCGTGGTATTTCTATCCAGTTTAGTTCTCGATCCTTTTAAATTAACACACCTTGTACTTTTCCCTCTCCAACTTATAATATCCACGTAGTAAAATCCTCTAATTGTCCGTATTCTTCATTAGATACATTACTTCTTTGTAATCGCATGTTAATCCCCAACCTCGTCACAATCACATAACCTTAACTCCAAAATGATGCTCTATGTAGTGTAGATGAGACCATACTTTCACAACCCCCATTCGTCACCACTTGAAAAAATTGTGTAAAATCACGACCCAAAACCACTTGGTTTTCCTCCAAATGGGCGAGCTTCATATATCTCAAATGTAAGACGATTTGTCATTAGTGCCTTATCCCATATAATCAATGCTGCCTCTCGAATTAATTCAGCTCGTTTAGAATTTTTATTGAATGAACATACAGATGTCTCATCAAGGTTAAGTGGAATCTTGAAAACCGAATGTGCGAGTCTTTGCCCCTTGTAGTAGGGTTACAACAATACCTAATGAAGCAATTGGTAGGATCTGTTAAATTTTTTGATCTAAACTTGGAAATTAATGTATTCTATAAATAAGTCTTTCCTGTTCCACCACTTCCATGCACAAAAATATTTCACCTTTTTTTCGCATGAGCGTCCAGTATTGCTCTATATATGTGATGTTGATCGGTGCTAAATCCTTAGACTAATGTTGCACCTTTCGGCTTCAATGTTGCAACATAGTCAAGTTCATTTCCGATCAAACAATTACAACAAGATTTGTTGTGCTTATTGACGACAATGGTCTAGGAGGATAGCCTTTTAATGATTTTCTGTTTCTATTTAATATGTACTCAATCTATGTGAGTCCTAGATTTTGCAACTCTTGAGTGGTAAAATGTAAATTTAGATTGGCCAACCTGAGTTGAAACATTCATTGTAGATCATCGATAAGGTTCTTCCAATGGTCATCCCACAATTTTAATGAGTTCCCGATCTCACTCGAACATCGGTGTAGAGCAAAAAATATTTCTAAGTTAGTAACTTGATGCCCACGTAGCTGCTTCCGTTAATGCAACATGCCGCTCATTATCATCATTCAACAGACCTCATGCCAAACATGCAGATTTGAAAGTAGGATGCAAAATGTTGCGCATCTGTCCGAAGGTCTTCATATGACTTAGCTCCATGAATCTTAGTTAGTAACAACCTTAAATAATATCATTCCCCACAATGTGGATGAAAAAATGACAATCTACCAATGCAAACTCATTGTTGTCGCATAGTCCATATACGGTGCGCATGATTGCAAACCCGGTGAGTAGGAAAGACTGCATAGGAATACTAATTTGCTTATGGGAAATCTTTATTTGCCTTAAACCACTTTGTCAACATGGTTTGTGTAGTCATAGTTCATTAGCGATCCTAAGAATATCATTGTTGTTATTGAAGACTACAAATTGCTTAGTAGTCAAGTGAAATTGAAGGGTCTCACCTAATGGGTATTGATGTTGCAAGTAGAATTCGAAAATTCTCCAGCATTCTTCGATTGCGGACACATAACAATAATCTAAATACTTGTTTGATTTCATTCGCTTCTTTAGTTTGTCCAACTGCATTTCCCACATTATTCCCTTCTATAACGAAAGTGGCACGATCATGCCCTTTATGTTTGTATTTATAAAGGTATTTGACAACACCGTGCACGGCTACACGCTTAATATTAATATGAGCATCATATTTGACATAAAGGTCTCTATTATAAGGAACAACCCACCTATTGTCGATTTCTCGGCCATTCAAAATATTTGTTTGTATATCTTGTCTCCGCATGTATTGAGCGAATCCATTATCATCAAACACTTGTTTCTTCATAAAGTCTTCTTGGATATTTCTTGTAACATTTTCCATCAACCAAGCATTGCCCACATGGTCTATGTATCATAAATTTTGTGATAGTATGATAGGCTAGTGGATCCATCATCGAATCCGGTATTTCAGCGAGTATTGAACTTGTCTATATCTTTAGGGCAAGTGGGTTTGTCTTCCGGGGATAATGTTATCAAGATATGAGCATGTGAGAGTCCACATTTCTGAAATTCGACAACATATACGTCTAAAAAATATAAAGGTGTAAAGTTGGTATTAGATGAGTGATGGTAAGAAAAGGTAAGTAAAAAATAAGGGACTTTGTTTGGTACTTACCGGTAATGACTTTCCCACAAAATTTTTATCTTTTAAGTCATGAAACAATTTTTTCAACTTGATCTTGAACACTCGTGCCATAATGATCGATCTTCGATCTTTGACCAGGTAGTAGCTCAACAACAATTTCTGGCTAGTTCGAATTGCATGTAAATGTGATGAAGAAATCTGGTGGTCTTATGACACGACAAATTACAATTGCATCTTGATGGTGTTGTATTATATTTCGAGGACCTCCGAGTAAATGAAAAAGGTAAAATATATCTACGACCTACTGATTGGGCATTAACATTGCCAGTGTGGATTACATCTTGGAGGCCACTGTACAACTCTATATATAACTTCCCTTGATTACATTTGAACCACACTCAGCAGTATTGTTTAATTGCAGCCCACACATCAACATCAAATTGTTGATTCAACTAGCCACCTTGCTTGAGATTTTTACCCTCACTTTCTCTATCTTGTAACCTAAATGCATAAAATTGCCTCATGGTCACATTTGAGCGTGAAGTTCGATTGATACTTGATTTAGGTATTTCATCACTCCACCCATCAGTACCATATGGGAAAGTGTGGGATACTGAAGTGGCATGTATGAAGGATGAGTTTCATCAATCCTATGTAGAGACCCATTGTTTGTTTGTACTATGACATCCCTTGTTTCAAGGTTATTTGATCCATCTCCGACTATAGTGCTTGCCACCTTGTTTGTCGTAGGTTTAATATATTGTCTAGCCTCTCTTTCTTGTACAATCCTTATACATAAATTTGGGGCATCATCGGATGATCATAATATATTGCATGCCTTTCTATACACTCGCAATTAGGAGTGAGCGGTTCGGGTACCCTGTCCCAAAATTAGAAACCTGACCTTGTTTTACGGTTCCCGAATGTTAGGAACTCGAACTGGAATTTCGGGGTCCGGTTCCTGAATTTTATGAACTTGAACCTGAACTTCGAGTCCGGTTCCGGTTCCGAGGTATCCTATACATATAATTATTTTGATAAAAAAAAACTTGTAGGCTTTAAAAATTGTATATTCTTGAATTAATTACATTCAAGCATTAATAAATAGCAAATTAATTTTCCACAAGAAGAGTTAGAAAAGAACTTTAAAATCCTAGGTAAAAGGAAACAAGAAGCAAAACATAAAATTTGTGCTTCTCTTTGCATTTAAAGAGTAAATATCACAAACCACAAACTAATTGAACCTGAAATTACACGGGCCTCATATTCACAAACTGAAAAGTAAAAATCGTGAAAAAATTATCCGTATTAATGGTTCCGGGATTTGATTTTGGGAATTGGAACCTTACCCGAAACCGTTTGACCAATTCCGGTTTGGTTTCGGGGCACCCAACAGACGTGTTCATCCCTAACTGCGACATATGGATTAACCATATTGAAGACTCGGATTCTAAATTTATATCATTCCGAGTATTATTAAGGACTCAGGTACAAACCTCATATCTCCTATGTTTTTATTACAAGTCATTCGAGTGTTATAGAAACTATTGCACATGTTTTCATTCGATTTTGATCGACTCAAAAATCACATTCTTGTTCGTCAACTCACACTAATGCTTCGAGACACTCGGACACTACTCGAACTTATCGCATGTTCAAACATTCTCTCTAACACTTTTAATCTCTGTTCGACTTCCTATTCTAAGTTAAAGTGAATTACAACAATAATTCAACTTTGTAAGTCAAGCATGTTTGTTTGAAACATATTTGTCTAGATCAAGTACTCATACTCGATATTCTCTTTATAATTTGATCTTTTCAAAGACTAACTCAGATGGAATTTGAGTATAATGAATATTAGACTCAGAAAATTCCACTCTTCTAGGTCTCGAGATAATTATGCACTTAATTATCTTAATTAAATTATTATCTATGTCTAATCTTGGACCAAAGTATGTTATACTTTGAGAACCAAAATTTGTTTACTTTTGTAGGTTATCTAAACAAGGTTATCCTATTTTTGAATTATAAAAGTAACCGGCTTCAAACTCGTCAATCACCGAGTAGACAAGACTTTTCTACGTTCGAAACGAGCCCGGACAATCGTGTCGGGGTTGTTTGTTTCCAAAGCTGGAAATCTTCAACGCTAAGCTCAACGGTGGTTTCCACCTTACTTTCGGACACCACCAATGGATTGGAACATCCTAAGGAGTCAAGAGCCGTAGCACAACGTTCACATCTCAACGGATCTTTTACGAGCGACTCGGAAGAACCGTTACAACGGTCACAAAGGACTTCTAATCGGAAGATGTCACAACGGCTAATCTGCTTGGTTATTGTTGAGAGAAATTATTATACAGCAAGTGTACGGCGTAGTTGTAGCTAGCCGGCAAGCACGGGTCGTGTCCATAGAGAGTTGTTTTTCAAATATCAAAGCTAACTTAAACTTTCGATCTAGGGAAATCAACACGGATGAGATAGATATGGTGATTAAACTAACCTAGAAAGTAATAAAAATAAAATACTCAGGTTGTGATTTTACCACTTAATAAACTAATTAATCATGTCAAGCCTAAACCTACCTAAGTTTATACAAGTATTTAGGAGTGATCGGTTGCACCATTAAAACCTACTCAAGCTACTTTCGAGGGTCATGAGCTAGTCTAGTTATTCTAACCACCTACTTTCGTGGGGCTAGCCCAACTAAACTACAAAAATAGCAACCTCGGACCTAACTAGAATTCGGGCTATTTTCATGCCAAAATCCCAACTATTCTCTTTACCCACACTAGCAAATTGACTCCACCTTTCGATGATAGACCAACCGCCTAAAAATCAAGATGAAAAGACCCTTTCGGGCATTTCATCGAACCTATGTGGCAAGTATGAGAAACAATCCCAAAATACTAGTATAAACTAGGTAAGTAAAGGCCTAAATAAAATTAATTAGCCATCAAGGAGGTTAATCACAACCAAAGTGACACAAATTAACAACTAATTAACATGAAACAAAATTAATCTAACAACTACTAACAAAAATTGACTCGAAGAACGACATAAACTAACAAAATAAAATTAAACATGAGATTAAATAATTAAACTAACTACTACTAACATCAAAATATAATAAAAAAATGAATCTTTAAACTAAATTAAACAAATTAGAAGCAAAAGAGAGACAAAAGGAAGAAGTTACTGAGAACGAATCGAATCGAACCGAAAGCTGTCGGGGACTAAATTCTAAATTATTTGAGATAAAATTTACAAGAGAAAAACTAAATTAAAACTAATAATAATCCTAAACCTAATACAAGCCTAATTGTCGCCAAAAGCTCCAGCGACTGCTATCCTTTTTTCATCGTCTCTCCGCTGCCCTCCTTTTATACGCAGCATGAATTTCCAAATTTTGATTGCTGACGTCATGATGACGTCAGCGTCCAATTTCTTCCAAATTAATCCTGGCCCTTTTCTTGATGATTGCTGCGCTGCTGCTTCACTTTCCTTTTTTTTTCCTTTTTTTTATTGTAAATCTTGAGTTTTAATGCCCAAGATCTACTTTCCTTGCCTTTGAGTCCAAATTTCCGATTCTTACTTGGTTGAATTTTATTACCTATAAAAGTAAATAAAATAAGTAAAAATTCTAAACATTATATTATTTTACGAGACAAAAACTAAATAAATAGGGGTATAAATGATGTAATATTTAGACCGAACAGTTATATATAAATAGAAGCCACTTCACAAGATTAGGAGATTGTTGAATACATTGCTGAAATTATATCTCTTTGTATAATACTCATTCAATTTTCTTCTTACAACTCTAAGTCTCGTACTTAATACTTTTCCGAGTTATAACGTCTTGTAATCAGTCACATGCTCTTTCTTACTCTTTAAAGTAAGGTCCCTTGACTGAGTTGTAAGGGTTAAGTCGGATCGGTTGTCCCTAGTCTGTAAAGGTTACCTTAGTTAGGAAGTACTAGATCGGATAAGGGAACTTCGAGTCTAGAAAAACTCGTTAGGAATTGTTTAAAGGAGCAATTTTGGTTGAGTCGGTCTCATCGTATTTTGTGGATTCAAAATAGTGGATTTGACTTGGTGCTTGGCTTAGCAATGGCCATGGTTTTCTGCCTCGGGAGGGTTTCCACGTAAATGCGAGTTCATACTTTTCTTAATCTAATCTAGACTCGGATTGTCTTGATTATTTAGTTTAACCTTTAACTCTTCCATTTTTTAAAATTTCCTCATCACCCTATTCACCCCCTCTAGGTTGACCAAGACTCTCCAAGAGCAAATCTTCACATGTCTAACATATTCTACAAGCCATGTAATATATTGACTTTAACATCGGTAGCATTAGTTACTCCAACTACATTAATACGGTTGGAGACTTCATTGCTTTGTGTCATAAATGTACAGTAGGGTAAATTTTGGATGACCCTCATGTGGAAGTAAACTATCAATTCTATGGTGATTGATCACACTTATGCGAAAAACATAAGAGCCTATTGTTCATTGTGTTATCAATATTTCCACCCATTGAACTGAATGAAAATATAGAATTATATACCCTGATCTTATCCCTGAAATGTTGGTATCTAAATAGTGAATCCAAATATGGTGGAGACGGTGGAAGTAACGACAACTTTACTTGTCCACGTTGGTAACACAAACTAAATTGCGGTTGTCTTCTGCTATTATCTCTAATCTTCTCTTCCATCCACATGAGAGCACTACAAGGTGGACATTATACTATTCTTTGTCCAAAGTTCAACTGTTTGAGAGAATATCCGAGTTTGTTGTAAATGAGCTATTACCGTAATTATATGGATATCAAAGGTGATTAGCTAATGACAATTATTGGAAATAATGTAGGATATTTTTCATAATTGAAAGTATAGTTACCTCTTTGGTGTGTATGTAATTGTGAATGTTGAGGGATAATGGGGTAGACATCCTAATGTACGCTTATTAAGAAGTCATTGTCGAGCATTTGCTCTTGCAAGTTGTTGTTGTGACCTCTTTTCAATGTTGCTATATTGAGACATCGATGAATTGGGTTGTACATGATTCACCCCGACTTGAGTGTCGTGGTGTATTTCATGCATATAGGTTTGTAAGGTTGTTACACTTGAGGTCATGAATATGTTTGAAAAAAGTGTTGCTTGCAATTGGATTAATATTCATTGGATGGACCCCACTATTGTACACTCTGTCGACATTGTAGCAGTTTGGGATTGCAAGCGCGAAATGGATTTTTGTCGAGGATTTAATACATCATGAAGCAACTTATGATGCCGCTTATAAAATGAACTTCCATGGTCATATGTGCGCTTGCGTAGTAGTCTTTGACGAATATTGAGTCAAGCTTGCTTTTATTGTATCTTCTTTGAAATGGAAGCGTTAATAGAATGATCATCCATCCTTATGTTGATCAATAGGATGATTAGTTTATAAATCATATTATAATTGATGTGGTAAATTTTGGAGAGATATTGGATGTTTTAAAATACATGTTTAACTTTAGCATAATAATTGAACTATCATCCACTCCTATTGTTGTTTGATGTATTTTATTTGGTCACAATTTTTTTTATGTTTGATAGATGTGCTCATTAAATTGTAGTTTGCATTCTTAAATCCTAACATAAACAAGATAATCCTGTATTTATGAATTATTTTAGGATTAACCAATGTAGTTGCTAACTAATATAAACATTTTTATTAATGTGGGAAAAATGTTTAATATTTTTTATGAGTTTAATTATAATATTATAATATTTTTTATATGTTTATTGTAAATTATGAAGATCCATTCATCTTGTATATAAGAAGATTTATTAGATTATAAATGTTTAAAATTTTTTATGAGTTTATTTCTAATATTTTAATATTTCTTATATATTTATTGTAAACTATTAAGATTCATTCATTTAGATTATAAATGTTTAAAATTTTTTATGAGTTTATTTCTAATATTTTAACAGTTTTATATATTTATTGTAAATTATAAACATTCATTTATCTTGTACAGAAGAAAAGGATGATTAGATTATAAATATTTTATTATTCATTCAGATAAGTTTATTTTTTAAATAAGGAATTTTGGTAATTGTAATTTTGCTATATATATTATTATTCTAGAAACTATAATAATCTAATATTATAATCGAATAAAATATGAACCAACATATAACAAATATGATATAATACATATATAATATAATACAATACATAATTAAACATGTTAATTAATTCATAAAACTAACAAAAATTGCAAACAATGTGATTTCCAAGGATCAGCCGCCCTTTGCTTGTTTCTTTCTTAGAGTATCTAACGTTGGTGTTAGTCGCAGACCCTGTGTTTCCCCAGTATGGTCTCCCCCTTTCTATTTCAGGCAATTTCATTGAATTGGGTTTGTTGAATTTCTCTTGATTTTTGCGAATTTTGATGATCAAAAAATTTTTGTTTGTCAAGAGTGATGAAGGGACTTCCAGAGAGTAGAAGGAAATTGTTATGGTATGCATAAATATTCTAATTTGGTTACGTGCATTGATTTTGTTGTTGCATGGCGTACATAGATTATGAAAGATGTTGAGGGTCTTTATTATTCGTATAATTTTTAGAATCTTATATAATAAAGTAAGGAACCAATGTAAATATTATGAGTTGCATGTACAACCTCCAGTAGTTTAATTAAGATAATTTGTGATTAATTTTGAGAGGATAAATTAGTCAAAAATTATTTTTTGTAATGTATTTTATACATCCTATTATGGTAAAATTTTTGTTTATAAATATTTAGGGTGAAAATATTAAAAACAAATAGGGTAAAAATTTGAAATTAAAAGTACAAAAATGTATATTTATAGTGTAGTGTGATATTGTGATTGATTAAGTAAATTTAAAATATTGTGATTAATTCCTTTTAGGTTGTTAATTTAAAGACCTTTATTTTCGTAGTGGTATTTTCTATCTAAAAATATGATGTGATATCAGTATAAATTCATATCTATTTTGTTAGTGTATTTAGAATAATTGGAAACGATGCAACAAAGTGTATAATATTAATGAAGGTACTTTATAATAATTCGTTATAGTACTAATAGATAATTTTGATATTGATCTTTTATAAACTGTGAAATTTATGTGTTAAACTATTGTTTTTTTTAGCAAAGGAGATCGATAAATAAACGAAGATTACACGAGTGTTCTTCGTCTAACTTTACGAGCTAAACAAGTAGGCGACTCTAATACGATCCCTACTAACTTTAACAATAGCAACATAATCAAAATAGGAAATTAACTTAATAATAGACCTACGCAAGATAATGGATTCTTTGGAGCACCTAATATCTCCTCGCACTTTCGCAGCTACTCGTGTTGCGGATTGATAAGAGAACGGTATCCTCTTGAATATGCATCCTTGAGCGTATTCTCAATTGTCACATACTCGCTTAAAGTGAATTACTGTAGGAGACCTTTCCATACCCCTCGATGCACAATGTAATTGTCATCAATGAAAACCCATGCAGCTCTCGCTCGATATGAGTCTCGTCCCATGCACCATCCTTTAGGATAGTGGTAAAATGCTCGCATCGGTGGTCCATATGTGAATACTAACTGTCGATTAGGATCCTGCTGAGGTTTAGCAGAGAAACCCGTATTCACCTTAATCACTTGCATATGCTCCCAGGATGAGAAAGAGTTATCCATATTGCACAAAATATCTTGTGGGCGGTGTTCCTTATTCCCGAAAACAATATCATTCCTTTCTTTCCATATTTCCCACAAAGTGCAAAGGAAATAATTAAATTTGCGATCCTTCCTCTTGCTCTTATCTTTGCTGAAGTATTTGATCCATCCATCATCTACTTCATAAAGCTCAAATTGTTCCCATTATGAGTGTTTATCCCTAATGGACCAGCAGTCCAAATTCTCCTTGAAGTTGCACAATCTCTCGAATAAATGGTCAATTGTTTCCTTCTAATTCCTGCAAAAAGCACACAATTCATTCACCTCCATTCCTATATTTTTCATCACAGAACCCAACGACAACACATTCCTCAAAACTTTCCAGCCAAATAATTTGAGTTTAGGCAAAGATTGGAAGGCCTAATGCAATTTCCAATCCCTGCTAGACCAACCATCCGTAAAATCTTGTTGATTTTGCTAACAAAGATAGGCATATCTAGTCCTAACCGTGAAATCACCATCCTTGGAGAACTTCCAAACAATGCAATCTTCCTCATCCTCCACCCTAATCTGCTGTGCTGATTTGTTAGCCGTATCCCATTGGAAAATATCTCTCACTTTCCGCACACTCCATTGACCAGAATCATTATTTATTAATGCCGCCACTTTCCGATCTTGATACGGAACTTTCATCTCCTTATTCCTAAAAATATATTATCATTGTTGAGCTAGAAATCTCTACCCTACTCTCCACATAAGTATTTCTTTAAAAAATTTTCACCACATGACAAAGACCTTTCTAACCCCATGATGCTCTTGTTGATTGAACTTGCTGGTTTGCTACACATAAAGGTGAGCTGAAACCATATTTTTCCTTGTAAATTCTTGTGAGTAAAAGATCATCGTTTCGAACAATCCCCATGCTTGTTTCATCAACAATGCATTATTAAATCTAGAGACTTCACGAATACCTAAACCTCCAACAATCTTAGGTAGGAAGATAACTTCCTTCTTTTTCCAATGTCCTCTTCTTATGCCCGGTTTGTCTCCCCGGAAGAATGCCACCATTAATGAGTTTAATAGTGAGATAGTTGAAGCCAGAATTTTGAAAACCCCTAGGACATGTTGGTTCAATGAACTCAAAACAGCATGTTTTTGATAGCATAATGTAGACACCAAATTTTGACTCTTATATATTTAAGATTTTATTACTAATATTAATCTTTTCTTTTAGTAAAAAAAAAGTATAAAAATAACAATTAAATTGTGATAAAAAAAGAGCCCAAAAAGCCCAAAATACATTATCCAAAGAAAAAAAAAGAACCCACAATGTCCAAAAGATTATGAAAAAACCAAAAAAAGGAAAAAAACAAAAAACAAAAAATAAAAAAAAGGACAAACTTAATAATTTTGTCCTTTTTTTTTTACCCAACCTTATTGGTTTATTTTTGTCCTTTCTACTACTCCACTATGGTTTATGCTCCCTCCTCATACTCCTCCTTTTTGTCTTTTTTTGACATTTTATTTTATTTAAATTTTTACCATTTAATTAGTATTTTTAGGGTTTGGATGATTCCCCTTACTTCTTATATAAATACCCACTCTCATCACTTGTGGAAGGGGCTTGGTTTTTTTGAAAAAATCTCTATCTTCTTCAAAATCCTCTCTCCCTTTTTTTAATCTTCTAAGGAATTACTTGATTAACTAAAAATTAACTCCATTGGGAGTTGATTAAGTTTAAGTTAATTTTTCTAATTTTTCTAATCTTGAACAAACCAAACTTTCTTTCAACTTAGTCAAAATATCTTCTTCATCTCAAGAAATAAGAGGGTAATTCTTCTTATTACTACTAAGTTTAATGAGATTACATTTTCTTTCTCTCTACTTTTATCTTTCTTTATTTCATGATGATCAAGGATGCCCACATGACATTTTCTTCTTTCTTAATTTCTTTATTTTCTTTTGCCTACCCATTTATTTATTTATTCTTGTTATTTTTTTTAATCACTAACTTCTCCATTATTATTGTTATTATTCATTTAATTTCATTTACTAACATTATTATCACTAACTTCTCCATTATTATTGTTATTTTTTTAGTACTACTAACCTTAACATTATTATTATTATTACTAACTTTATCATTATCATTGCTATTGTTACTAACTTTATTGTTTGTTTATATTGATTTTGTTTACTATTTTTATTAATACCTAACTCTAACATTATTGCTATTATCGTTACTATTATTACCATTCTTTTCCTTTACTATCATGATTATCTATTGCTACTAACGTTTTGGTGTTTTCTTGTCTCTTTTTGGGCTATGCCGGTTCCGGGTTGGTTTCGGCCCCGGGTTTTACCGTCCGTCCCTTTAGGGCTCGCGCGGCCGTTCCCCTATTTGGGTGGAACACTAGTTTTCCTTTTTCGGGAGTGAGCGGTGAGATCCGAGAGTTGATTGCAAAATTGGGTGTTATTTTCTCTTCTCATCTTCCTCACTTTTATTTTCTCTCGTAATATTTGAAAAATGAAGAAAAATGGGCTAAGTCATGATTGAACATGAAGAATAATAACTTGGAGTAAAGTGGTCTAAACCGGAAGGTTGTATGTAATTCTAGGGCACTTTAGTGGAATAATTTCGATTCCAAATTTTTTTAATTTTTACGTCATTCAATGGAGTAATGAAAGAGCTTTCCAGCAAGTGGTCACTCACCCAAATCCAAGTCCCCAGCTATTTATACCATATTTTTTCGGTGGAAGGTCCAATCAGTCCAAAAACCGGCACCATCACTGTTTTTCTAATTTTTCATCATCTAAACGATTTTTTCTGGAAAAATGTCCTTCATAAGGAAAAATAGACTTTCTGATCTTTCTAAATTGGTAAATTTTATCTCCTAACTCTTTATAGTTTGACAGATATGATTTATTAAAGTCGACATTGCAAAACTGTAATTTCTGCGAGTGCCCGGATCAAAATATATATGTTGAAAAATCTGTTAAAATATCTTAAAGTGCTTCAAAAATTATACAAAAATCATACTGGTTCCTTATTGTGTCTAGTTAACCGAGTTTGTACAGTTTTTTAATATATGATTTATTTTATTCTTAATAAATAAATGAATATCTTACTATCCAGAATGGTATAAATCGGGGCATCACCTAAGTTTTCGACTTATTAGTTTTACATGCTTGTGAATTTATTTTTTATATTTTTACCATTGAAATTAGACCTAAAATATAAACTCTAGGCTTCAGAATCACCTTGATAGGATCTTACTCGAAAAAGTTATAATTTTTGAAATCAGCATCCATTATGGCAAGTGCGGTGCAAGAAGTTTCATTTTAAGATTTCATTAAACCAATTTGAAAGCTTTTAAAAGGTAAAATTTTAACATCTGAGCTTCTTATGAAGTTTTCCAGTTGTTTAAATTTTCTTCATATTTTTTATGCTCATCTTACTTAGTTTCGGGATTTCTCTTTCAAGAATTGGTTTTAAAAATCAACTAATGATGCCTTTCAATAAAATAAATACTCGGGACTTTGTTTGGTTAGTCAAGGCTTATTGTTCATCATAATGCCAGCCAAGGATCTATCAAGAAGTTGAATCATAAGCATTTCTCATCTCCGTGATGTTGAAGAATTTTATTTATGTTCTTTTTTAGATTTCTTGTATTTAGGAAAACCTTGTATATTTCATATTGTTCATTGTATTGTAATATCCGGTACTTGTAAAACCATTAGCTCCGAAGTGTGAATAATAATAATAATATTTGATTCAATCATGTCTTAGCCCATTCATCACAATATAATCAACTCGATCAAAAATAATAAAATGAACCGTCTAAGATCGCTGATTAGTGTTATTGCCAAAATTGAAGTATGGCCCATGAATAGGGGACGATGGTAATCATAATTGCCCCTTTATGATCATCTTGACTTTAATCATGAGTCATAACAATGTTTGGCTAAATACCGAACGGTGATCATTAGACGCAACCGTGTGTGTCTTGTATATGTTTGCATGCTTGTCCTTAGGGTCGACATATTCTTTGATGTATAGTCGTGATCTCTCATCAAACTTGAGGTCTTAATCGAAATTCGTTCATATCCGATCTTTAGGATGATCTACATCCATTTCAATTCAAATAGCCTTCACAATTTCACCATTATCCTAGTGGATTACCTTGATCGGATATGACCGAATCGCCGATCGTATCCTTTTATTTGGCGACAGGCCATCGGCAGGGATTCCATCTCGAATCTTTGAGAACCATTAGCCATAAAACACCGACCCATTAACTCCACAAAAAATCCATCCCCCTTCATATCCAAGGGATTATTTTCTCGATTGAAATGGGAATGTTAAAAGGTCTAATCCTTATACTCATGCCCGGACTTGAGCCAATCCACCTATCCCTTCACTTATCGCTTTGAGTAACAGAGTTGAGACCCTGAGTCACTCTCCCTTTTCTCAACCGGATTGACTCGACTATAGGAATGAGTCATCTCTAAAGTCTTTTAACATGACCATGAAACAGGGAAATGATCCCTAACTATCCCCAGTGGAACTCACAAGAGTCATGACGGAATCCTTGCTAGAACTACGTGGGGTTTTGATCCGAGAGTAGATTCAAGTCCTACGATGATCGGTACGTAGAGCAATTTAGCTCTCATCCGAATGCAAACCCACCATAGACCAACAAATCTGTTGGCCCTAAGTTTTCCATTCGTGTGCTTGCATGTGTGTGCTTACGTGTATAATGATGTGTTTTTCTTTTATGCTCTTCTTTTGTAAATCTATTTTATGAATATATGTTAATCAACATTCGGGATGTGTAAAAAAAGGATACAAATATATTAGTAGGAGCCCGTTCTTAGAACGGAGAGAGTGGCGAGTCCTTGACGTTCGTGCTTCCTAACCAAAACCCCGAACCCACCATCTCGGATTCTCAAATCAGTCTTTTATATTATTTTTGCCTTTTGGGCACAGGAGTCAACCTTTTCTTCTTTTCTCTTTTCGAAAAAACTATAATTTCAAAACTGTTTTATTGAAAACCCCGTCCTTGTTTCGGTCATAACAAGGTGGCGACTCTAGTCATCCAACAAAGAAATAATTTTTGGGCGCCACACATAATAGCAAACTTACCACAATTAATTATCCGCCCGAAGCCTCACAGAAATTATTGATGATCCGCTTGAGGTTCATCACCGATTGTAAGTCCACCTCGGTGAAAATAAAGTATCATCCGCAAAGAAGAGGTGAGAGATAGTGGGTGCTCTTCTTGCAATCTGGATACCTTTGATCCTGCCCATTCTTTGCTAGTCCTTTAATGCTTCGATTGTGTTTCCACGGCTAGGAGAAATAAGTAAGGTGAAAGTGGATCACCTTGCTCGAGGCCTGCTCTTGGAAAGATAGTTTCTATTGGTTCTCCATTAAAAAGCACATGGTATCTGACTGTGGTAAAGCATTGCATGATAAGATTAACCCATTTCATCAGTAGATCAATTTTAAGAAGAATAACTCGGAGAATCTCCCATCGAACCCTGTCATAAACTTTACTCATGTCAATCTTGATTGCCATCTTTTTCTCTTCTTTCTTCCGTTTGATACGGTTAAGAACTTCATGTGCTATTAAGTAGCTATCGATGATGTTTCTCCCTGGAACAAAGGCATTTTGATTTTCTCCAATAATAGTTCCATAAGTGTTCTCAATCTATTAACCAAGCATTTAGAGATGATCTTATAAACCACATTACAAAGACTTATGGGCCTAAAATCATGCATCTCTTTGGGATCATCCTTTTTGGAATCAAAACAATGTGAGTGTTATTGATAGCAGGAACCAAGTTACTAGTATTAAGTGTATCCAAGACTGCTTGTGTGATCATGGAGCTAATGTTGGACCACACCTTTTGGAAAAATATAGCCGGAAAGTCGTCCGGTCTCGGCGATTTCAGGCTTCCCATTTGAAACACTTGCTTGCTTGACCTCCTCTTCATGAAAGGGCAGGTTAAGAGAAGTTTTTTGCTGCTAAGTTGATTCTTTTATTAAAAGAAAGTAGGAGATTGTTAATCAACATACTCCTTCCTGGTTGATAAGAAGGTTCCTTAAAAAATCAGCAAAATACTCTCGAGCAATGATCATCATGTCTTTAACCTCATGGGTTTCAACTCCAACATCATTTTTGAGACTCTTTATATGTGCAAAGGCATTTTTAACTTTAAAATGCTTGAAGAAGAACCGAGTTTCCTTATCACTTTGTTGTAGCCATTTAATCTTTCCTCTTTGTTTCCAATACATGTCTACCGTAATCAACGCCTCTTCCAACCGATCTTTCCCAATCCAAAATCTTACAATGACGGAATCCCGTAAACCAATTTTCCCAAAATCTTGAAGAATCTCTTTAATCTTGTCCTGTGATCAGTGATGTTAAGCACATTTTCCTTCTCCACTGAAGACATAATTTCTCACATTAAAATCTTGTCTCCCTGAGCTTCTTAAGAATGGATATCCAGGACTACAAATTCTCCGAAGTGAACCAAATGTCTTTAATTAACTGTTGTATTTCTTCCCTTGATAAACACCATGCCTCAATTCGATAAATTTGTTTCTTTCTTCTTTCTATTATACCTTTAATATGCAGTATGATGGGCCCATGATCAAACGCTTGAATTGCCAAGTTCTCTAAAAAGGAATCCGGAAATTCAATAAGCCAATCTTCCGATGCTAACGCCTTATCCAATCTTTAAAACATCAACTCTCCATTTCTCCTATTGTTCGTCTAAGTGAATGCGGGATCGGTGAAATTTAAATCTTTAAGGTTTAGTAAAATTTTCCATTGAATAATATCCTCGCACCCTTCGATCTTTAAGTTACCTCCCAACTTATCATGATAATTATCCACTTGGTTAAAATCTCACATTAAAACAACTTGATTGCCCGACTTATCCAATTCACATGCTAAAGCATCCCATACCCTCTTCCCGTCCTCGTAGTTGTGGTGCACCATAAACAAGAACAACATACCAAGAACCACCTTTTTCATTGATACAATAGATAACATAATTCTTACAACAAATAACAACGAAAGTAAGACAGAATTTTAGCTACCACCAAAATACCACAAGACTTGCCCACCGGGCTTACACCACCCACAAACAACAAATGAAGAAAAAAAGAGAATCGGCGAGCCACGGAAGGCTCACAAAGAGTTTCAAACAAGCAAAACACGTCTGGACTAGACTCGTGAGCTAACCATTTGAGAGTGGGAATTGTAGGGTTGCTCGCAGAGAAAAGGGCCCCTACAATTTCGAGCACGGATTTTCATGTCTCCTCGGGAGGCTTTCTTTCGCGTGCCTCCTTAACCCGATCAACGGACTTCGAGGAGCTTGGTTGATCAAGTCCTTCCGCTCCCGAGCTTCGAATAATAGCACTAGGTATCACCATCATTATCCTTTCCTAAAATCTTCCTTTTCTTGAGTTCTAAAACTTTAACAAGCTGCTACCAAGTCTCGAGTCAACTTCTTTCGAAAAACAAAACCGCTTCCAAGCATACACTCCCTAATTCTAGCATCGAGAAAGCCTTTATTTTCAAATTCCTTCCAACATCTTTCTTGAACATATCATTACCTAAATCTGGTATGAATCTATCATTGCACCTCCCCATCCTTCTTCCAACCTCTAAAATCCTTCTTAGTCACCACCAAAGTCTCGATCGTGTGCCTGTTGGCTTACTAGCTTCCAGAGCAACCGACCTCCCTTTTGTAGATGTGTACCTCGTCGAATCTTCTTGCTCAGCGATTTCCTTCCTCTCTCTGCGGGTGGCCAGTTAATCTCTTCGAGTTCCGGGCATTAGGGTTACTTGTGATAGTTCTGTTGGAATATTTCGTTTCTCTCACTCTCTTTAGAAGACATGGTGTCCTCACTTGAAGAAAATTCGAGAATAGAGCTGAGGTATGGGATCCGTGAGGTAAATTCTTGAACTCGGAAGGGATGTGACTGGAAGGTATGACCGGTTGAGACCGAGGGCGGGAGGATATTTATTGAAGGATTATGTTGAAAGGAAAAGGTTTGTTCAGCTTGGGAGGCAAGGTACTCATTAAATGCAACAATATAAGGGTCAATAGTAGGAAATGGAACTATGAATCTACCCTCATTAATGTTGTTCGTAATAACCTCAAAAGAGTTATTAAGCAATACCTCGGTGAGTGACTCGTAGGAAGCTGCATGAGAGGTCTCGAGGAGGAAACATTTGTGGCTGGTGGGCTTGCGGTTGGGTTCACTTGGAGCGAGGAATGTAGTGGAAGTTGTGCCTGCAATAGGAAACCCACTTCGTGTCACGATGCACCATTGGGCCACTATGGGTCAAGGTCTCGGGTTGGTGGCCCAATTGTAAGTTGTCAACCTCCATATTTATAGCTTCATTTAATGAAGCTCGACTTCTAGTATCCTATCTAGCTGTTCAACATAAATGCTAAGTTGAAGAAAACTTCCTCCTTGTATTTATGCTTCCATTAGTAATGATTGAACTGGTCCCACTTCCTTTACCTGTCCCTGCGATTGTACAACCCTCTTATCTTCTATTGCCCCCGGAAAACCAGACATTCGATGCGATAAACAAGCGAGGATCCATCCGGTTACGGATACTGAATTCTTCTACATAGATGTTATCACAAACTTGTATTAACACGTCATCTCTTCCTTCGATTCTACACCCAATCGTTGGTCGTCGTCGTCCATGAACTACGAATGCACCGGGCTATCTGGATGAGGTATGGCCTTTCAACTTTCTCAAAAACAACCCTAGTCGATAAGAACCTTGAAGTTGCCAAGAAAGTTTTGATTTTGTTACTACACATTCTTTGACCTTCTCGGAGAAGGATATAGCCTTTCCCTTCTAGCTTCCGAAGCATGGCATTAAGTCTGTCTCTTGATCCGGAAAGGGGTTTTCCTGCACTGAGTGATCTCGTGACCTACCATCCCACATTTAGTGAAAACCCTAAAAATGTTTTCACAACGGAAACTAACCCAAAAGGCTGCATTATTTTCGTCCTACATATATACCCCGGTAACAAGGGTTCCTTTAGATTAACATTAACTTTGATCATCATATTAGGGTGAGAGAAGTCATGACCTTCATCGAACCCTATTTTTGACAAACCTTCAAACACTCCCTAAGCCAAGTGCTACTTGTGGAGATTTAAATCTAAGAGGGACACCTTCCGAGTTGGACCCAGAGACAAACTTTATCAAAATAATGACTTTGAAGGCTAATACGAGGCATGTATTCTTTTAGAATAAGTAGTGAAAGGGGTTTTCCTGCACCGAGTGATCACTAGGGTTTTGCATGGTAGCAAGGAAGTGGAAAAATAATGCATAGAGTAGAATTACCAAATATGGCCAAACACAATGGGAATTAGTAGTGAATGAAAAAAGGTACTAAGGAAAGGTAGAAAAGGCCCGAAAAGACCAGGACATCAATGCCCAACAGGTGGAAGTAGGTGGAGAACTAAACACTGGGCAAGGAAACGACTCCGAGTAACCCTAGCAAACTGTCACTTCACTTCCGAACTACAACAAATTAACTCTCTTGCGTGGGAAACACCCCAAACTTCACTTCCGGAACCAAGAGGGCTTCGGTTGCCGTGAACCCACCACCTCCCGACACCATCTCATCGGCTAGGTAGTACAAAAGAATAAATGAGACCGATGACAAGCTGCGTCCTTCCACACCAATTAGAGTAAAGAAGTATCGCAACTCGAACGAAACCTTTCGGATACCTAACATGTGACTTAAACATCACCCAAACATTAAAACAGAAGATGAACCAAAGAAAAGAACAAAAAAGAAACATTAACATAGAAGGAGAATGTGAAAGCAAGAAACAAGAAAATGCGAGTTTCTCTCTCTACTTTTGTGTTGAGTATGGCAATATGTACTATAATACTTATAGATATATATGTTAGTTTAATTGATCAAATCTATGTAAATTATTGTCGGATAGTTTTAAATACCATGCTAAAGAATAAAAATAGAACTACCCATGAAAAAACTATGCATATTTCGTATATTGAAAATAACATACCTTTTGTCTTTTGTCAATAGTGGGAATAATGTCAACGTTCTTGTAACCGACTACATGCAAGTAATTTACACAATTCTATGAGCGAATTGTCATACTTTCAAGGGAAAAAGATAAAGAAAACTCGAAAAAATTGCCTTTGTACTTGCAAGATTGACGGAGGGAGTTAGGTTATGAAGGGGATGTATTTTTTAGTGGAGTTATAACATGTAAGGCCTTCAATCTAATTGCACTGCTTTGATTTTTAAGCGGATTTCATGGTTTGCCTAAATTAATTACCTTTGTACGTTGCTTTGATTCTTCTACTACTATCTATAGTATTCTCCTCAATCTAATATTGCCTATTTCTTTTTCATGGGTTTTCTTAAACTGATTTATAATGTTGCCTAATTAAGTACTATATTGCATGCTTTTTCTTAAATTTATATTCAGGGTTTTAATATTGTTGTCTTATTAAGAATTACATGTACTATTCTTTTTTAATTTAATTTTAAAATGAATTAAAAGGTGGGATTAAAAAAATATTTTAATTATAGTATTAGATTATTAAGTGCTAATATGTAGAGTAGATAAAAAATAATGTCATTTGCCTTTTTTACATTGTTTTGCAACTCCAAATTTTCATGCTAAAATAAAGGATAATGTACGGTTCTTTGTAAAATTACTGCGATTGAGAAATGTATAGAAAACACAAAGAGAAAGGAGAGAGAAATTTAGAAGGGGAGGAAAAGAGAATATCAATTTTATTCTTCTCATTTCCTAACCTTCTCCTCCCCCTTCCCCTACGTTTATCATTTATAAAATATATTATTGAATACGCACTTTAATTGTAATAAATTAGGGGGAATTGATGCCTTTGAAGGATTTCATTGTAATAAATTAGGGAGAATTTATTCGAATTAAACATCAAGTGCTGGAAGCTAATTAGATTCTCCAATTGATATCGGGTAAGTATTTATTTCTGTCTTTTTCTTAAAAAAATTAAAAAGATTTGAATATAATCCTTCTTGTGTATTATGACACGAACAATTAATGTGATTGTGTTCTAAATGTAGAATTGTCATGCCTCATTCTTTATCTTAATCTCTTTAAACCTTCATTAGAATGTTATCTTAGTATTTGTAGCTTTTGATGATTGAGTTATAATGGCTTTGCTTCATCTGATGAAGAATTCTAATCTTATGTTTTTTGATAATGGCAGGAATAATGTTCTTTAAACAAAAAATAAATGAAGTTATATATAGGTCATATTTGACTAATGGCTTTTTAATAACTTTTTCGTAAAAAGTAGCTTTTTTTTGGGGGTTTTGATTTTTGACTTTATTAAAAAGTTATTTAAGATGATTGACTTTTTTGAAATTAATTTTTTATCTCATTTTTTTAGAAACAATTAATTTTACTAAACACTTTTTCTAAAAGAGCTGATCCAATCAACTAATGGTCAACGAGATAATTCAATCAATCAACATTTAACGGCTAATTGCCAAACAGGACCATGATTAAATTATTAGCATCATAGATATTTTAAATTGACCATTCTTAACCATTTTGATTCTTTTGGGTTTTTAAGCGCGTGCTAAACTTTCAATAAACATTAGGTTGAAGAGTTCATGAACTACCATCATAAGGTGTCTTCAACAATTACTTAATTCATGCCATCTATTGCGGATTATTGCGATGATTACCCCAAAAAGAGTTTTATAAAACTTGCATAGAATGTTTTTTAACACATGGTTACAATTGTTGCCAGTGTTGCAGATATATCATATTAGTTGCTAACTTTGATTTGGCACCTTAAAAGTCATATCTATGGCACTAAGAAGAGCCATAGGTGTTGTGAAAGATCAAACAAGTATCGGATTGGCAAAAGTTGCAAGCAGCGACTCCCTAGCTGACCTCGATGTTGCCATTGTCAAGGCAACCAGCCATGAAGAGTTTCCTAGCGAGGAAAGGCACATTCGGGAAATTCTTAGCTTGACCTGCTACTCTCGAGCATACATTAGATCATGTGTTAATACCATAGCCAGGCGTCTGAGCAAGACCAAAAGTTGGGTAATGCATGCAAGGGTTTAACTACACTATGAAAATTCTGTGTTCTTTTCTTCATATCTAAATTGATAATAATGTATCAAAACTAGACTCATATTTTGTCCCTCGCTCCCCTTTTTTCTTGCCCACTTTAAAATTTGACAGGTAGTGGCTCTCAAGACATTGATGGTAATTCAAAGGCTATTACTAGAAGGGGACCCTGCCTATGAACAAGAGATCTTCTTTACGACGAGGCGAGGAACCCGCCTCCTCAACTTGTCAGATTTCCGAGATTCTTCGAGATCCAACTCGTGGGATTACTCGGCCTTTGTCAGGACATACGCGTTGTACTTGGATGAGATGCTTGAGTTTAGGATGCAAGGCAGGAGGAGAAAGCACAACTCGTGTGCATACAGCTGTGAGGAGGAGGAAGAGCAGCAGAACGATCTTTCAGCATGGAACACTCCTGTTAGGGAGCTGAATATAAATCAAATCTTGTCAAGGATGCACCATTTGCAACAGCTTCTTGAGAGATTTCTGGCCACCAAACCAACAGGTCTCCTCTTGTTACTGTCAATTTCCCTTTCTACCTGCATGCTTAATCCAAAGTGCCACGAATTTTCGATTAAGGTTGATAAAACATTGCTTACTTTCCTTTCACATGTAAATGATAGAAGAAAAAGCATATCAATTTATAAGTAGTTTAACTGTCAGTGCTTTGAACCTCTCTCCATCCCCAATAGAGTTTGAGATCAACTCTTTGAACAGAATTGGGGCCCCTGGAGCTAGAATCCATGATAGTGATTCTTGGTATTTCAGGACGGGACTGAGGAACGGAGCCACTAATACACAGTCCCTAAATTTTAAACTTACAAGAGCCCCATTTGACAGGTTAATGTCAATTTTTTGCACAATCTGTACTTGACATACTTTTCATTACAGTCAACCAAACTGATACGATTATAATTAGCAAGATTCAATAACCACTAGAAAGCACTGGCTAACTGATTTTTCTGTTGAAAAAAGTGCAGGTGTGGCAAGGTACCACCGGCTTGTTATAGTTGCTCTGTACCCGGCTGTAAATGAGAGCTTTCAAGTATACTATGAAGTAACAGATGTTCTCAGCATTCTAATCGATCAATTCATGGAGCTAAGTATCCCAGACTGCGTAAAAGTACATGGGTTTTTCTGTCGAATCTCAAAACAATTTGATGAGCTTGATGGATACTATTCCTGGTCTAAGGAGACAGGAATAGCACGTTGCTCTGAGTACCCTGAAGTAGAAAGAATTACCCCAAAGAAACTTGAACTAATGGATGAATTTATAAGAGACAAAGCAGCTAATGAACAAAGCAGACTGATGAGAGCTGAAATTGAGATTGATTCTCCCCACCTGAGGAAAGAGAGCCAGAGGCCAATGAAGAAGATATGAACTCGGTAAAGGCACTTCCAGCCCCAGAAGATATCCCTGAAAAGGAGGAGGAAAAAGTTGAGCCAGAGGAAAAAGTTGAGCCAGAGAACAAAGAAAGTGAATCAGAATCAAAAGAGGCTGACCTCCTACATTTAGGAGATGATGCACCTACAAGTGAAGAGCATGGGGACAAACTTGCCTTAGCTCTGTTTGATGGGGGACTGGCCAACACATCAGGCCCACCCCCACCTCCAGTGTGGGAGGCCTTTAATGACCAAACAGATTGGGAGACGGCTCTTGTCCAATCAGCGAGCTATTTGCCCCACCAAAAGGCCACCCTTGGAGGTGGGTTTGACATGATGCTCCTTGATGGTATGTACAAGCAGGGGGCGACAAATGTGGCATTAGCTGCGAACAATGTGGGAGGTACAGGAAGTGCCAGCAGTGTGGCTTTCGGGTCCATTGGAAATCCCCAGTTGCTCGCCTTGCCGGCCCCACCACCTTCATCGAGTAGCAACCCAGTGAGCTCAGGGAATGTGGACCCATTTGCGCCATCGTTGGGAATTCCACCACCACCTTATGTACAGATGTCTGAGTTGGAAAATAAACAACGGTTATTAGTAGAAGAGCAGCTAATGTGGCAACAATACCAAAGTAACGGGATGCAAGGTCCAGCTGCATTATCCAAGATGCAAGCTGGGGCTCCTAACATGGGAGGTTATAGCCATAGATATGGGTTTTGATGCATGGCTCTACAAGACTCACCTGTGGTGAGTGATTTCTGGCAAATATTTCAGAACAAGGAATCAACTCAACACAGGAATTTCACTGCTGTAGAATATTCATATCAAGGAGCTGTAAATTAATTCTGATGTAAAAATATGATTAACAGTGTTTACAGCATTGTAAAGATGATGGTAGAACATCAAAAACTGGTAACAAACACAAATTTCATCTTCCCAATCAGTACTTGGTAATGCATACAATGTCTACATTGAGGAAACTCAAAATGTAAATGTAGCTTTTACCTGTCAACCCACAAATTGGGACAAGTTTGAATGAACATCACCAATCACCAGTTCCACTGTCATCGTTGGATGCAAGGTAGAGAAATATCCTCCACTTGTTGGGACTAGAGAAGGCAATGGTCAAACTTACGCTCCAACTTTCACAACAAACACAATTTAGTAATTCAAGCTTCAAGTCATCATATCATATTCTTCAGCTGTACTTCACTAGGACTCTGCTGCACAGCCAGCGCCATGTTACTTGGACTTGACCATATGTCCATACAATGTCAGCACGGTGTAACGAACAGAGTTTTAGGTGTTGCTTTTTTGTATTTCTTTTGTTAAGGTACTTGTAAAACGAAGAGTCGTAACATAGCCCAAGGACACCATCAATGCATGAGATAATTTCTACCTTGCCATAGTACTAATAGTTAGCCTAAAGTGGGCACCTCTTAACTCAAAACCTTTTTCTTACATGATAGAAATCTTCTGAAGTGGGCACCACACACAAAAATTTCTCAATCATAGACAAAAGTAAAGTCACACAAAGAGACAAAGGCACCAAAATGAAAAACAAAGCATAAAACAAAATACATTACAAATAATCTCAGGACAAAGGTATGCTATACAGTGAGGGTCCAGCCTCTAACTTCAGAGAACCTTCCTGTCATTAGCTTAATTTTATTTGCAAGTCTTGGTGGATACACCCAGTTGCATTCCTACGCGAACCAAGGTCTCAAGAGATCTGGTACTGTTCTCGAGGAGATCTGCATCTACCTTTATCACATCCTGGCAAACACACACAAAAAAAAAAAAAGAAAAGAAAAAAGGTCAACAGGCCAGCCAACTAAGTGCCTCAGGTAATAAGTAGATTAGGGAAAGCATTTCCTCACTTTCTTCCCACTAGGCAAAATGTGTATTCCAATCTAGAATTGGGATTGCATTTTACCCTCACATCATACCAACTCCATTTCAAATTATATTTCCAATTTAGAATTGGGATTGCATTTTACCCTCACATCATACCAACTCCATTTCAAATTATATGTACTTTCTTTCTCTGGAAAGGGCTATGATAATAATTGTACACGAAGAGTTGTCAAATATAACTTCCTAAATCCGAATATAGGAAGAAAAAAATGTTTTCAATAGCATGACAAAGCAAAGATGATATCAATCGGAAATATTATCCAACCAATTAACAACAGAGCCTAAATAACTTCTTGAAAGATTTACTTTAAGCTCATTATAGCGTGCATGAGGCCATCAGCTCTACAAGTCACATGTGTTTTGCTCAAAATAGTGCATGTCACAAAGGTGAAGAAAAACAAATGCAACTATGTGACGAAGAGGCAATCCAGCCAAGCACAGCCTCAGCAAACCTCGTTGACACATTTGTTTGAAGAATAGTGACTACTCAAATATCACTGTCCCCCTTTCCCTCTTTAAAATAATCAATAGGCTCATTTTTTAGCATTATGATAGCATGCCCATCTTGTCACCTGAATTAATAATATATTGGCCCTATGAAAAACAGAAGAAAACCCTGGCAGATAACCAGTACAGATTGATTATTGTGGTAAGAATTGTGAATCAGCTAAAGGCTATCCCAATTATGGGGCTGATGCATGCAGTCAATGATCAGTCACATCACTGATGCTTGTAAGTATGCAACTAGCTACTGCGGTAAGTTATAGAACGAGAAATGTGGATATGACATGCCACTTGACCCTGGCAGCATCCCCTAAATATGGCCCAGGGAGCTCCAAACAGAAGCAACCTAACCTCTTGCAAGAAAAGAAGCTTATTCTGAGAGACTCACAATAAAGAATCTCACAAGAACCTTCTCATATCAAGCTAATCCTGTACAGTAGGGAACTGAATGAAATTCTGTAACTCCAGGGAGGTACATAAAATTGAACAATTCCCTCCTACCTAACACTAGTAAAAGAATACATTGCTAACTAGTCACTTACAATTAGTTGAAATGAAGTTTTCCTGTCCTGAGGGCTGTTATCTGATTTTGTTTCCGAGAGACTTTGGGCATGCTCTTTTGCTTTAAGCAAGTTAAGCTTTCAGCTTAACAAGGTTACAACTCCTTACAACCCCTTAAAGCTACCTTACAACTACCTTACAGCCTCGTAAAGCTCCTTATAAAGCTTTTAACAACTAGCAACAAAAAGAACAGACCCTTTATCATTAGCTTTTGCTTATTTTCTATGATAGACATAAAAGAAAATCAGAGAAAAGAAAAAGAAATAAGCATATAAGAGGTAGAGAAAAAGAGAAAGAAGTAAAGTTAGAAACTAGAAACCAGTATCAAGAATCAAGAATCAATAAGTCTATGTATTCAATGAATAAACAATCATCAAAAGCAATAACAACACATGAAAAAGCATCTAATTGTAATATCCTAAACACTTAAACTAGCCAAATAGGAAACTATCAAAATGAAACCTAAACAGAATGGGAAATTATATATAACTAAAACACTCCAAGAAACTCTAATTTGTTTAAAATAACCTGTAGTAGTATACACAGAAATAACATAACATTATCATAAAGTATGATGACTTTTAAAATCCAAGATTATGTTCCAAATCCTCAAACTTTTGAACTGGCTTCCTTTGTTCTTAATCTCCACTAAAACAGAAAGGAAGAAGAAAAGAAAAACAATGAGAAGGGACAAAATTTTGTAGATGACTAAAGAGATACTAGATTAGAGTGCAAAGACTAGAGAACTTAGGCCGTTGAGTTTCAATAAACATATCAAACAAGTTGCCTTCCAGATACCTCATGAATGTGATTTCAGAATATGGTAGATGCCCAAGCAAGTTCATGGGAAATACCTTCTCAAAGAGACAAATAACAGTGCTTCCACCAAACGAGAAGTACCCAAACTGCACCAGAAACAACTTGTCATGGAAAAAAGGTAGACAGGAAAGGAAATATAAATAGGTGAAAACAATTTACATGATAAATTTGAGAAATTGCTAACCTCATCTCCCTTCTTAACATGGTTGCCTGTGTTCCTGGTAAAAGTAATGCTGCCAACCATTGTTGCTCCAATTGCAATGAATGCCACCTACAACCAGGTTAATTTAACAAGGAAAATGGACAATTTCCAAATGGAACCCCATCAGAAGATCAGAGTTAGAAGACAGCCAAAAGCCATGACTCAGAGATATCATTCGAACAAGTACAAGATAAGTTTGTCATGATATTTAGCAGTTCTGAAGCTGATAAGAAGTACAGCTGGTTTTTGAGGAACTAGTGTTTAGGAATACATATAGATGAACTGGAAAGCCTATTTTTCTTGTTTTTTACAGAAATCCTTTCCCTAATTTACTTATTATGTCAGCAATTTTTTACTTCTGGTTAGAAAGTATTTAAGATCCCCTATCTGAATTTGGTCTCTCAATTGGTAGAAATGTTCGAAAGAGGCTGCCTACATCGGAATCTCCCTAGACCTTGCAGAAGTGGGACCCACGACGGGACTAGTAATTGTTGTATCTGACCCAAGAGTTTACTGTGAAGAAGTGTTTTGGCTAACTGAATGAATATGATGTCTATTCGTCATAGATCTCTGTTGCCACATTGTAGGCCCTGAGCTTTGGAATTTCTAAAAACTTATAATAACACTAGTGTGGGGATTCTTAATGGAATTCATATATTCTAGGAATTAGTGCACCAGAATGACCCCAACCAATTTATAAACAATCTGGCACGTGCCAAAAGAAATGCTTGAGCGCAGGTGCAAAATTTTAAAAATTACAGCGACAAACCTTTCCGAAGTATGCAGATGAAATTATAGATATAACTCGCTTATTCTCTGTAAATACATTGCAGTATTTGCTATTTACAGCAATAGGATTAACCTGTAAAAAAGTCAGGAAGAAACATGAGGTGGAAAATAAGGTAACATGTTACCCAGATCATCCTACCTTGATTAAATGAAGGGAAAAGGAAACATATCATACAGTGTATAAGGACCCAGGAATGTGAACAAATCGCTCTATGGTTCCCGAAACTGGAAAATGAAACCGGTGATAATCCTGCGACATTTTTGGAGAACATAAACATGTAAAAATGGAGGTAAAAATTATTGCATGTCAAAATGCTGCCACAAGACAATGTATCGATTGAATGTTTTGAGTCTTGAAATAAATAAATCAACTACCTGAGGAGCCAATCGAAATATCACCATTGCCCCTTCAATGAAAGGAGTGACGGAAACATCATTACCCAGCAGGCCTTGAACAGAAAACTTTCGGCCCTACACAATTCCAGTAAAACAGTTACGCCTGGGGACCAGTTAGGCTCCTGTGGCCTCAAAGAGGCTGGGGAGGGGGTAGTAAAACATCTAAGCCCCGGAGTTCCAAAACCCAAACAGAAACTACCTGCACATATGCACAAAACTAGTATCACAGAATTTTAGCAAAAGAGCACACATCAAGCTCACCTTATCTCAGCTGTTGGGAACATGAACCAAATTATGCTTTACTCTTTTCTAATTTCAAAGCTATTGCAAATGGTTACGGGAAAGAAGTAAATTGAATCAGTGATAAACAACTTTCTCACATGCTTCCTTTCACATTAAAAGCATATCTAACAGACAAATATGATAGTGATGAACGGTTTCAGTATCATTGAAAAGAACAAACTATACAGAGCACGTTCTCCAAAGTTAATTCTGAGATATATGTTTGAAACGATCCAACCAGAATTGGTTTTTATTGTTCTCTGATTGTTTTTTAACAAAGTTTGGTTAATAAATTCTAAACAATTATTCTTGATATTTTCATTTTATTATATCCAAATCATTTGTTTGAATTGTCATCCTCTTGTATGAAATACCTTTTTCCCCCACCAGAAGCAAAAAGGATAGAATAGCAAGCACATATAGGAAGGAGAAAATTTAACTCGAGACGTAATATACCTAATACCCTTTTCTTAATATTCACACAAACATCAACATAGAGATATTTGAATTTAATTAACATTTTAGAATAAGAATCAAGCATATTATGCGCCCCCTCCGGCCCAAAAAAAAGGAACCACAAGTATTCAAGTGAATTTTGGAAAGTATATAAATGAACCCCCCTCTCCCCCTCCCCCAATTAAAATTGCTAGCATCGCCACTAGACGCAAACATAATTTTGTGCATGTCAACTGTGATTGGTAGTGACCCAGAGTGTCTCAGAGTATTCATGTCCAACACTTACCGGATACGGACACCTTAAGCAATTAAAAGTGTCCATGCTTCTTTGGATGTCTAGCTCACTAACAATGCCTCCATTGCCAATAAAACCATGCAAATAATCAAGATAATAAGCTCTGAATATTAAATAGGAAAATATGCTAGCAAATGTCTACGAGTCAATACCTAGCACATTAGTGGGAAAGTTGATAAACTTCTCGTGCACGATAAAATGTCCTTCATATCAAAACATAAAATAAAATGTAACGACATGTCCTTGCTAAAGGTGACGAGAAGTGACAACAATATAAAATCGTCAGCAAAAATCAGGCTTGGACATATTATTGTATATGCATGCAAAACAACAAGAAAATTCAACTTGTGCCTATAACAGCAAAAATATCAACAAAAACTAATTCCCTCTCCAAAAACCCGTAGATTGGATAATACCTTAACCCAGAATCTGGTGCTCTCCATGACAGTTTTAAAAGCTATTAGACGGCTATCAGCAGCACATACTGCAACATCATCACGATCCATATAGGCAATGGGTCTTACCCCAGGCTTCAACTCCCTTATGAAAAAATCGTTGAATGTCTGGAGCATAAAACAGAATACGTCAATTGCTTGTGATGTAGACATCAATATATCTGCTTGAAAATGCTCAAATTGGCCATTCTGCAGTCATTAAAGAATGTGGGTACACAAATCTATATGTGTGTCTTTCCTACTGTTTTGTAGATGCTCACTCTTGCTTGAGTTTCAAGCTCATGTGTAAAGTTAAAACAAAAAATTGGTACATTTACATCTTCATTGATTGAAACAAAATAAGTGGGCATCATAGAGTGTATCCAAGAGCATCCTTGTCTTGTCACTTTATATAAGTTGATGTTTTAAGAAAATTTAACTGCAAAAGTGTTCTTGAAATCCATTCACACCTTAAAATGTTCCAGGGGTATTTCACCTCAGCTAAGTTCAGCTGATCCTGCGTAATCAGAAAGGCAAAAGAATGAATTACTGCACTGAAAAGTTGCAAAGAACAAGAGCTAGGAAGATAAAAAGAAGAGAGAGACAAAGCTTACAAACACCACGAAACAGGAAAGGTAAAAAGGACACAAAAACTGAAACTTCCTAAGGCCCTGTTTGGTATGTAAAATTGGGATAGAATGAAATTAAGGAATGATACCTGAGGGGTTAGGTATGGAACTTGAATATTTTCTTCAAGTGTTTGGTAGACAACAGGAATAGAATCAAGTTGCAATTCTCGTTATTTAGTTGTTAATCATGGAATGAAATCAAAATTGTTTAATTTTTTAAATTATTTTATTTTGTTGTAAATTATTATTGTTATTGTTAATAATAATAATAATAATAATAATAATAATAACAATATTATTATTATTATTATTATTATTATTATTATTATTATTATTATTATTATCATCATCATCATTATCATCATCATCATCATCATCATCATCATCTGATTTAATAAAAGTTGAAGCGCGTTATCATGTTTGCTGATAATTGACTCTTGTATTTATTTAATTTTTTAATTAACTATCTTGTAATTTTTTCAATGATTAACAAATTTTATTTATAATTTTTAGTAAACCTATTTTCAAACTATAATATTCCATCAAACAATATGACAAAAAAAAAATATATAAAAAATAAACAACAACAACCTAATAATAATAATATAGCAAATAAGCTAATTTTTCTCTTTTTAATAATTATAAACTGATTCTTGAGGGATTAAGAATTGATCACCCTCCCATTTGGGGGAATTCAAATTCCCTTGTTTTGAGGGGAACTTAAAACCTATAAATTTCAACTTCCACCTTCAAAATACTCAACCAAACAATTGAAAAAGGAACTTGAAACCAGAGGAATCAAGTTCCATTTCAGTTTTGCTCAACCAAACAGGGCCTAAATTGTTATAAGGCATGTTCAGAAATCAGGATTAACAAGAACCTGATCAATTTCTCATGGCACTTGTGTTTACTCTTAAAACAATCTAACTCTGACCAAAAGGCATGCTTATTTTGCAACTGAAAAAGTACAGTCCAAGAACAAAGTCTCTAGCCTGATGAGCTTTGCAAAAAGGACTGAGACAAAGGTTATAGGTAGAGTCATAGTTTAAGTAAAGTGAATAGGATTGATGAAAATCTCAGCTAAACTCAGCTTGTGATGGAAATATTCTTCCATCATGATTCTTGGTTACTAACAAATTGACTCTAGGGAGAGCCAAGCTCAGTGCAACACTAGGAAAATGAAGGCAAACCAGGTTCAGATCATGTTTAATGGTGGTCTTCCAACCTTTCAAGCAGCAAGGCCAGATTCCACAATTTTGAGTCCCACTAAGAGCTCAGAATCAAGCAACCCTGCAGGTTTAGGATGAGATAGGATTACTCAACGCAGGACTGCTGGACAAGAAGCAAAGTAAGGAGAAGTCTCTATTCTGTGAGTCACAGCCCGGCAGCCTTTCTGAGTCAGCTAAGAAGCGGGCCCAGACTCCAGTTCCACAACTCAAGAGTGAAGCACGCGGTTCCAACCCAGGGACCCTAAGTCTGGATCACTACAAAGGAGGAAAACCCTCATTCAAGTCTGCTCCAACATGATCCCCACTCAGATCCAACCCCACTCCTTGTCTGAGTGACTTTTGTTGTTTTCAATTGCTATTCGAACAATGTCATTCCTTTGATGAACAAGTTATGGTCTGTAATAATTCTAGAAAATTTGTATGTTGCTAATTTACATTCATAAGGTAGAACACTAAACAGGTTTGGAGAAACCTCACTCCTTTCTAGTTAATGATTGGCGGAAAGCTTTCAAGAAGGAAGAAGGCATCTTTCTAAGCCCAGAAGCACCTATCCAGAAGAAATCAGATTGGTTTCTTAGCCGAGAAGATAGATTCTGAGTCAAGGTGTTCTACAAGAAGATCACTAATTGCAGGAAGTATTAATGATGTAGATTTCCTTACAAGTTCGTTGAGTCTGAGTCCAACGACATTACCAGTCATCCTCAGAAGAAGAAGAATACATATGGGCAAAACTCTTTCTTACTTACAGAGTCTCAGAAACAGTTGCAAAGGCTAGTTACTAGGAATTAGGTCTACTATTTTGAGAAGTCTTCAAATGGATTGTCAAGGCTTTTCAATGTCTTCTCAACCAATTGCAACTTGCCCAGAGGAGGAAAGAACTATCATTGGTTCCGAGAACTGCCCGGTCAGAATCAGAACAACTTGCCGTTTTCGGCTTTTCTGTCTTAGTTAAGATTAATCTTGTAACTAATGCTAATTAATTATGATTAGTCTTAACCTTTTCTTACTGATTAGGAAAGCTACTTTTGGCGGGAAAAGGCCCTCTATAAAAGGCCTCCCCTTGTATGTACAAAACTTTGAACTTTTTGAATGAAATTAACCCCTTTGATACACTTTGTGTTTCAACCCAGAAAGTGCTGAGTGAATCGGCTTTCTACCAAAGTCCCCTAGTTGCTGTATCTTGGTTTGGCAACCACGTTGTGTTCTTCTAGGTCTTAGTAAACAAACCTCGCTCAATCATTCCACGCCTAGCCCCTTACTGGCTAAGAAAGCGGAGTGAATCCCTTCCTAAGTCAGTTTGGTTCTATCCGTTTATGTTGTTGTTGATAACTAGTTTACAGAGGTGAAAAAGTAAAATCCTTCCTTCCAAACTCCAACTACCAACTTGCTTACCCTTCCCTTCTATCCCCTTTCTAACCCCTGATTTCTTCTCCAATTGTTCATCAAAGGATATCTAACACCACATAGAGCTTCCCACCCCCATATGCCACCAGAGCTTAACTCAGACCCATCATCTGGATTCTGAGCTGGGCTTGGTGCCATCAGCTTGGTTTAGATTGTTTCATTTCCCCTGCTTTTCTGGTTTTTGTGTCCGTATTTTTCTTTTTCTTTTTTTCTTTGGGTGGGGGGGTCTAACATAGGCAAGACACACAGCCAAACTTTATCTTGTATTAACTTCAACATCTATCATTTGCTTTTCTAGCATATATTTTATTATTTTTGCTTGGGAACTAGGGATAGAACATTTGGGAAGCTTGGAAGTTGCCAGCTAGTCAAACTGAGTCAAAGCTCTGCGCTGAGTGTTATGAAAGCCCCTGGCACATCTCTTAGTCAGGTGAGCCATAAATTTTTAACTGGCCAAATTTTTCTTCAAAGCATGATACTGGAACTTGAATGATGTATTCATCTAATTAGGAAGATAACGGACTAAATTACAAGGCAAACAGGAAAGTAAATAACAGGCCGAGAACATGTTTAAATTTGAATGAGAATGGCTGAATTCATCCATAAAAACCATGAATTTGGCAGAAAGAAAAAAATTAAAAGTCAATGTCAGCAAATCTCAGATGTATGCCGCTGATGTGAACGTTCTCGGGCAGTAAATCTAACAGACTGAATTTAGTATGTGCGAGCTTCCTTATAAATATTTGGGTTTTCCTTTGTCCCCTAAGAAACTGTCTAAATTATATTCTGCAGGTTTGGTAACAAAATCACTATGAACTAGAAGCATTGTAGCACTAGACATTCAAGCTATGCTAGGAGAGTGCAGCTAGTGAACTCCGTATTTATGGATATGGTGGTTTACTGAGCCTCTATCTGTATTCTACCTCAGAAGGTTGTTCAAGACAGCAATCAAATTTGTAGACCCTTTATTTGGGGAAAAAATAGTAATCCTAGGAAGCCTCCTCTTGTGGTTTGGGATATAGTAATAGTATGTCTTCCTAAGAAACTTAGGTATGTCAATGTGTGATATGTGAAACATAATTAGGTTGGCTACTAGAAGTGATGTTTCATGGGTGAAATGGGTGCATGAATATCATCTCAAACAGAATGATTTTTGGCTTTAGCGCTCCCATTGATTTTGCAGTGCTGGAAGAAATTTCATAAGATAAAGCAGAACCGGTTTTCATTCATTGACCCTCTCATTTGGCAAGGTCATCCATTTGGATTGTCTTCTATTTCCAGGCATGACAAGTGACTGCAAACTGCTGCATCGAACAGACCTAACTGGGCTGATTGCCACAAAAAGAAGTATGATGTTTCTAAGCATAGATTCATTACTTGGTTGATTATGCAGAGGAGACTTTTTACTAAAGATAGATTGAGAAGAATGGGGATGAATATGGAAGATGATTGTTGGGTACTGTGCAACTAGAAAATGGAACCAATTGAGCATCTTTCCTTCTATTTTGCATATACCAAGACAATTTTGGAAGGTAGATTGGTCAACTGAAAATCCCTTATGAGTAGAGTAGATGGATTTACTGGACCTCCAGAAGGATAAAGCATAATAAATGGTAAAGAAAGGCAGTGATTGCTGTCTTATTTTAGCAACTCTATATTACTGCTGGCAGGAAAGAAATGCAAGGATGCATACCAGCTAGCAGACCAAGCGTCCATTTGGGAGGAGAGTAAGATAGAGGAGTAAAAGTAACTACACAATTACTCAAGAGCATAAAGGTTACTCGCATATGGAGAATTAGATTCTTAGTAAAGGAAGGTTTACAGCTTTTAGATAGGCGTTAAATTTATGCTTAACTCAGAATGGTTTATTAAGGGTATTACTCTATGTAAATACTGGTGTTCTTGGTTGGAAGAAACCTAACACTTTACCCGAAAACAAATGGAAAAACCATAGTAGTAGACGACCCTCAATTCTCAAATAAGGATGACAATGATCTACAATCACAACTAACCACGGGGAACAGCTGTCATGACACAGAATTAAAGATCTTTTATTGGATAAGAGGACTGCATGCCTTGAAAAAGTTGATGAACTTTGGTATATCTTTCGCGGAGTCAACTGAATTCATTTTCTTCCCCTGCTTCTCTGAGATATCCTGCAGAATTTCCTTTGCTCCTTTGGCAAAGTCAAGCAGAAAGATTACAGTTTACACCTGATAAAAACATTAGTGTAACAATAGAAGGTCAATTATCCCAGAATATCCCCCACCTTGGATGCCACAAAAAGGGAAGGAATAAAAAAGGATAGATGCATACAATAGATAGAAGCATCCCACACAGGGGAAAAAGGGGCCATGCATAAATAAATGTTGCCCAGACAAAGGCCTGAAAGTAACACTTTATGCTAAAAAATAGTTTATAGTTAGGTTGAATAGATCTGACTTTGACTAGGGGTATGGGTTACATCTTATATGGGCCCCATGTGTTGGGTGAAGGGAAGAGACTTGATGGTTCCTGACTTCCTGGCTATGGTTATGCAGCTTGACTACTTGGTTAATATGACCTGGATCTTATGTGTACGTTCACTGGCTCAGGCAGTGAAACTAGAAACACACTTTGCTCTGAGACCACTTGCAGGACGGACATAGGGAAGAGAAGGGTGGGCGGGAGGGGAGACAGGCAGGAGGAAAAGGGGAGAATAGAGGGGAAAGGAGAGGGATACTGAGGAAGAGAGTGAGGTGCAGAGCAAACAAAAAATCAGCAAGGTTACCTACTAAATTTTAACAGCATAAAATAAAAGAACAATGAAGGTTCAAATCTCTATCCCAAAATCAATATCTAAAAATATTATTTGTTTATTACATAACTTAGAATCATAGTCATACATTTTCCACCAATCAATAAGGTGTCATAGTCATACATTTTCCACCAATCAATAAGGTGTCATAGTCATACATTTTCCACCAATCAATAAGGTGTTGGCTTAGTGGTCAAGACTGAGGTTGTAGGTACATTGGGTCCCAGGAACCCCCTCCCCTATTGTATTGTACTACCTTTGTGGCTCCTTTGGACAAAAAAAAAAATAGTCATGAATTTTCCAAATTATAAGTTTGACTTTCCTTGTGAAAGAAACATTATGCATCGTAATCCTTTCATTAAACATGCTATCCAAATGGGCCTAGAAATGTAATTCACACCACACAGGACGCTCTTTTCAGTTCTTTTTTCATTTCTTGAAACTGTAGCACTTTAGAAAGCTGGGCCTAAATACTTCACCATGGCACAGGACTTTCTTTTAGTTCTTTTTCATTTCAATCAAGAACTGAAGCACTGTAGAAAGCTCATCACTTATAACTGTCCTCGACTATGTCCATGAACAATAACAGACACTCCCAGTACCTACATATGCATGCACAATACACACACACACACATGTGCACATGCACACGCACGCGCGTGTGCGCACATACACACACACACGCACACACAGAGAGAGAGAGAGAGAGAGAGAGAGAGCCAGAGAGGATAGTTGGCAATTCTTCCCCAAATAGCTAATACCTTTGTCCATAAGTCGAAGTCCCAGTTTAGACTGATAGATGGCTCTCATCGATAAAACAATCTTTCCACTAATTAACTCTTCCACCAGCCTCTTTGTGCTACGGTCAAAAACCTGGAGTATCAAACATAGAATTATGGGAGAAGACTTGGTCACCAACATGAGAATACTACTAATCAGACAAGCTGTAGAGAAGAAATTCATATTTACACAATTTTTAACTGACAATAACATCACAACCTAGTGTGAATCCCATGTAAATGTGGGTCTAGGGAGACCCAAATGTAGACAACCTTAGGACTGAAAGCAAAGAGAGCAAGAGACCATTCCCAAGAGACCCATGCTTAGACTCTTATCAAAGCGTCTTATAAATTGCTAATCATGTACAGTATAGAATTGAATGAAATGCTGTAATGCAAAACCATCATACACTGAGGTATAGATGATTGCATGGCTCCATATTACCTAACAGTAAAAGAATACAAGGATAGTCACAAAAAGATAAGGACAATTCCTGCAAGCACAGCCAAATTTGGAAGAAAGTGCACCAATAACAAGTTTGCCTTGTACAACATATGCATGTACAATCTGTATGCTATGGCCCCGTTAACCTATTTCTGATTAGGGTTAAATCTTGTGATAAGAAAAGCTAACATTTTCTCATACATAAGAAAGATATTTCAATATCACAGATTCAATAGACAATATTCCTCCACAACCTAATCACATCACATACCACAGGGGATGAATTTCATTGAAACTTTTGACACCTTGATCGGGAGAAACATACAAAAGAGAAGCTAGACGACATCCTACCATGAGCCCGATAAACATACAAAAGAAAAGTGAGACGCTGTCCAACCATTAGCGTGATAATTAGGGTAGAGTGGGATATTATCTTAGGTCATGTAAAAACGTGCAGTGGCAAACGAAAGCTAATCCAGAAAATTAAATATTTCTCTAGCCATAACCAACCAGCCAACAGAAAGTGCTAAATGTAACTCAAAAAGGCACTTCATACCAAAATATGAGCGGCCTTTGAGCCTTTGTTCAAGCCAACGCCATAAGATGAGAAATGTGCCCATTCACTTAGTTTGAATAACCACCTACAATCAATGAACAGAAACTCAGAAAATTTGGCCATGACAAGTCATCAACGCAAGGACTGAGAAGAATGAAAAGACAAAAAGTTCATTTATCTGGTTAGGCTGAGACACTGACAGAAAATTTTATAAATAGTGCAAACTTAAATAAATGAGATACACTTACCCATACGAAGCTTGTTTTTCGGTTAAGAATCCCCCACTCATGACACTGTTTCCAGTCGCTTCATTGAAACACAAGGTCATATGAATCATACTGCCTAGCATATTGGAAGCATCAAGGATCTCACCGCAAACAGGGCAAGAATTTATAAGAGGTTCCCTGTCATTCAGAAACAAGTATCGGAAACATATGAGGGACTGATAGTACAAATTGCATGATACATCACAACCGACGATAAGTTGTTTCAATATCAAATAGATAAACAAAGAATAAAGACAACATTTCTTTGGACAGATTATCAAACAACAATATCATAGACATCGAGATATATGTAACCCTCCCTTGCAAGCAAAGAGGCCACTTCCAAAAGACATGCAAAGAACTTTTAGAACAAGTTTAGAGTAGTAAAAAACATTCTGAAGATAAATTGCATGGGAGGAGCATAACAACAACCAATGTGGATATCGCCAAAGTAGGTCTGGTGACATCTAGATGCAAGCAAGAAACCAGTCAGAAGAATAGTCAATAAAGGAACATTTTCAAGATAAGTTGCATAGGCAGAAGAGAACAAAACGAATACTCTCTCTATCACACTGTTATTGTCATAGTTGGAAAAACCCGCATTTTAAGAGGTGCATCCATTACTTCAGTTTACCCATAACAAAATATATTATCCCTAAATTAACCATGTCATCTCTACAGTTTGTAAAACCAAAAAAACGTTAACTAATTGTATAACTATCTAAACTTCCAATTTACTTGGGTCAAGTTGTCCAATGGTATAATTTTCAAATCAAATATGACAGGGAGAAATCAAAATAAAAGGTACGACAATAACGATAAGATGGAGGGAGTATATGAAGAAGGAAATGCAATGATAGAAGACACTAAGGGGCTGTTTGGTTCACCAATAGTGGAATGGAATGAAATGAAACCTGAAATGTGAGAAGAATTGAATGAGACTTTATTCATGAAATCAAGTGTTGGTTTAGAAACCAATTTCTACTGTTTGGTATGGTTGTAGAATAGAACCAAAACTGTTTTTTTAAATACATTTTCCTAAATATTCTTATAAATTCAGAATTGGGGAAGCGTTTGAAGCACGAACCCATGTGGGGTTTTTGGGGGGGATCACAGGGGGCAAAAACCGGCCATTGATTTGGAGGAGGGGGCAAAACAATAAGGAGAACGCATGGGGGCAGCATTGTTTGCTGGCTAAAAATGGGGGGAGGAGACCAGCGATATTCTCCTGCAGCCGGGGGCAGCGTTCTTCTTCGTTAGGGGCCTGGTCAGTGGAATCGGAGGGAGGGGAAAAACAGCCGCCGCCGAAATCTGGAGGCGAAACCAGCATTCTTCTCCGGCCAGAGGGTAGAACCAACGGTCTGGAAGGCAGCGTTGTTCATCGGTGAAAAGGGGGAGGGGCAGCATTCTTCTTCGCCCGGGGTGGGGGGAGGCTAACGTTCTTCTCCGCGGGGTTCTTGTGGCTGCACGATGGAAGAAACAGATTTGATGGTTTTTTTTTCTTAAAAAATAAAAATGTGATACCTTAAAGAAATGAGATTTGATACATGTAAAAAATGAGAGGAATCAAAATCCTTAGATTTGGGGGAATTTAATACCCCTAGAAATCAAATCTCATTCATTAAAAGTCCAACCAAACCCAAGGTATGGCAACTTGATACCTAAAGGTATCAAATCCTATTCCTAAACCTCCAACCAAACACCCCCTAAAAGGATTCAATAATATATACCATAATGTATCCTATTCATATATAATGATAGGATGGAGGGACTATATAAAGTAGGAAATCCAATTGATAGAAAACACTAAGAAGATTCAATAGTATATACCATAGTGTATCCTATTCGTATATGATATAGTCCTGATTGATGAGACAAGGGAAGGCATTAAGTTGGAGTGCTGGACAGAAATCCCATAGTTCAAAAGTTTTAGATTCACCAGGTTGTACACAGGCATTTTTTGGAAGCAAGTTTGATGAGAAAGTGGATGGATCAGAGAAGTAAACATTGGGTTCACTATAATACCAAAGGTTCAGATATGTACAATTCTACAAGATAAAGTGGGAGATTGATGATTACATTACTCAATGTACAAGGGTGGGCGGCAGAATGGAAAAAGCACTTATGAGTCTTGTGTTACAAGAATGTTCTGGCTAAGTTGAAGGAGAAATTTTGATGCAATGTTGTTAGCTATGTTACTTGAAGTTGGCCATACCCATGCAGAAATGTCCATGTGTTCAGTATAGTATAGGTGTTCTGTTGCTCTTGGTACTATCTCAGGTACAAGCATGAAGCACTTTCCAGTTTTGTTTAGTTAGGCCCTATTATCCATGCTTCTTTTACCAGCTCAAATAGAACTGATTACCAATGTACATGACACTGCTTTCCTTAAGGTGAACTTAGTATAGACGCAAGATTCCAGGTGTTCTCATTGCTTGCATAGTTGTCTTCTTTTATGAATTGTCGGTATTTAGCTGCATAAATACCAGTGGCTTTATTTGAACTACATAAATTTGCATGAGTAATGAAGAATTATATTAGCATAGCACCAAGGGCATGCCACCAACGCACAAAAGAGGCAATTACAAAAATCATCATGCTCTCAACTTCTCCCATATAACCTTGTCAACAAAATTGAAAAGAGAACTTGTACCACAATCGAGAACTTGATTCCAACTATACAATATTCTCAAAAAATACAAAAATAAATGAAGAGACATAGCATTGCCCTAAAAATATGATGATTCCTTTCTTCCTACTTCCTAGTGGTCCACCAAATAATCAACAGAATCATCTTCCAAATTCCAACCCAATTTTTCTTAAATCCTCACTCGGTGGCTGCACCCAACTAACCCTCATCAAGGAGAGTAACAAATTAGAAATTTTAACTCACCCTAAGTTAGACCCTCTTTGCATGCAAGGGAAAGGTTGGCTATATCTGTATAAACTATTGGGTGATGTTGTATGGACGGTACGAAGCACCAATGCTAAGAAAGTATTAAAGACAAACGTGATAGTAGTAGGATTAATCGAAACACAGACCCCTTCGAGCATCTTGATATGATTTTATTAATTTCTAAATATAAAATTTCAAAAAATGCTAGATATATAACAAACCACTTAAGACAAAAATAAATCCAACAACATGCTCAAGCCAGTTGTGACACATATGACAACTAACCAAGTGAAGAAAAATATGTTCCAACTTATGCTTCAACAATCAATTTATTTGTTTGGTAATTCTTGATATTCTTACTTTTCTTGTTGAAGAGCAAGCAGAGCAGCCAATTCATCCATGCTAACAACACCATCTCCGTTTTCATCGGCTGCCTTGAAAAGCTCTTCTTTCTGTTAGGCATCACTAATAGTATCAACTTCCCGTGCAACATTATAAATAGCATATGCAATGGCATAGCACATACATGAAGAGCAAGCCATAAAATGTCGTGCTTGCGCATGAGTGTGTGTGTGTGTGTGTGTGTGTGAGAGAGAGAGAGAGAGAGAGAGAGAGAGATCAAACCTTGTGAGTTGCCACTTCATTGCCAAATGCATCAATTAAGTCAGAGAACTCAGAAAATGAAAGCAAACCATCTTCATTATAGTCCTACAAAGACATTGAAGTTTAAACTTCAACCAATACACAGGCACAAGTGACAAGTAAACAGGGACAAAATACGATAAAACAGCACGTGAATGTCTTCTCTTAGCGCTTTGCACATAAGAAAGTTGCTTCAACAATGGGCAAGCTAATTAGAATAAAGGTTTCATCATGTATTTATATGACACTACTGACGTCTTTTTCCAGTACACATACAAATATCAAACCTCTAGACATGGAATACCTTGGGATGAATTTCCCAGGATGTCCTGAACAGGAAGCAATTGTCCGTGTCAAATCTAGAAAAAGTCCCATGAACATATGCTTATTTTGTGTCATTGAATAAATACGTGTATTAACAAGGGAGAGGATGCAGGGAGGAAAGGGGAAGGGATGATGCTAGAGCGAATTTATGAAGATCTTGCATAGGAATATTTGCAAGACCATATAAGCATTGTTGCATCTTTCTTATTGCAGGAGTCTTAGGGTTAAAACTCTTTAAAGATCCCCCTCATTTTTGGCCCTACATGTTGGGGGTGGAGACACAGGTGGTTTTTCTTAATTCACACTCTTGCCATCATCAGTATTGTGCATAAAATCTTTCAGTTTCGTGATCTTTTGAACGGATATTCCTAATCTCCCAGGTGATTCATCAGAAATGAGAAGAGAGGCTTCCAGGTTTATGACTATACATGACATGCTTTAAGGATTGTGACATACTAAGCTTTATACAAGAATATGAAGCAAGGAATGGATTGCCCCGGCAATCTGCAAGTAGAATACAGAAAGATTCTCATTATACCAGGAAGAACTGTTCACGTGCAGAGTGGAGACATACTAAGCTACAAATGGCAATAGTTCACACAAATACTAACTAGAGAAGTGAATTGGGTCTACATAAAAATCATCCTGTACCAAACCATACTGACTCTCACTTCCCAACACCCTACCCCTGCTCAGGGGATACCAGGAGCTTCCGGCGCATGTAAATGATGAGATCCATGTAAACGATATATTGGACAGCATCAAAACTCTATTCTTAGGTAAACAAATTATCCATATTTTATCACTATAAAATGAGAGCTAGACTTTTCTTGAGTTGTTTCTTGTCAGATCTTATTTGGCGAAATATTTGCTGACCAAGATTAAAAGTGAGATTGGTAATTCTCTTACCTCCAACAAGATTGAAAGGTATGACTTAATTAAAATCCCATATCAGAGGACAAAGGAAAAACTTTCACATCTAATCTGAAAGACGATTTCCAAAATGAAGACAAACAGAAATGCAGGGCATACCACAATAGATAATATACGCCTTGCAAAACTTTTTTCTGTTTCTTCTGGGTCCTGCAAGAGAATTCATGCATATAATCCCCCAGTCCATGAACCATGATGAGATCGTAAATCATCAAACACCACAAAGAATAATACAAACCTCGACAAAACAAGAGAAAGATAGCTTGCCAACTACATTGTTAGGTGAAGATGGATCCAAGAGATCTACTACTTCGAAATCTGAATCCTGCAAAATGACGTCAGCTTTCATATGGTAACACCAGCCTCCATAGTCTTTCCGATTTTTCGTTCAATATTTTTGCCATAATTCAACAGAAGACAACTGCTCAATCCTGCTGAGTTATGGGCAAGCATTCATAAATTACAGCTATAGTGAAGGAATAGGTTGATACTGCCTCAAACATTATCCATGTATTGGCTTTTAAAGATCATATCATACAGTCAAACGCTCAAACCTATCAAAGGCTTTTATCAAAGGCTTTTAAAGATAATACCACATAGTCAAACCCTATCAACAGAACAAAAGGAACAGTGCCCAAAAATTTCGTCTGAGAACATGAAAGGACAAGCTCATGTTTTCTGAGAACATCAGACGGCTTCCTGCAGACATGCCTGCTACACAAATTACAAGACTTTTGGATCATAATTTCCTAGTAACAACCTTCACATCCTCGGCTACTTGATTAGCAAATGATGCAGCATCCAACAGTAATTCTAACTTCCACAAAAACATTTGATACAATAAAGACGTCATGACCCCCTCCCCATCCCCACACAAAAATATAGTGGACAGACTTATTAGTCTGAAATCCCGAACTTTGATGAAGCAACCTTTCTTTGGCAGTAAGTAATTTAAATGTGGAATTCACACTTATGTCAACCACACAAAACTCATAGAATTCCTCTGAATTGTTCTAAAATCATCCTCGCCTGAAATTATTCAATTCTAAGAGAAAAGGCAGGCAACAAAGTCAATAACCTAGGTAGCTTACTGTTATTCACATCAACACCAAACTCATTTTATCTCATTCCCTCAAACTCTATTTATTTGGTTTATTTGAAAGCCAAACTTAAGTTCTTTTTCATGGACTTTTTCGTTTAATGCTTAAGTGGCACGCTATGCTCGTGAAAATTGCCTCCTTCATGTAAATATTCAGGTTAGATTTTAAGGCACGGGGATCATTGTTGAGATGCTAGGGGCAATTTTACTATCACCACGGCAACATGTGATTTATAATATCAATTTCTCCTGGAGAAACTTTCAATACAAAAATATTTTCCTTGAAGAACGTATTCCATTGCAAAAGTGGCACACTGTTGATAGTCCCGCCACACAATCAAGCATTCCCTTACCCAAGGGGATGGAAAAGAAATTTGCTTCAAAGAATGATTCCTAATATGATCCTAAAAGAATTGATGTTCAGGGTAATAATCAACATGGTTGATAGAACAATCACCTGGGTGAGAAACTGTAAAAGATTTATCTCACAATAAGCAACAAGGTTGTTCTTCTTCAATTTATTGCTCTGCACCATGTATAAAAATAACAAGACAAGTTATGACATCATATCACAAATCATGCTAATTAATCTCATCCAATGATAGAACAGATGGTCCCCAGATTTTGTAACCAAACTTGAGAACAACCCACAAATAGAAAGAGAAACAATTTAAATGAAAAACAGTTCATAAATATATTCTTCTTTTGCAATGTAATTCTGCAGCTTTTTCTTTTGCTGCTAGAAGACCACATTTCCACTGGAAACTTTATCATCTTCGCTTCCTATGAAACAAAAGGAAAGAGGCCACAATATCTTGATTCAACATGGGCAAATTACAATTTGAGGTAAAGTTGACAATAAAGCTACATTTCGCATAAGATTGCTAGCCATTGAAGCAGCCTTATTTATGACAAATAATCAAAGGGGTGTCAGGTTAGAGAAAATTAGCACCCTTCTCCCTCTTTTGGTTTTCCTCCCTTCCTCATAAAAGGAAGAAAGAAAAAGAGAGACAAAGCAAAGGTTTGTATAGCCTATTTCTTTAAGAAAATGGTTCCCGCTCTCTCATGGAAGCACTCGTTTATTTTTGTAATTAATGGAAACTTTATTGTTTTTAACCCCCATCAAACCTCCCTCCACCCCAACACCCCTAACTCGCAGCGCGCGCACACACACACAGAGATCGGGGAGGGAGCTTCTTCTTAAGTGCTCACTGCTTAGCTTTGTTATGTCGTTAACTTACAGATTTATCTACTTAACCGTCATCAAGAGTGTTATTTAGTGATCAAATCAGTCTCTCATACTTTATTAATCAGTAGAAAAAGAGTATATTGGGACATAAAGGGGATATTACCCATGCACAAAAGGAAAGCTTTGGGAAGAGGGGTGCTTCTAGGCATAAAAATCATGCACAGTGACTAAGGTTACAGATATAGAGGTTTATTTAGAGCGCGATGATGAGATCATTTGGCCATATGACTCATGTGGGTAATTTTCCAAAGGTTTATGAAGGGTTGAATCATCCTTATTTTCTAGATGAGGCAATTTGGAAGTATAAAGGTCCCATCAAAGCATGCTTTCTTGCTTGGGTGGCCACTGAAGGAAAGATTCCAACAAAGGACATGCTTAAAAGGAGAAACTTTTAAGTTGGCTAGTGGGTGTCCAATGTGCTTGGTGGAGGAAGAATTGGGGCACCACCGTTTTGTCATTCTCCCTGATGGAGGTTAGTTAGGTGCAACCTCTAACTATTTAAGGGTGTTTTGGTGGCACAAAAAGGTTAAAAAGAGTTTGGGTCCTTGGAGTATGGAGGTTGATGCTGCTGGCTATTTGGTATGGACAACTTGAGCGCTCATTTACTCCAAACATACAGAAAAAGAACATTATCGAAATTAACCAAAGTCTAACAGGATCTCCATGCCACGGACTTGACCCTCCGATAAGGATATGGCCAAGCCTGAGTAAAGTAGCTTATAATAGTGCTGTCATCCTAAAACAAAGTGAATCATAACTTGAAAGATAGGTCCTGCACAAACAATCACACCGTAACAAACTGTTGTACCACTTTTCACTCTAAATCCCACAAGAGATTTGAACTGTTCTAACTTCTAAGCTAGTAGTGATGCAATCCCAAATATACACACCATGAGAAGCTCTTTGGTGAGATTCCTCCATGAATCCTCTATGTTCTAGGCAAACCCCCCTCCCTCCCCCTCTTCCTTTGACATGAAAGGAAGTAGAAAGGTTGATGCAGGAAAGAGTTGAACCTAGGTTTCTTTAATATCGGCAACCGTGAAAGTCAAGCCTTTACAGACTAAGCTCCTCTTTGTTGGGCATCTTCATGGTTTTTAATCTATAGAGCTTCATTCACAATGGAAACAGATCCCATGTTGGCCTCTAACCTATTTGGGCAACACATCTCTCATCCTAGTTGATGTGATACAGCCCCACGCATTCTACTAGCTCGTAAGGAATATCTCTCAATTTTCCCCGATTGCTAGCCATACAAGCAGGAAAGGGAACATTTGACTTTGTTTAGAAAGAACTTACTCCTTTTTTATATGTTAATAGATAGAAACTAGGCTGGTATAGTAAGAAGGAATGAGTGAATAAGCATTTTCTAGTAGGTGCACGTTAGTGAAGTTATTTCAGTCTAATTCAACCTAACAAGAACGGAATCACGCTCCGTAGGATTTGAACCTACGACGGTTAGGTAGTGATGACACCAACCCGAGCTCGGAATCTAAACAGGGGTCCGAGTTAGGCTCATATGGGGCGGAAGCTAGGAAATGTGGCGGATAGTGGGTATGATGGATGAATTGGAATGGATGAATGGAAGGGAATGTCAAGGATATGCTGGTAGTGGATTTGCAACGAAGGTTTTTACTCTCTCCTCTGTAAATCGGCTACCTAAGACAAAGTAATAGACTAAGAAAACCGATTCACTCTACGTTCTCTAAGATAGGATGGGGCAGCTTAGAAAGCCGATTTACTCTGCACTCTCTAAGACCTAGAAGAACACCACTCCAAGTAACTAGGAATTTGGTAGAAAGCCGATTCACTCTGCACTTTCCGAGTTTGAAACACACACACAAAGGGGTTTGTTTAAATCATCAAAAGTTGTTGGAGTACATTGAGTGGGAAGGCCTTTTATAAAGAACCATTTCCGCCAAGTAACTTTCTTAATTATAAAAATATTAAGACTAATCCTAATTAATGAACATTAATTATATGATTAATCTTAACAAAAATAGAAAGTTGAAAATTTACAAGTGGTTCTAATCTACCCTTGGCAAGTTGCCATTGGTTGAAAAGACACTCCACCTAGAACTCCCATTGGACCGTCCAAGATGATAGGCCTCCAGCCTAGTAGCTAGTCTCCTCAAGAGGCTAGTTTTTGAGGCTCGAATTATTGTGAAGAGAATCTTGTCCTTTTGATAACCGTACATGCCGGGCGTACTCTGGACTCACACCCGTGAGTCTTGTACGAAATATTCTTCATCAATAATTCCTGCCTTTAGTATTTGCTTTGTGGACATTTCAGCTCGAACCTTATCTTCGTGGCTTAGAAAGTAGTCCGAGTTCTTGTTTGTCTAGTTGCTTCTTGAACTCAGCAAAAGACTCTTTCTTTCTTGGAAGCTCTTCCACTAGTCTTCAATCGCAAGGAGTGGGATAATAACCCTTTCCGACCGGGTAAAAATAACTCCCGCAAACAAGCATAGTGTTCTACCCGATGAAGTGTAATCAACAGCAGATTGTTCAAAATTATTACAGCACCATAAATTGTCTTCTCACTCGAATGATAATGTTTCTAAATAATCAATTAACAAAATGCCTTAGCAAGTGAGTGTAGCTCCAACTAAATGGGGTCAGCTTAAGACGAGACTTAGACAGCACTCGAAGGAGGCTTTTCTCCTTTGCATTGATCCTCACCTAGTGTGTCCAGGGGCTGGACTCGTTCCTCACATCTTTAAGCAGTAGGATTGAATTCTTGAGCGTGAATTCTTGATGGGCTCAGCAATGCTCGTCTCTTGTCTCGCAGGCCTCTTCCCCGATTCTCCTTTCTCTAACCCAAGACTCGGATTGGGCTTGTTCAGCTGAGTTCCGAGTCCCGATCCGAACTCGGAATGGTGCGAGTCTTGTCCGGCTTTTGAAAGGATGGAAAATGCTCAACACCCTTGGTCAGGACCATGCTTGCTTTCTTTTCCCTAGTGTTCAGCAGAGCTTATCTCGCCCTAGGGTCATCCTGCACATAGAAGTTAGTGATCGAGAACGATGATGGAGAAATGTTTCCATCAAGTAGGGGTTGAGTCAAAGGGTAGAAGGAGACTAAGTCATCGGTAGTGCAGGGATTCATTTCTACCCATATTTTACTGAGTGTGGGAATCTTTCCCTTATAGTAGGCTAGCTCTTCCTCTACCAAGGAGCGTGGCTTGCTCGATACGGATAAGGTAAACTCCTTGACCCCTTAGACAAGAGCGCAAGGCCTAACTAGGTTCTAAACCTTAACTACGTGCAACTGATTTAGACCACTCACAGAGTTGAATTCCGGATAGCGCATTGAGCTAAGCATCCTAAATTGGACCTAACTTGGTAATCAGCCCTCCTAGGGCGTTCTGCAATCAAGATTCCCCGGACTAGCAGAATGACTTAGTTAGTCATGGGACACTTCAGACGTCTATCTCACATGCGCCCGGCCCCCTCGGCCACTCGCTTTGCTTTTTCGGGATTTCGCTACCTTAACTACTCTAACTTCTGATGTTTGCCCTTCGATGCCAGAAAGAGTACCCTTCCTAAAAATAGTAAAGCATCGAGCCACTTCGTCCCTCTCCTTACATCGTCCCTCTTCTTTTCCAACATGAGGTGCATTAGCGAGCTCTATGCTCATATAGACGCCCGGAGAACAATCTCTTTATATGATCCCGCCGCAAACGCGAGAGGAAGAGTATAAAAAGACTGTTCAGAACGAAGCAAAAAGCGTACGCGTTAAGTGTTAGACATTGGTAGTTCAATGCCGAAGGTCTTAATGTTCCTTGGCAATTATCCCATCATTGGCATTTTTGGTTTGTTTCCTGCTTTGTTCGTGTTTTATGTTGTAGTTTCCTTCCTTTATTATCCCGTGAATAACGTTTGCCTCCTTCTGTTTTCCTCACGTACTTCCTTTACGTCAATCGCTTGTTTTTGCTTCCCGCGAGTATAGCATGATGAGCCCAAGTTACGACGACTCCGGATGAAAGAAGAATAAGGGTATTAATAAAAGGGATTTCGAGGATCTAAAACTCCAATCCCTTTGGGGGCCAAATACCTCCAATCTCTACCGCAGGTTGCCAAAGAAGAATGAGAAGAAGCCCAAAAAAAGCAAAAAGAACATGAAATTCGATCCTCACAACAGGAAGAAAGGGAAACTCCTCACTTAAAAGCCAATCCCGTGCCCAACTCTTGGGTTTTGAGAAGCTCACCCCCATCGTGATTTAGGAACTCTTCCAAAACCAAGTTGTGTACCAACCTCTACTACATCCGCCTTTACCAATCGCGCTTAGAGTATAAATGAAAGGAGTAAAACAAAGTGTCGCTTCAGGAAACATAGGTATTGAAAATCTTAAAAACCCATAAGTTCCCAATTTTAAAAGAATTCCTGCCAAGATAACGGATCCTGCCGTGGGGAACTCTGGTTAAACTCGCAAAATAGAGTAGAAGGCTTGATAACATGCTATATAACAAAGGGACCTTCCTCTTTGAATAATAACATGGACGGTCAAGTTCAACAGATGAGTAACCAAGCAATAATTGACTCACACATCAAACACAAGCATACGGAAGATCCAAATACAAGTGAACTAAATATGCAAAAAGACTGCCAAGAAGTTTGGGACCACAAATTCACAAATTGCACCTTTCTATATGTTCAAGATGCATCTCATCAACATCTTGTTCAAATTTAGGTTGTAGCAACCATATCAAAACAAAATAATTGGATCAATCCTGCTTAGTTGGATCAGTCCGGCTTTCTAATAACAACTACACGATACTAAAACAACATGGATCAAGAGGAAATTAGTCTGTTACAACAGGGAATTTTATTTTAGCAAACTCTTGGGTAAATTAGGTGATAATCCGAGATCATCATATAACTTAAATGATATCCACCATCTTCAATTATTTCTACCCAAGAACAATACCTTTAAAAGTTCTCCGATTATTTTTGAAAGGAGATAACTTTGAGGTTCTAGAAACACATGATCATTTCTAGTGTGACAGATTTACTAACTACGAGAAAACGCCTACTTTGTATAATCTCTATTGAGCAAGACCCTATCCAGCTCTAAAGAATCCGTCAAAAAGCCTACTTCTAACTACGAGAACAAGCAAGCTACCCCCCCAAAAAAAAAAAAAGTCCCACCTTTTCATTCTAAAGTATCTTGACGTTTCGGTGAAATGAGAGTTTAGACCTATCACAAGCTTTTATATTTTCACAATGATCATTTAGTTGTTTGCATGTAGTTGTTATGCTTCCTACCTAGATTACCTCAAGCTGACCATTTACACAAAGCTTTTTATCAGCTCCTTAGAGCCATTGATCTAAGTCTTCCTGAGCAAATTGTGTGATTTCCATGTCAACAGACTATAATGGACAGAAAATTATAAAATTACTTGTATTTCAAACAGCTTATGCTCACACCTCATAAACAGATATTCTTGCAACTTGAGGCCCATTGCTTTCCAGAAGAAGTTTCTTTTCCTGCAAAAACAAACAGATTGACATTCTTGGGAATAACAGTGAGGAATCTTTGGTGGAAAGCAATTATTAAAAATCATAAATAAAATGATAGGAAAAAAGACTCATAACATCTTGAAATCAAGAAAAGAACATCAATGAATAGAAAAAGACCAAAAAAAGAAGCACGTTTCAATTACAACACAAGGAAAGTTTGAAGGCAAAATCCCCAAACTGCTCGGGAAGTACCTCAATAGAAAACTCAACAAAGAAATTATATTATAATAAAATATCCACAGTAGGAAATTATATTTTTACAATATTTATGGTCAGGAGACTATCTAGACTGCATTCCAAGTGGCACCCATCACAAGTTATCCAAGGAATTTTTCACATTAACTAAAATACAAATGTCATCGTGAGGACCATAACTCCACCCTTCACCTTTGAGAATCTTCCAGAACTATTACCAAATAATAATTAATAATAATATGAGAAAAGAAAAACATTCATAAGCAACTGAAAGGCAACTAACTCTTTTTCCTTGATTTTTTTCAAAGTTATCGATTTAAAAATGTTTTCGCAAAAATTTTTAACGTGAGTCCTTTGGAAATGGTATCTCTCTAAGTACAGATGTCTACAACGGTAAGATTGTCTACATTTGGATCTCCAAGATCCTGTGCGAACGGGACCCAGAACGGGAGTTGTTGTTGATGATGATGCTTGTGATTTTTTAAAATAATTAACATTAACTGAACTTAGCTTTGCAATATCTTTCACAAGTTGCATACTTGTAGGATTATATAGTGCCGCAGGGAAACCAGAAAGATAAGAAAGCACTCCCCATGTGCAAACAGCATTAACTCTCGTCCAGAGACAGTCATATGATCAACAAGAACTAATTCCCAACTGAAATCATACAGAACAAGTAAGAAGGAAACATTCAGAAAAATGAATAAATGTCATACTGGAGAGAGTGCCTGACCACCCATTCTCCCCTCCCCTCCCTTCCAAAAAAAGGGGAAAAAAATAAAAGAAGGAAAAATTTTATATGATCTGAATAATAACTGACTAAAAATCCACAACATAACATGATAATGGAAAGTTGATAATCATTTCAGTCAGTTTCGTTTGGACCGTACTAGTGGCCATATCACACTTATTTTAAGATTCTACAACACAGATGAGAAAAAGAATACGCTTGCCATGCAACCATAATATTCGACAATTTGGTAAGAGAACTCGCAAGGGGCAATGTTTCATCTTAACAACAGCACTGCTCTCAAGACAAAACACAAAGCTAAAGCACAAGAAGTCATAGCCAGTGCCTAAAACTAGTTGGTCTTGTTCGTCACATTATGATGAGGTAGATCTTTGGTAATGAAGGGAAAGCTCCAAAGTTGAAGGAGGATTAATGATTTGCACATTATCATTAGATAAATAATGCGTCCATTAGGAGGGAGATTTTTTGGTACAACACTGGACCTGCTTGATGTGTTTTTGTTCAGTAATGAAGGGCAAGCTCCAAAGTTGAAAGAGGATTAATGATTTGTGCTGTATCATTAGATAAAAATATGTCCTTTTTCACTACAATATGATGGTAAGGCCTCCTCAAAAACTACTGATCACCCCAGTTTCTGAAAAAAAAAGGGGAACAGCATAGACAAAAGAGAAAAGGTTAGTATAGGCCTTCCAAATTGCCGAGCTATCACAATTGCGCATGGCATATTCCATGCAATTCCTTTTATGTCTGCAGCCATGGAAACTCTCTGCAGAACTATAAACTCCAACATTGCCACTGATAAACCCAAATAGATATATGATAACCTCAGTACATGGAAGTACTTAAATGACAGCCACATGGAACTCAAGCAATCAGATAGTAGGTCAAACAAACAATATTTTTAAAGACATGGCCAAGGAACAATAAATAGTCGGTTCTCCTGTAGATCACCAAAGAACAGGGGTGCTAAAATGACCTAACCAAAAGCTAGAAAATTAACATTTCGTAAAAACATCCACGCTCATAACTCACAAATTGGAAGTCCTTCCACTGCTCATAAGTCATAAATTGGAAGTCCTAGAATCAGATTTGCACAAAAAGAATAAACAAATAAGCCTGCTAATACTATTTAAACATGAATCAAGATTATGCAGAAAAGTTACAGACAGATAAACTAGGGGTTAATTTCCAACAAATACCGCAACAGTTTTGGCTTTACTATGCAGCACATCCCAAAAAAAAGTTCCCGTGAAGGTAAAGGTGAAGCCTCAAATGATACCAAAAGCCATCATTGAATTGGCAAGGTTGCTTACCGAGTTCCAAACAGGCTTCTCTGTGCTGCACCAGAATGCAATAAAGTAAGATACAGTTAAGCACCAGAAAGAGCAGGAAATTACACATAAGATAGAGAAAGTACCGTGCAACATACACAAGATAGAGAAAGTACCGTGCAATTGGAATAAGGAACATTAGATCCATGCATGAGACTATTGGAACGAATTTGAAATATTGTCTTCATATACTCATAGTAAAACCACTGACACAAACAATACATTAGTTTGTGAAGAGTAGAGAAACACAGCAACCAATTGCTATCCACCCAATGTCGGAGCCACCTTACTAAGAGTGGGGTCTTGGGATCCCACTTAAAAGAATAATATTTTTATATGAAATTAGGGAGAAAACAATATAATGCTATACAAGGACCTCATAGATTTTGACAATTTGTATGAGGGCATATTATGAAAGGACCCGTGCAGATTTTTTTCTGGATCTGCCACTGTTAATAATCCACCACCAGCTGCACAGTCCACACTGGACCTTGGTTTTGGAAGTGACCAAGTTTGAACTATTTCTAACACGTAGAAAGCAAATTTACAGCTGAAGTAGGCCTCATATAGGAGACAATAGGTGGAAAAGATACAAACATAGAGATTGTGAACAACTAATATAGACACAAACAACAGAACGGTAAGATCTGTGGTGCAAGGATTAACCATAGGGCTCAATTTCTGCATCTTTTCAGGAAGGATCACTTTAAAGACGCTACAGTGCAAGAACCAGTTTCTTGGAATGACAGCCAGAACCACTAGAATTTAACATTCCTGAGAAATCCAAATGATTGGGAAGAGGAAAGCATAATACCCCTATTGTTGTCACTTGCCAACACGTGCAAGAAGGCAATAATTCAAAAGTTTGGCCTTACAATGCTTCACAATCTTTCGCCATCGAAAGTTCTAATGATAGATTCTTGGAAGGATCTAATCATGCTTACTTTTTCCCGTTAAGGCCATAAGAAAGTTCAAAACTCCAACAAAAGCTCCCTTTTCTTTTTTTTTTTTTTTTTGCTTGCAGCTAGTGTAGGCAAGGTTCGAACATAGCATATGCTGAAGAAAAGCAACTTTAGTGTGCAAGCAGGTGTTGCATGTCCCATATGTGTCTACTGGATGAAGAATCAGCTGACTATGTCCTTCTTGAGTGCCTATGGGCTTTGCCTCTGTATCATATTTCTTTCTCTCTTATGGGAATCTACTTCAGGAGAGAAAGTCAAATATGTTTCGGTGAGCAAAAAAACAAGGTTGAGAAGAGCTAGGTTAATGGCATTTGGAAGATGTATCATATGGCTACATGGTGGAGCACTTAGAAAAAAAAAAAAAGGAACAGGTAACTTTTAGAGGAGAAAGTCATGTCTTTTTAGGAGCTTAAACTTTAGTGTTTGAAAAATTTGTATAGGTCGAGTATTGTGCTTAATAGTGAAGGAAATATAATCTTTTTGGATTTTTCCATATAAAATTATCCACAAGAGCATAAGGGCATGATGCCTTTTGTATTTGTCCCTTTTACATGGACAGCATTTCATCATCATCAAAATCCTCCTATTTTTCTCTAATCAAATCACCCAATAGAGCATGAGATATCATCTGGGTTGACTTTTGTCCCAAAATACTTTACCGTAAGCATGGTTTCCAAAAATGCCACTGAAACCCAATAGAACACAAACTAAATGCCGAATCCCATAAAGAGTGCCCCAACTCTCAATCTAAAAGAATATACATGACACACTCCATGTCCTTTTTGCACATAAAGCATATGTTCACCAAGTTTGTACCCCTTTTTTGCAAATTGAGACGTAAGAATCTCTTCCAAAGTAGCTTCCTCATCAAAGAAGAGACTTTGAAAACCATAGGAGTCCTACCCAACTAGGGAGGGGTGGGGGCCCATCCATCCCTCCCTTCCTTTTTTTCAGCTTCACTAGATGAAAAATGAATGATATTGGAATATGTTGAACAGCTCACTGTCACAATTTTGACCCAGGGGAATGAAAATCTTTAGCTAGAAGGTGCTGCTGGAAAATGTAGAAGGATTAAGTCCACTCAACCTATAATATATACAGGATGTTGCACGATGTTGCAGGATGTTGCAGCCCTAAACGCAAGTTTACACTCATAAACCAGCCATACTACCCACCTCAACAAATATGGGTACAACTCACGGAGCACCCTCCAAAAAGAAAAGGAAACTAAATGGCACTATAAAAACAATCGGACACCACAATCCTTATATCCAAACCTTCTGAGGTTGTTCTTACCTCTTCCATTGATGAAGAAGGCTCATGGAAGAAGGCTCAAGGTCCTCTGTTTCTTTTGTAAAGAAAAGTTCATACCAAGGCACAAGCTTAAAGCCAAGATGCAGTAACTTCATGACGTAAAGACAGACAATACAGAGGAACCAGCAGATTCCAAAGGGCAGGAAGATCAAAGAGATGTAAAAGAAGTAGCCCAGATCTCTGCGAATGTAATAAAAGGGACCACTGCATTGTATTGGCAATTTGTGGCAGACAATTGGTAGAAGAGTGTGTCATGCCTTGTTTGTTCCCCCCGCCCCCGGGTTGGAGTTAAATTCTTCTCACATGGCTCTTTCAAGTAGTGTAGTTGATCATCTAGTTTCCTGTTCTTGTGCCTTTTGTTCTCATTCACAGGTACCTGATGGTGTACTCTAATGCATTACTCTTATTAATACTAGAACACCCAAGAGAAGTTTTGTTTCTTTTTTCCTTTTTTTAAGTTCAATTGCTAGAATCAACAAAATAGGTATCTTAGAATAGTTTCTCTAGGGAGCTATTTTCATTTCCTGCTTTTGGGGAACGTTTAAACATTTCGTTATCCTTGTTCCCGTTCCCGTTCTTGTTTCCCTTCGCACACTTGTCTCTGTGCATCATAGGACTTCCTCTTATAGCTATGATCAAAGAAGCACGACATTGAGATAATACAATAACAAAGATGTGGGAACCAAACAACCCATCGATTAATCAGATCATCAACAGACACAATCAAAATTCTTTCAGCAAAACAATTCATATACTAGGACTACAAAAGCATCATTAAAAAATGTCACTTCACATCCAACGTAATAGTCCAAAATAATTGGCTTATCCAAAGAAACTTGTACTTAACACCTAAATTAGATCATCGAGTCAACACTTAACATTGCGCTTGGATTAAGATCACATATGAATTAGGCAGAGAGGCTAATTACCGTTTTAACCTTGTTTCATAAAATTAAGTATAGAACATGGAAGGAGAACTCGTCGCCTACATTCTGTCATTCGTTTAACGAACTTCCAAGATCAAAACCCATACTCAATAGTCCGGCGAGAGTAGATGGGGGAGGGGGATGTTAGACATAGTAGCTTTGTCCCTACAATGATCTAGATAGAGATTGTTTCCATTGGACCCTCCATTAAACAACTTTTGATCACCTACCAGTACACTAAAAAAATCAACAGTTTTCATAAAGCATTTTGCTATAGTCCTCTACTGTGTTTTTTCCCAAAATAAGAATGATTAAGGGAAATGTTTTGAGAAAAATATCACTTTCAACTTCATTTCCCTCCACTCCCCATCCAACTTATTCAAACAGAATGTAATGCAGTAAAATGCATAGCAACAATGAACAATAAGAGAGAGAACTAATCAGAACACTAACTGCTCCGAGATGTCAGTGCGGAAGGTCTGCTCTCCCAGCGACACACAAGCCAACCACTTGTCCTTGAATTTCATCTCCGCCTAAACATAATCAACATTTCTACGATCAACAACTATCAAAAGCAACACGCGAGAGAGAGAGAGAGAGAGAGAGAGAGAGCAGACAGAGATGATAGTGAGGAGAGCGATTCCGGCGAAATCCTCGGCGGTGGTGAGCTTGAAAGCGGCCGCTGTCGACGGCGAATGCTTAGGGGTGAAACTACACCGGCGGCGAATACGGTGGAGCTTTTGGCGGAACCTGGCCCGGTGAGAGGTTCTGATCTCCATTGATGACGACGACGATCCTATTCCTGGCCTTGAACTTCCTTGACCCATTCTCTCTCTCTCTCTCTCTTTCTCTCTTTCTCCCTCTAAGAAGGTGGTGTCACAGGGAGTTCGTGAGGAATGGGGGCTGGAGAGAGGAATTCTCCATTTTGTAGGCTTTCTTTCTTTCTTTCTTTATTTTTCATCGTTGGGATCAGGAATCGGATTCGGAAAACGTCGCTTTCGTTGCTCGTAGTGTTTGGAGCAGTTGAAGCAAATGGAAAGGCTTTTGTGCCCGCGCCTTTGGCAGTTTGATCGCCCTCACACTCTCTCACCTTTTTCATTTTTTTTTTTAAAGTTCTCTTTGTTTTCCAAAAAAAGGAAAAAAAAAGAGAATAGCGCATTTTTAAATCACCTTCTATCAAAAAAAAAAAACTGAAACTACCCAAGAGACTATCCAACGATATTGTTAAAAGTGAGATAGGTTAAAGATGACCCAATAGATGTTTTAAGGTAACTTTTTAAATTTAATATAAGGTTTTTAGTAATAATAATAAATCTTTTAAATTTTTTTATCGATTAAATTTGATAATATTACTTCCTCCATTTCAAAATGAATGTCACTTTAACTAACTTTTTTATTTCACTATACTTATCACTTTACAATTCCAATGACATATTAATTACTAGTTTATCAATTTTATCCTTATTAATTATTTTATTTCTCTTCTTTTTTTATTAATTTTCTTCATTTTCAATTAAATATAGGGGTAACTTGATCTTTTAACACAAAATTTGTCATGAATTTTGTGATATTCTCTCATAACCTTAAAACGACATGTATTTTGAAATGTATGGAATATAAATTTAATATTGGTTGATAGTCAAGCCTATATTGTATGTTAATAACACTTTATTTATTATAGAATGGGATCACTTTATTAGATGATGTCACTTAGTTTCAATACTTTTGGGTCATGTTGGACAAAATTAGTTGTTTGAGTAGCGGATACTTGTTTAAGTAATGGTTAGCTATTATATTTTAATGGTTAGCGGATAACTATTGAACTAAATTGTTGGAAAATGTGTTTGGTTAATTTAGCGAGTTAAGCTAGTTGATTATTATAAATTTATATAAAAGAATACAAATAATTTTTCAAATATAAGTTAATGAAGAAATATTTTTAACCTAAAAAAATGAAACACTACTTTTAAATATAAAAATCTAATATACTTAACGTTTTAGAATCGCTACTTCAAATTATACAAGCTACTACAAACACTAATTGAAAACACTACCTTACCAAATATATATTTAGTTGGTTAAAATTTTAACTTGATTGAAATATTAAATGCTACTTCCAACATGGTTACCGAAAAAGGCCTTAATCTATTCAAATACTATTCTTTTGTTTTTACACCATAAAAATAAAATACTAGTCTTTTTGTTAGTTTAATATGTTTTTAGGCTACTTATTGATGAATCTTTTGACCAATATGTCAGTAAGCGCAAAGGAAAAAGGGATGATGAATATAAAAAAACTTGCACATGTAAAATGATCCCAAAATCTCAAATTATTTTTCATATTTTCTTGATTTAAAGCAATGAAAAGGTATTAATATAATCATCATACAGAATTTTAGGCTATGGATGATGGGTTAGTGGAGTTTGATCAAGAATAGAATACGGCTAGAATCTCATACCAAAGATGACATCTTTGTAGTTTTTATATTTTTTATTTTTATGCAAAACACCATCTTTATATTGATTAGTAAAGTTTAATATTTATTTTTAGGCTACACATTTTAAAATAGTCGTTTCAAAAATAAGAATATTATACTACTATTACATGTTTTATTATAATTATTCTTACTACTCGTATATTTATTCCCTCAATATCTTTTAGGACGATATGTGAAAAATTGTTAAAATATCTAAAGAAGAATATATATTTTTTGAAGATATGTTTTAATAAAGGAACCAAAAGTTCTCTAGAATATTTATTTTAACTTTTAAAATGTGGAAACATTGAATAATCTTCAAATCTTATCCATGGAACATGGGCGTCACTCAATTTGAATAACTGTATATTACAGATTTACATTTTGACTTCCACATTTTGATACTTTTTTAATCTATCTACGTTTGACTTTTTGTGAAGGGTAAATAGCATCCTCCTCTATTTTGGCCCAGCATTAGGCAAATTCAAATCTTAATGGGGACGGGAAATCTAATGCCCATACTAATTCAGTTCATGACACTTAGTTACTTTGTAATTTTTTTATTTTTGATTTTTATCGAACATTTACATTTTAATTTAGTTTAAGATATCGTTTTTCTCTTTTATATTTGAAGTTCTCCTTTTCATATTTGTTTTGGATTAGTTTTATTAGTCTTATTCTTCTTAGTTTTAACTTACAACCTTACAATTTCTATAATTGCTTACATCTTTTTACAACTCTTACTCGTTACTTATTGCTCCTTGCAGCTTTTCACAACTAAACTTGAAATCATATTACATCAATTTACAACTCTTATATCTTCTTACAATTTCTTATAACTTCTTACAGTCTTACAACCTTATAACTCTTTATTGTTAAAAAGATCAAGGCCAAGTTTAAATAATATAGCCTAGTAATACACGTAACTTTTCATTTCTCTCCCCTCTTGCGATTTCCGGAAAACCCTAGTTATCACACGGTTCAACCATTGTAGTGCAGAGTCTTTGTCCTCCTTGTAGGACCTCTGTTGACACACTTCCATCCCCTAGTAGACGTCTTCTCCCCCTGTGTGGGAGCCCCCGACCCTAATACCTTTGTCGTGACGTGCCTGCTAGCTTCCTTAGAGGGCAAGTTAACCTAAGGTTAGCCACGATGACGACTGAACTTATTCCAATCATGAGTAAGCTACAATTGACAGCTGATGAAGAAGAAACAATTGATTTTGACGAACCAGAATTTGCAATAATCAATGATCAAATAGCGTTGTACTTTGTTGGGAAATTATTGATAAAAAACCATTTCAATCCAGAAGTGATGAAAGCGACCTCAAAAACATATGGAAGCCCCCAAATGACTAATTATCAAAGACCTGGATAAGAGCCTATTTGCCTTTCAGTTCTTCTACCAAGCTGACAAAGAAACGATGCTCAACAATGGCACTTAGGCCTTCGAAGGTTGTATACTAATGTTAAAACATATGAAAGGAGATGTCTCACCTTCTGAAATTGAATACAATGTGGCTCGTTTTTGGGTGAAGAATTGTGACTTACCGATAAAAAGAAAGACCTTTGCTTTTGCTGAATTATTGGGTTCGAAGATTGAGAAGTTTCTTGAATTGGACGAAGAGGATATTCCAGCCCTTTGAAATATATAAAGTTAAGGTGGATGTTGATATATATATATATATAAACCATTGCGGCGAAGAATGCAAATTATAATAGATTGGAAACAAAAATAGGTCAGCTTGCAATACGTAAAGTTACCCGACTATTGTTACGCTTGTGGTCTCATTGGCCATAACTACAAAGGATGTGAACTATATGATGGTGATACACAAGAGTCAGAGCTGCAATACAGTGCTAAACTTAGGGGCTCGCCTATCAAGAGGAAAACAAGAGACGTGGAAGATAAGTAGCAGGAGGAACGGAAAAACCTTTTGGAGCTAGGGGAAGGAAGCGACAATATGGTTATTACCAAGCTAAACTTGGAGATCAATAATCATAAAATAACTCAAGAAGATGGGGCACAGATGGTGATGTAGGCGTTGACATTGGAAAGAGGAAGGTCTCGAACTTGTCGGAAAGTAAAGTGGGGGAACAAAAAGTTCAATTATTGGAGGATAGAAAACATGATACAATCACACAGGTGGAGGTTGGGGCATCCCAGCCCCACCGGGCATAATGAAGCTCCTATGTTGGAACTGTAGAGGGTGTGGCAACCTTTTTGCAGTTCAAGCACTCCACCATTTGTAACACCCCGAAACTCGATCATATTTAATTATTTTAAATTTGTATCTTATCATCTCAATACTTGTTTAAGAAGCGAGTGAGTCGCGCAAAAATTTTGAAACCAAAATAAAAGGTGTGAATAATTTAATAATTGCAAATAATAATGGGTAACTCGTGCAAACTTACGTTTGTACCACGAAATGAAAATTTATTCGAAATATTTTTATTACGAATCCGAATAATTTAAAATGATAAAAATAAAAAAATAAAAAAAAAAAGAAGAGGAGGAGAGGTTGCTAGAAGTATCGTGCGTTAGCAAAAGGGGGCTTATAATGCAAGCCAAGCCATTCACCTTCAAGCTCTCTCTCACCCCTCCTCCTCCATTTCCCCTCACTGCCATCACTGCTGCCACCACCGGCCGGCTGTCGCCGGCACCTACTGCCGCCGATAAATCGCCACCGGCGCCCCAGCTGCCGCCACCACCACCTCGCTGCCGCTGGTTCTCTCTCTTTTATTTCCCTGTCTCGCGTCGGCGAGGCGGAACAGCCCCTGCTGCTGCTCCGCCACCGCCTGCCGCCATCCCTAGCCGCCGTCCGGCGCCCGACGCCGCCCAAGCAAAGCCCGCTGCCGCTGCCTCGACACCGAACTCCACCACCGGGCCTTCCACCGCCCAATTCCACCTCGAAACCCCCTTTAAGGTATTTCTCCAATCCTGAATTTCTACTTAAATTATATCACAAATTTATGTTGTACTTGGAGTAATTAGACCAGATTGAGTTTTGAATTGATTTTAGTGGAATTGGGAGGACATTAGGAGCAATTGAAGTTGAATTTAGAGCTACTGAACCTTGATATGGAACACGAAAGTTCATATGAGAATGCTCACGTCTGTGAATATATTTACGTGATGTTGTATTGAGCATGATTGAATTACTTTGTTATGTGAAGGTTGATTGAGTTGAAGCCGAGTTTTGTGGTTGTAAATATACTCCGGTGTGTGACCGTTGAGTTGTATACTCCAAGCGTGTGGCTCGTTGAGTTTTATTGTAAATTTTATGCGGGTTTTAAGGCTTTTAGCCTAATTGTTAAGTCATGTTTCAAACGAAACTCTGCCAAAATTTTTAGAAAATTGGAAAACCAAACCGACCCCCTTAAATAGGAAGTTCGCTTGATTATTGGTCATAGAACCTATCGGAAAGTATTAAGTTGTCGAGGGATCCTTTAATGAATAACTAAGGGGATAAACAGACATGAAAGTCTTTAAGAATGACAAGGAAAACAGGTTAACTTACATAACAAAAGTTCAAAGAATACAAAGTATATAGGTAATATTAACAATTCATTAAGCAAATATAACTTATAAAAGCCTTACTCTAAACACAAACAGGTCACAAGCGTGGTAATCGGGAAGCTTGTGTAAGGAGTGAAAAAGCATTAAAAGGTACGCTATTGCTTGTACCTTTTTCAAAGTGTTCATATTTACTATTGAGTTTACTATTTTAATAATACAAATAATTTGGACTCACTTCACGATCACGATTCACAATTTACGATTACGATTCACGATTACGGTTTACGAACACGATTACGATTCACGGTATAGTTTACGAACACGATTCACGATACGGACACGATTACGATTCCACGAGGGCCCTCCACGATCGATCGGGATAAATAAATGAATGAATTGTCTATACGATTACTGATTACATAAACGATTATCTCACGAGAATCGCCATGGCATGCATATGTACGGAATTGGGTCCTAACTATTTCAAAGATAGCGCATAGTGACCCTACTTCGGTTTACTTCGGTTTTACACATAAATAGCTTTTGAAACCGATTTCAATTATCTGCGCGCGCTCACCGACTTTTATAATATATTTTTACAGTACAAGGGTAGCGTCTTGGGCCTATGGCTCATTCTTGTTTTTATGTTTTCTTAAATGTTTTTAGGGGAAGAAAACATTGTTAATGTTGGGCAAGAAGTGACAAGAGCAAAGGAATCGGGAGGTGTTGACTCGGATAAGTGACCGGGCTTTGGTTAATCGAGAAGCGTTTCATGATTGGCTTTTGGCAATTGCGTTTTTTGGGTTAAGACGTCCATGTGGATTTAGTTGCTCGCGGAGTTATTTACGTCGATGGTGATTTGTTAAAGATCATAATGTATCTTAGGAAGAACGAACTCATGTTTGGTGGTTTAAATTATGTATATTTATATTGGGTTTGATGTACGAGACTTTTATTGTAAGTGTTTGGGGAAATTGAAAGGATCATCATACGTCTTGTTGTAAATTTAGCCTAGTCTCTCGAGGAGGGACGGCGATAACGCCCTAATACGACATAGCTTCTTGCTACTTTGTTATATTATGGTTATTCAATAAGTGTGTTTTATATAGTGATTATATTGGGGCGTTACACCATTGGAGCAAAAAACATAGCCTTGATACCATCTTCCTCTCCGAGATTATGTTAGCTACTTGTAAAATGGAGAAGTTGAAAATTAAATTTTGTTTGAAAAACTCTTACGATGTGAGTAGTAGGGGATGCTCGGGTGGCTCGATGATCTACTGGCATGATGAAATTGATTTTCACTTGATCTCCAATGACTACAACACATACTTGGGGATATCATGGATGGAAACCGGGTGGTAACACGATTCACGGGTATTTAAGGATGGCCAAAGGGACACAATAAATGGCTCGTACTTAAGAGCTATTCGGGATAAGGTGGAAGATGCTAACATACCAACTATAGTTGGAGGGGATTTTTGAGCTTTTGTCAATGAAAGAAAAGAGTGGTGGAGTAATAAGGGAACAAGGGGCTATGGACGAATTTAGAGAGGCTCTCCATGACTGCAACTTGAGGAACTTGGACTATTTAGGCGTTTGGTACACATGGCAAAGGGGAACCGATAAAAACAAGTGTTTGCAAGAACGTCTAGATCATTTTGTGGATAATGATGAATGGAGTTCTAATTTTCCACACACTAAGGTAGCGAACATGGCAAGGTATAAATCCAATCACTCACCGATACTTGCTCAACACGGATCCGCAATAATGTCGTTCATGGAGACCAAGAAGATAGTTTCAATTTGAAAAGTTTTGGGTTGAGGTAGAGGAATGTGAGCATGTAATAAGAGATGCTTGGACCTCTAACACTACAGATATAGTAGATGAAATCACGATTACTACTTCTAAATTAAGCGCTTAGAGTAAAAGAAAATTCGGTAACATCTCCAAAGAAATCACCAAGACTGAACTTGTACTCCAAAAGGCCCAATATTTGTCGATTCCCAATAGAACCTTGATAAATGCATGGATTAGGAGTCAAAGTTAGATACCCTCCATAGGCAAAATGAGTAATTTTGGCTCATGAGATCGAGAAGCAAAGAGCTGAAGGAGGGAGATAAAAACACACCTTATTTTCATCACAAGACCTCATAACATCGCAAACAAAATGCAACCCACAACATCTAAAAGGACAATGGTCGAGTAGGTCACAAACCTTCAAGATATCGTCCATGAAGTGGAAAGCTATTGCACTAAGTTATTCAACTCACCACCAATAACAAGCTTCGATATGGATCTTGAAAGGATCACGCTAGCTATGACTAATCGGATGAATGTGGCGCCGAAGAGGTCTTACACTCCAGGGAAGATCAAAGCAACCTTATTCCAAATATACCCCAAGAAAGCTCCAGATCTTGATGGCTTCCATGCACTTTTCTTTTAAAGGTACTTGGCATATTGTTGGCCCCGAGGTTATTGAATTAGTCCAAGCTATCCTTATAGGTCGTTTGTTATTTGATATTAATAGGACCCTAGTTATGTTGGTCTCTAAGGTAAAGGCTCCCTTAATAATGAAATATTCGCCCTATTAGTCTTTGCAATGTGTTATACAAAATTGTCTCTAAGATCATTGCAAACAGACTAAAATTATGCCTATCATCCATTATTTCTCCCAATTAAAGTGGATTCGTTCTTGGATGTCCGATCACCGATAACGTTTTGGTAGAGTTAGAACTTATCCATACTATGAAAAGTAGACCCAATAGTAAGCGAGGCATCATGGAGCTTAAATTACATATAAGCAAGGCTTATGATAGAGTGGACTTGGGTTTCTTGCAAGCTATTCTAATACGAATGGGTTTTGATAGGGATTGGGTGCATGTGCTAATAAAGTGCGTTACCTCTGTCTTCTATGAGTTCATCATTAATGGTGAAATTTGTGGTAATGTGAAGCCTTTGAGAGGACTTAAATAAGGTGACTCTACATCCCCGTACCTCTTTATCATTGTTGTAGAAGCTCTTTCAAAGTTAATTTCGCATGCGGTTTCTCAAGGTATAATCCATGGAGCTAGAGTTAGCGGGAGAGGCCCAAAAGTCTCACATATATTCTTTACAAATGACAGTATACTCTTTTCTAGAGCAACAAGACAAGAATTATTATAAATAGTTGAGATTTTTAACCAATAAGCATCGGGACAAAACGTTAATTTCGACAAGTTTGAAGTCTTTTTCCGTAAAGGGGTTGTAACTGCAAAACAAAAAGAACTATCAAACCTGTTGGGTATGTTTTTGTAGAGAAACATGTGAAATATCTTGGAGCACCCACTGTCATTGGACAAAGTAAAAAAGTAGTCTCTGCATCTCTTAGGGAATGAATGTGGAAGAAGCTTAGGAGCTGGAAAGAAAATTTTATATCAAAAGCGGGCAAAAAATTCTTCTCAAGTTAGTGGTACAAGCGATGCCCACTTACCTTATGAGCATTAAGTTCCCATCCACCTTAATAGATGATCTCGTATGGTTTATGTGCTCAATTTTGGTGGGGTTCTATAAAGGGTAAACATAAAATGCATTGGATGTCTTATAGTGAGTTATGCAAATCAAAGTGTCTTGGATGTATGGGTTTTAGAAAGTTGGATGTTTTCAATGATGCTTTGCTAGCAAAACAGGCTTGGTGGATACTCCGGAGGGTGACTCCCTCATTAGTTGAGTACTCAAAGCCAAATGTTTCCCTAATGACAACTTCCTAGACTCTTCTCTTGGGCACTCGTTGAGTTATGTATGGAGAGGTATCGGGTCATTAAAAGAACTCCTAAAAGAAGGACTTGTGTGGCAAGTTTAGAACGGAAACAACATTGACATTTCGAGAGATGCTTGGCTGGTTGATGGATAAGGCAAAATAGCTACAATGCCCTAGCCAAATGGTCTGGATATTACCATGATTCATGAGCTGGTTGATCATGAACCGGATCGGTGAAAAATGGACCTTGTGGATACTATCTTCAATGATGAGACAGAAGGAACACCGCAAAATTCCGATCAACTCTAAACTCGTCCATGTAGTGTTTTTCCGATAGAGGTATGTTCACTATTAAATCGAGCATATCATTTATGTAACACCCCTAGACCCACCCTAGGAGTATTACATGCCGGGGTTCCCGGGAGGAACCCCTAAGGCTGCTTAGGATCTCAACTTGGGGTTAAAAACCCTATCTTAGCTTGGCGGAAGCGCGATTCTAGGCTTTCGAAGGTTTTCCTGAAAATTTCGGCAGAATTTCCTCCTTAAACTGGCTAATCCCATAGGCTTAAAGCTCTAACCCCGCACGAAACACAATCTTAAACTCAACGAGCCACACACTCGGAGTAACACAACACGGACTCAACGAGCCACACGCTCGGAGTATTCACATGGGGATTTTACATTCATAATCAAACTTAAGTTCACATACAACCAGTCTTTACAACATCTTTACAAACAAAAGACAAAAAAACATGCAGTAAGTCCAGGCATCTCCTATTCGTCTGCTATTTCCAAAAGCCAAAGGCAACTTCGCCGGTCTTAACTTCGTACCTGAAATTTTGGTGAGGTCATGAGCTCCACTAGCCCAGTGAATAATCCAAACCCAACCCCGAGTTTCACTTTGCACATTAATTCATTAACAACCACACGTAAGTTCATAACTCTTTCATAACATGCAATTCAGATCATACATGCTTAAGACATGCGAGATTCTAAACTCACCATCTTGCCGAGAAACATAATGACATCAATTACTCATGAATTCAATCAAACATACTTCATTCGTCTTTCTACGCAAGTAAGTCATAAAATCATTCATCATGTAAATCATTCATCACATAAATCATATCTTAGTTCTTATCGTATTCATTTCTTATGAAATCGGGATTCGATCTTCTTCTTATTCTTCTTCTTGAGTTCAATCTTGCATTTCATAAATCATTGGCTCTTTCTTGTTCGTCATGCATGATCATTCGCTTCTTCATATTGTAATTCTTTAGTAATCTTAGTTCGAATGGAAAGAAGATTTATGTTCCGCTCTAAAGACCCAGTTCTTGGAGCCAAAATAATTCGTGAGCTCGGTTCACGGAGGCATATAATTCGTAGCCTCGAGGCAAAATAATTCGTGGCCTCGAGGCAGCCTCCCTTCCACTGAAGGACGCATACTCGTCAATAATTCGTAGAAGCAAAATAATTCGTAGCTTCGGGTTGACGAGACACTTCTATGGCCATAGCTTCAGAGGGTTCTTTAATTCCTGGGGTCTTAGATCAATAACAAAATCCTTTCTCCCTTCTTTAGTTCTTTATGTTTCTTATCTTCTTATTACTTATATATAATATACTTAATTCATATAATTCATGCTTAACACGTTCATACGTAACTTCTTCAAAACAAGCAATTCACATAAGCAAGTTCCAACTCAAGCGCAATCAATTCATTTCACATACGCATGCTTATGTCATTTATCATCAATGTAATTCGGGATAAACACATAATCACATAAACATGTCAATTAGGATTCCTAATCAACGAACTTATCGTTTTCATGATCGCGTATCATCACGTATAAGTAATTTATGGTTCTATAACTTTCCTTAATCGATATATATCTTTTAATCTAGCCACATAGCTTCTTAAATCTCAGTTCTCAATTCAGTTACTCATTTAGTTCCGATTTTGCTCAAAACAGGACATTTTCACTTAAAATTGCATATCTCCCAATCTACTCATCCAATGCATACCAAATTTTACAGAAAATTTTCATAAATTGCCACAAAGCTGCAGTAAAACTTTCAGGAAATTTGGGCTACACATGAATTCACAGAAATTCGGACAGCATGCATAATTACGAAAATCTGCACATAAGTCATGCCTTCGATTTTTCTCCCTAATTCTCGCTCAAGCTAATCTCATCTAATTCTCAATAATCATGCTCAATAAAACTTAAACATCACAAATTCAGAACTAGATATCACATAATCACAACATGCTCTTTGATTCGTGAGTTGCTAGTTTCGTGAATTTAGGCTTTTAACTTCTTCAATTAGCTTAGGGTTTCCAATTTCATGCTTCAAATTCATGTTCAATCCACCTAATTCATTTTATTTAAGAGGATGAATTCAGATTACTAACCTTAAATTCTTAGAGGTTCTAAGAATTCAGTTTTGGAAGGTTTTCGGATTAGTTTTGCTTTACTTTACTTTCTTCTTCCTTCTTCTTTCCCGACCCTCTACTTCTTCCTCTCGCTGCCTCGGTCCCGGTCTTCGACTTCCTCTGTTTCGGTCTGATTCTGGTCCTCTTCGTCCCCCTCCTCGCGCTCACCGGCCGTCGGCCGCGGTTCCGTGCTCACCGACCGCCTTCCTCGGCCCTCGCGTTCGCTGGCTGCGGAACCCCTTCGGTCCCCTCTTTCGCTCGGCCTCTCTACTCTTCTCTTTCTTCATTCTGCTCGGCCTCCCGAGCTCTCGCTCTCCCTTGCCCACCGACAGCGACGCCCTCGCCGTTCAGGTGACCACCGACCACCGGCCTCTCGCGCTCTCTCCCTCTCTCGCTTTCCCTGCTCCCTCTCTCACTTTCCCTGTCTCTGCTTTCTCGTTCTTTTTCTTTCCACGCTTACGCTTCGCTTCGCTTCTTTCCTTCTAATGTCTCGGTCCCACTCTCTCTCCTCTTTTCCTAATTCCACATAATGGGCTTGCTTGCTCCCTTTCAATTAGACCCATCTCTCTCTCTTTGCTTAATTCCTTGCCGGCTCCTCCTCAAATGCCAGCCATCCTTCTTCATTTCTCATTTCCTTTCTTTTTATTCTTATTGGGCCCAACTTCAATTCTAATTCACTTAATTTAATAATTTTGAATTTTCACTTAACTTTTAGTAATTTAATTCATTAGCAAGTACGCATCCGAAATTTCGGGGTCTTACAATTTAGGTCTGTTGATATCTTGTAACGATTTTGAGTGGTTTTGGCCAATCTTGTGGAGCTCCAATACTATCTCTAAAACCAAACACTTCTAGTGGAAATGGAGTGTTAATATTATGCCTACTAAGATTCCACTCGTTCACCACCATGTCACCTTTAATACTCTCTATCTACGATGTAAATCGGGGACCGATGGATGAGCATGACCCGGAGGTTCTTCAAATCCAAGTAGTTGTTGCAACGCTAAGTGAGCTGGTTGAAACATGGGCTAAAGAAAATGGACGAGGAGCTTTTCTTGCTATGCCTCATGCCGGGTTGGTGTGTGCGGGGCTACGAAATGACAAAGTGTTAAAAAAAAAGAGTACCCTAGCTGCGATTTTGATAACACGAGCAAAGAGAATGGTTGGAGATTTAATCAAACTAAATGAATAAAGGAAAAGTCTCAACCAAATACATGAAGTGCCACTAACGACAACGTGGAGGCCACCGGCACTAGGTGTGATTGAAATTAACGTGGACGCCTTGCTTGGGTAAGATGGGTGGATAGGGTTAGGAGTTGTTGGACGAGATGACAAAGGGAAGTGCTCTTAGCTGCTCGTTAAAAGAGCCCGAGTGCTGTGAATAGTGACTATAGTCGAGGCAAAGGCAATGCTCTTTGGGTTATAAATAGAAAATAGATTCAGCTACCGGAAGACTATTTTCGAGTAAGACTGCCTTCCACTAGTTCACATAGTGAAAAGTTTATATTCTTTCCTTGGCAAAATTGATTTGATTTTAGATGAATTATTCTTTTCTAGTACATTCTTTACATCATGTAGTTGGGATTACGTGAAGAGAGACGGGAATACAACTGTCCATCATCTTGCTAAGGTAATACCCTTAGGGATAGAGCGAGGTTTGGTTAGGGGTATGCCCTGGACTGAAATTTAGTTATGTACTTATAGATGCTTTATCAATAAACTAAATCCTGCTTTCCCTTAAAAAATAGTCCGGTAATGCTTATGGTTCGCCTTTTGGGTGTATTTAGTTGACGCAATTGTTGTAATAGTGGTTTGATGTTTTGTTATTAACTATTTGATTAGTCTGTTAAGTGTTAGTTACTAGTGGTTAATTGTTAATTGTTCCACCAGCGGTTTCAAATAAGAATATTTTGTAAATTGAAATGTTTGGGTAGTTGACAAATGTATAATTATATGAAGGAAAAGTGTAATTGCACCAACAAAATGTACACAAAAAGTACACTAATACATTTGTGATTGATTGATTTTATTTTTTATTCTTAAACTCTCCTAATTCTTGGTGATATATTTCATCCGATTGTGCCACCTTATGTAAGTGTAAATTTAGTATCCATTTTATGAGTGTATTTACAATAATTTTGTGACATAAAGGACCTATAAAAAGGGTCTTAGTTTGCTTCTTTTTTTCATTTTTTTTAATGAAATTTCTCCTTAGTCTTCGGTTTGTTTTTCGTTATAAAACAATGAAATAAATAGAGGGCATGTTCGTTTTGGCTTTTGTAATAACATTAATAATAACTAACAATTCATAATAACTCATAGCATCCTTAATAGCTAAGTGCCAACCATAATAGCTGGTAATAACTAGTTTCAACTAATTGTAACCATACATAACAACTCGTAACAATAAGTAACAACTCATAACAACCGGTAGTAATTCGTTAACAACTAACGACTAATTGTAACAGTTCATAGAAGCTCATAACAACTAACAACTAGTTTTTAACAGCTAGGGGTCTATTTGTTTTGGCGTTTATAACAGCGTTTATGGCAACTATTAGCTTGTAAGCTAAATGCTAACCAAAAGAACTTGCAAAAGCTCATAACAACTCGTAACAACTATTTCAACTAATTGTAACCATTTATAACAGACTTACAATAGTTCACAACAACTAAAAGCTAATCGTTGCAACTCATTATACCTCATAAAAGCTAACAACTAATTTTTAATAACTCAAACAATCGGGAAACGAACATAACTATAAAAAAAGATTTATTGAAAAACAAAGACCTTCAATCAAGAAACTCACCTTCAATCAAATAAATCCCCAAATATGCATTCTCATTTTGTTGATTGGTGGGTTGCAGATAAGTGCATATCATGTTTTCGGGCGGCGCTAATAAAAATTTGGGTTCGGACAATTCGGACATTCGGACAAAAATATCATACCTGTACCTTGTCCGAATCGTAAATTTGGATACTCTGTCCATACCCCAAACCTGAACCTGAATGACCGATGTTCGAATACGAATGTCCGAATTTATGATATGAACTTTTGAAAATTAGACTCAAATTATGTATATGATCAAATCCGAACTCGAATATTTCATGACGGAACCCGAATGTCTTAATTTTTATTGAAAATTTTGTAAATATTAGACTAAATTATACCTAAATCGGAATGACTACGAACCCGGTTGTTAGATTGTCCCCTGCTCGAATTAGTCGCAAAATTAAGACAACCAGGGCCCGATTTGTCAAACCCGAACCTAACCTGAATTTTAATTCGGATATGACCGCTTGTGTAAATTTAAAATTTGGACAAATTTAGACGATCGAGTCAGACGGATTTTGGCATGCGTTAATTTTGAGTTTGGTTGCTCAAAATGGGGCTAACAAAACCCTGTGTTCTTAAATTTGATAGAAAGGGATGGAATTCAAGAAGTGGAATGCCTTGTCAACCTCTATTAAAACACAAGCCACTGGTCCTAAAATCTTGTTTACCAACGCCTTTAATTAGAGTAAGTAGTGAACGACTACATTAACAGCCCGTATCGAGCACAACCTTTTGTGGTTTGATTGGAAAAATCTTAATATATGAAACTCCATATTTTTTAAATTGGTAAAACAATGTAAGTCCTATTCAGTTGAGGTTTAACTTATAATTTTATAATTTTTTATTGTTTCTTACAACTTTTACAACTATTTTATAATTCCTTAAAACTATTTATAACTTCTTACCGTATTATAACATACTGCTTATAAATTCTTACATCTAAAAAGAACAAAATTTTAGAAGGGTTTCATCACTCATAAGATCACCCTATTACAAGAAAGTGGGAGGGAACATAACCCATAGAGATCTTTCATGCCTCTAAGCGGTTCTTATATGCAACTCCCGGCGCTATAGATATAGGCCATGTTCGTCAACAACGTTTGGAGTAACTTTTATCGTTTTGACCAAGTCAAAACACTAATCAACCAAATATTAGCGTTCGATAAGGCGAGTGTTTTAACTAGCGTTTGTAGTAACTTTTAGTGTTTCAAGTATTGTTTACGAAAAGTTAAGAATGTTAGCTTTTCACATTTGAAATTAGCGTTTCATATTTTTTGACCAAAAATCCCTTCATTAATTTATATTTGACAAAATATTTATATTCTTTTACATTAATTTACAATAATCGACTAACTCAACCCTTAAATTTACCGAACACATTTATTCAAGCGCTCAATTAAACAGGTTATCCGTTAACGACTAAAATCTAACATCTATCAGTCTACACAAATAGTTATCCGCTACTCAAACAACTCATTTTGCAGAACAAGGTCACAGCTATCCTTAGGCCATTAATGCAAGCCCCAAAATGCATATACTGACGTCATGCTGACTACACTAGGCATGCAGACTAAATTTATGACTGATACAAACTGAACTTGATACCACCAAACATAATAATAATACACCTCATATATTTTGGGTGTTTAATTGGTTATATTGTTCTTGATTGTTGTTGCAAATGTTGTTCTGATTATTATTATTATTATTATTATTATTATTATTATTATTATTATTATTATTATTATTATTATTATTATTAAAGCAAAAGTAGCCACATGTATTGAAAGTTATTGTTAGGTTTTAATTTATCTATAATTTTTATCATGATGTTATATGGATCACCAAGTATGATATTAACGTTCACGAAATATAATATTAATGTTCATTAAATTAATACTAATGCTCTTTAAATATAGTTTACTTTATTACCATATAAGATACTATATTTACTAAATATAATATGAATGTTCACCAAATACAATACTAATATTCACTAAATACAATTGGATTACTCATGATACTAATACTCACTAAATATAATGTAAATGGTCACCAAATTTTCTCGGTTATTCATTGTAAATCAAATTTAATTGAATCGAATATATATTCAATAAAAATATAAAATAAAATAAGTAAATTATAAGCTCATTCTTATTTCCTATGCACTCATTCACAAGAAAAAAAAAACTAAGCATACTCGGATGCACACCGAACATGATATTGATGCACACCGAACACAATACTGGTACATTTTGCTTACACTATATATCTAACTAATGTACACTGAATATGATATTGATGTACTCCAAACATAATACTAATAAATATTACATATTTTGCTTATACACTATAAACTTATATTTGATATGTATCAATATTATGTTTGATGTGTACCAGAATTAAATTCAGTACGCATATGCTATATAATTGGTGATTAGTCATATTATATTAGCCAAGTATTTTCTTCTTCTTGTGAATGAATGCACACAAAATATGAACGAAAATATATTTTACTTAGTTTTTTACATTTTTGTTCAATATATTTAGTGAGTATTACCATCATATATAATGAGTGAATCATATTTCCTGAGCATTTGTATTATATTTGGTGAATGTTGATATTATATCACTACTAGAAAATCGTCATATAGCGACGGAAAAACGTTATTTAGCGACGGAATTTCAAAATTAGCGACGGAAAATTTCCGTCGCTGATTTTCAGCGTCGCTAAAAATCAACGACGGAATCGTCAAATTCCGTCGCTGATTTTTAGAGAATTTTTTAAAAAAATTTACAATTTTGTATAGTTTTGAGTGGTTAATACAAAAAATCTACAATTAAATACAAATCGAAAATAATCCACTAACATAACAACATCAAATTCAACTTTAATTCAAATACAAAAATCATATACAAACACAAAAATCATAAATAATCCAACTTCAAACATCCATAAAAACTAATTGAAAATAAAAACAAGAGTAAACAAAGTAAATTATACAAACACAAGTTATGTTCTTCATCTTCCTTTTCCTCTTCTTCTTCCTCTTTCTCATTATCTTCATCTTCTACCTCATTCCAACCATGCCTATCAAAATAAGTTATATGAAATCCTCTAAAATGTGAAATTTTATAGTAAACAAAGTAAATTATAAATACAACCAACAATGAGGGAGGATCGAGAAAGTATACCTACAAGAGGTTAAAGATGGTTAGTTGGTGACGTGTACGGCGGTGGGCGGCAAACGGCGGTGGCGGAGGCGGGCGACGAACGGCGGCGGCGAACGATCGATTCGCCTCTCCTCTCGCTCTCTCACACTCTCACTTCTATTTGTCCTTATGTTTGCCGAGTCTCGTTGAAGTTCGGATTTTATATCGAAAATAGCGACGGATTTAATCCGTCGCTACTTAAAAATTTAATTAGCGACGGAATTAGTCCGTCGCTAATTAAAAATTTTAAATTTTCAACACATTTGAAAATTTAATAGCCCGCCAACGTAAAATTTTTCAAATTTTAATTTAGCGACGGTATTAGCGATGGAACCGTCCTTCGCCAACTAAAAATTTGAAAATTTGAAAAATTTGAAAAATTTTTAAATTTGAAAAATTTGAAAAATTTTTAAATTTGAAAAATGAAATAGGCGGCAAATTTAAATTTGAAAATTTGGATTAGCGACGGAATTTTCCGTCACTAATTCAAATTGTAAAATTTTTTAAAATTAAAGTAGGCGGCAAATTGAAGATTTTAAAAATTTTGAATTAGCGACGGATTATTCCATAGCTAATTAAAAAAATTAAAAATTACATTTAGCGACGGACTGATTCCGTCACTAAGTTAAAAAAATTTTAAAAAATAGATATAGCAATGGAATCAGCGACGGATTGATTCCGTCGCTAATTATAAAAAAAAAATTAATTTTAACTTTTTTTTTCAAAAATCTGTCGCTAATTTTTCCATTTCCGTCGTTATGTCCGTCGCTAATGACTAAAATAGCGACGGAATTAAATTCTGTTGCTAATTCCGTCGCTAATCAAGTTTTATCTCGACACATGTCGATTCCGTCGCTAGTTTCCGTCGCTATATAGCGTTTTTATAGTAGTGTATGTAATAAGTATTAATATCATTACGTTTTGTGAACATTAACATTATATTTGGTGAACCTTAATATCATACTTATTGAGTACTATATTACACTTATTATTTTTGTTTATTATTAATAATAATACTACAAAAGAAAAAACAAAGGTAGATAAACTAAAACACATAAAATAATAACTTATAATACATATGGTAACTTTTGCTCTATATTTATTGATAATATTAGAATTAATATTATAAACAATAATACAATAAAAAGATGACATAGAAACTAGCCAAATACTTGAAAATATATGGTGTATAAGTAAAATATGAGTGTGTTTGGCAATAGCTTTTGAGGTAGTGATTAGTGTTTTGGAGGATCTAAAACACTACTTATCTAAAAATGTAAGTGTTTGGTGAATTAGTGTTTAACATAGTGATTAGAATTTTAGGTAGTGTTTTCGAAAATTTACTCAAAGTAACGTTTTCAAAAACACTACCTAGTGTTTCGCATAATTTCCAAAATTCTCCTTTTTATTTCTAAAAGCTTTTATCAATTTTATCATTTTAAGTCATTTTATATAAATCTGCTACTTAAACAACTACTATTATCGAACATATTTATCTCAAATCACTAGTTGAACATGTAACCACTAACTACTAACCCCTAACCACTCGGTCGAGTAATAACTAATCGCTAATAAAACAGTTAACGAGTTACTAAAACAACTAACCATTACGAAAACCACTAATTTTATCGAACACGCCCTATATGGCGTATATCAACATGCTCGGCTGTGCACTAGTTATATATTCGGTGTCCATTACACAATGACATATTTCTGACTTCAGAATGTGAAGATTAAGTACAACTTAATTTGCCTTTGATAGGATTTAATTCCACACTTGCTTAGTAGAAGACTAGAAGTTAGAAAAGCGGCCCAAATTCTCAATAAACCAACTTTTCGATAAGTTAACATTCTACACTTACATCATCTTCACCAAAGTTCAAACCTTAGAGGAAGCAATATCTTTACAAGTTGTGCAAAAGAATTGGAATGAGTTATGAGCTTAACCTTTAAGCCTAAACTTGATATCCCTACTCCTAGGACCTTTAAGACCGACTGAGATTACCCGACACATTTACCCTTGCAAAAAAACCCTTTCCATTATGTTAAATGGAGTTCAAAACACAGGACACTTGTGAATCAGAAAATACAAGTCTATGAATAGCATGGGATTATAACCAATAGCTCGTTACCTAGAAAATCAAATAATTATACAGAAGTTCAGATTAATATTGAAACAAACAGCTAACTCAAATGTAGAGTTGGGAAAAGCCGACCCGACACGATTAACGACCCAAACCCGATATGAAAATAAGCGGGTTTGGGTAGAAATTTTCAACCCGTTTAATTAATTGGGTTGATATGATTAAACCGTTTAATTATATGTGTTAGGTTAAGGTTGATATTTTCAACACGAAAAATAACCTATTTAACCCGTTTAATATTTGGCGTGTGGATATTTTGTGTGCGTGGACATGGATGTTTAAGAACTTAGACTTTGATTTGTGGTTGCGTATTTTGGTTTATAATTGTTGAAAACTTAGCTTTAGTATATGCAATGTTTTATGTTATTACAAGTTGTGTATGTTTAATTAGTTAAATTAAAAAAGAATGTTAAATGGATAAGCGGGTTAAATAAGATCAACCCATTTATTAAACAGGTCAGGTTCAGGTTGGGAATTCTCAACACGTTTATTAAACAGGTCGAGGTTCAGGTCGGGGAATTTCAACCCGTTTAAGCCCGATACAAACACGAACCCGACCTATTTCCCAGCTCTACTCAAATGTCAAAAATTACAGTGATGATATCAGTGACTTAACCCATATTCACAGGTATCCATCCCCCGAAAAGGGGGTGGGGAGGGGAGAGAGAGAGGGAAATATGTTAGACATTGTAGACTTGCTGTTCTCTACCATACATCAAAACATGTAATCCACTGGATGAAATGCCTCACTAGAAATAATCAATACAATGGTTCCTTCAGCTACTACAGTGAGCAACTTCCCCCACCTCAAGAATACACAAGGTCAAACAAGGGGAATTTACTGCAATTGCACCCCTAGGAATTGCAAGATGAACTTTACAACTAATAAAATACAAAAATAAGCAGAAAAAAAGGGCAAAAACCATACTGTGTAAACTAGAGTTGCAAGAATATAGGTAGCAAGAATATAGGTAGCAAAAATCGGCATTGACCAGGACTAAATGAAGAGACCTATTGCACAAAGGGTGTCAACAATATAACCCACCTAGAAAAGGAGCCTCCGAAACAAATATTCGAGCTAAACCGATCATGAGCTAAACCGATCATAAGCATGTACGTCCTGGATCTTATCGAGCATTAGACCTTTGCCTGAAGGTTTATCTCAAAAATAAATACTGATGGGTGATGCTTCTTAGTTCCTGTACAGGGAAATGGCAATCTGGAGGGCATGGAAAGCTGTCAATGGTGAGAAACCTCTGACAACGATCAACTTACTTGAAGTAATCTTGCCGGATAATTGTGATAATATTGGGGGACTGGCCATCCTCATCCCACTGCTTCCAGAGATCCCCATTGCTTTGTAGGTTCCATTTTGGTGATAGTGGGGTGTAAAGATCTGTGATTCAGGTAGGTAGAATACAAAAGTTACAGAGTGACAATGTAGAAGTTTAAACAGACCCTGAAACATGCTAACTTGTGATATGATAAATTCTTTTGTGTTCTGTTTAAGACATAGAGCAATATATCTCAAAAGGTGAATGGTTACTAATCATTCGCATGGTCCACAAAAGAAAAGGGAAAAAAGAAAAAGGGAACCACAACCTCCATGGACCCTCCTATTACATGTGGAAAAGGGTTGTTTTGTTTGAGTCGAGTAAGAACAAATTGGTAGAATATAATTCTACCAGATCAAGTTGTTGTTCGTTCCAATCATATTCAAGTATCTTGTAACTTTATCTAATAAACTTGTCCCAGAAATGCAATCAATATTGACCAGGAAAATTTTTACTTACGTTGGGTAACTTTTGGGTTAATTGTAGTCTGCCCAGGCCAAAGGGTTGTCCTATTTTTCATCTAAGCTAGGTCTGTTTCTGGGTAGTTTGGGTTATATAATCAAGCAGGGATCAATTTTCCCAGCTCTTCCACTGTAGGAGTTTGGAAGGCCAAGATTTATGTAAGTAATAGAAAAGGACAAGAAAGATTCATCACATAAGCTGATTCAATAATTGCAAGTGCAATTCTCATCAACAAATAAACAGCTCATATATGCAGAGTACAAGATACTAAAGCAGCTAACAAAGATTAAAGAAAGGTAAAGAAATCCCAACAATATTTGTCTTAGAATCTCGTTCTGACATGATGCAGAAAAGAAAGAAGATAAGACAACAAAAGAGAAGGAAAGAATTACTTCCACAATTCTTAACAGTCACTCCTGGATGGCAAGTTGGAAACCACTTAATCCAGAGAAGAAACAGCTTTAATAACAGATTTCTCTCAATTCCAACACATCCCAACCATCCGTTTTCTCCCTCTCTCACCTCCCCCATGTCTATATCAGTGTAGTTTGTCTACCTAAGCTGCTCATTTTAGTTTGCCAATGAAAAAAGTAGTTTTCAGTAATGCTTTCAGTCAGTAGAAGGCTTTACCCCTGAGCATACACAGGAGGGAGCGTATCAGAGAAAGCACCACTCTGCAACCCTTTTCTTCACCCCAACCCCCATCCCTTTTGGTAGGTAAGATAAGCTAAGGCCCGACTTAGAAAAAGTCACACCCTAAACATTGGCTTCCAATGACATATACCGGAAAATTATATGTAACACACAGTATAAACAAGCTCCTCCAATTAACGCTTCAGCCGCAGGCTATTACCGGTCAATACTCAATACATTCCGTATCTCTTACACGGCTAAATGTAAATTTGCTTTTGAAATATCATTTAGCACCTATATGAGCCTAAGGACAGCTGATGAGCCTCTGGTAGAAACAATTTCTCTGCAAAAGAAAACAAAGATATATACCTGTGATGAATGGCTGATCAGGATCTCTTGTGCTATGTAATACTGTTGTCCCAGATAAAACAGTTATAAAGCCACAGAGTTCTGATATAATACTGCTTGCACTTTGACCATTATAATCCTACACCATACAAGCAAAGATGAGTAACGCAGACCATCAAATTTGAGATGAAGCAAGGAATTCAACGCAAACATTGTGCATGCATGTCTGAATGTGATGTGGCGGTTGATGCACGTGTAAATGTGTACCTTGAACATTATTGCACTAGCAAGGATAGTAAATGATGTGAACAACGCGTAATAGATAGGAGAAACCACCGCTGTGTTGAACGTATCAAGTGCCTGAAAATATTCCAATCAACAGAACCAGATTAAATGCAACAATCATGGCACTTCATGAAGGATCTAGCTACAAAAGTTATACAACCATAATTCAGGAGAACATAGCCCCGCTTTTTATGGGTAATTACGCAGTCCAGTCTTATATAAAAAATGAAATACCAAAAAAAGAAAGAAAAAAAGAAGAAAACATGTGCATGACTGACAGCCTTCTGACCTTAATAAAACCCAAGTGCGGAACCAAGTCCACAGAATATCTATTTCCCAGTTCTCTATTTACACTAACTCAATGTGGATCCTGTGACTAACTCTAAGAAAGTCAAGATGCACATAACCTTATCCTAACCATCAAGATGACCAAAATTCCCTCCTACCAGAAAAAATGAATGTCTCAGTTCCCTAGAACAGTTTTTGGTAATCCAAAAGTCCAAACTTCCCCATGTTGAAACACTTTCCCATAAAATTTCCCTTACAATCTTTAGTCTACTGTTTAATAAATATATATGTTAGAATTAGAAGTATGCCAAGGGGTTTCACTATATGCAGAAAGAGGGCAAACACAAAAAGAACTATGCCTTTCGGTCCTCACAAATAATTTTATCCCACAAAATCCAAAAACAACTAGTGACATCCACAATGGCACAATCCTACAACTGGTCTCAAACGAAGCAAATTTGAAGTCTTGGAAAAAACAAAGTTCTCCCCTCCATAGTCCTCCACTTCCTTTCCTTCCATCTGCTCCACAATAGCCAATTTAGCCAGCACTAAAACTAGAAAAGCCTAACCCTTCTTCATCTTTCTTTCTGAAGATAGCAGTGGAGCTTTTGACATCCCTCAATTGAACAGCTGGCCCTCAACAAGGACAAAGTCATGTGCCAAAATAAATGAGTAGTTGGTCAGCTAATACTTAACACAACACTAGCTTGCTATATTTGAAATTTCTTATATATTTTTTTATATAATGCAAATCTTATGAGGGAATCCTTATCTCGGAACCACAGAGAACTTTTCCAGGGGAAATTAAACTTCTAAATGGCCTAGCAAGGAAGAGAGTTGTAGAAACTCTCAACAAGAAAGCATCCGTTTGCATTATACAACCAAATTTTTGAAAATCTATGTTGGGATGAAACATTCACCTTCCTTTAAACATTTTCCTCTTCCCAAACATTCAGACTTCTCAATATGTTCCAGCAACTGTCGCTACCATTCATAACTCCACTTCATGCTGTGTTGCATCCTTTAAGTCCACCATATGAGATCTAAACCGAAGCTATAAAGGATGATCCTCATACCAGATATCACGTAAAAGTCAAAACAACACTCGCGAACCATTCCGTTACCATCAAAGATCTTGACGACAGAATACAGTGCATAAGGTCTTCAACAAGCAGAGAAAGAAATATACATAAGTGTTGTTACAGAAAAGTTAAATAACCTTTCACAAAAGGGATTGTCCTCTCCAGAATTTTAAATTTCTTGAACGAAATCCTGGTGTCAATTTGTCTTTTGCAAATAGGGAGGCTATAAAAGATCGTTCTCAAAAGTTCGAAACTGGGAATAGGGAATGAGCTGAATCTTCAAAAAGAATTCATAGTTCATTGACATGATAAAGTTCGAATCAAGTTACTGATGTTTCTGATGGGACACTCATGATACAATCTTCAACAAAAGTTCAAACAAATAAAAGTCATTTGGTGCTTTTCTATATCCCTCACAATCTCATATATTGCAAGACAAAGAAGATTCAAGTCAATATTTTGAAAGGCAGAATGGAGCTGAAATGGGCTTTCACGTATAAATAAACAGAAAGGAAAAGAAAATGAAAATATACGACCAAAAATGAGACTCTTTAGGAGAGATTTATATTTAGTTTTGAATGTGTCATCCAAAGCCCGAAGAATTAGAGAAAATATTTCAAGTTTAGCGTAAGAAAATATAGCTAATAGATAGGCCCTTGGAAGATATCTAATCTCACAACCTAGAAATGGCTACTCTAAACATAGGTAGACAATATTTAAGTTCAATACTTAAATTTGCATAAGAACGTATCTAAAAGTTGAGCTGTCAAGTGCAGAACAGAAGACAAAGTAATAGAGCTTAGTATGCCAAAATTTCCACTCACATAATTTGCTTTCCCTGAACTGTGTAAGGTTTACCCAAGTCCATAAAAGAACTTCCTTAATTTGGACTAATCAGATGAACTAACCAGCAGGTAGGCGCCAATGGCAGGCCTTGCAGTGATGAGGCAAAGGTGAACCCCCCAAGAAACTTAAGCAACCACAAGAAGGGAGAGAAAAAACATAAGGAGCTGAGGTCATCAGGCACCAAAAAATTGCTAAGTACTATTTCTTTAGAATTTTCAATAATTGGAGTTAAATTCTCATTCATGGTACAAAGTTCACTTTTTTGGATTTTTGTCGATATGATTATTGTAGCAAGCTTGAGGGCATTATTTTATTTTGTGACTGCCTCCTTTTGTGCATGGATGAGATCCCCTTGGTCTCTTCTTAATACATAATTTTGTTACTCACTAAAACAATTGCTAAGTCCTAACTCCTAAGCATAAAGACAAATATAGCAATAATAAAAAAATATATAAATCTTTATTGGCCCAAAGATGATCTGCGATTATCTTTTGGCAAAGGACCCACTTTCACAACACTAGCACTAATCTTCTTGTTCCAATAAACAATAAGAAAATTTTTACCAAGAGAAGTCAAAACAAAAAGGGAACAGAGCATCCAACACGGATAGGCAGTTAGTCAAAGAGCACCACTCATACATATTTTAATTCAACCTACAGTTCCTATTGTAGGAAGATCATAAACCAAAAATTTGTGACCCAAAAAAAAAAAGGAAAGAGGAAGAAGCCTGTGCAGACTATATTGATAGAAAAGATACACAAGTGAATACCTACCATATTAAGATAGTTCAACTGAACAACAATACATGTAACTGAAACCATTGCAAAAACCCATGCTTGGAAATATTTGAACTGATTTGCACCCTCCAAGGTAAGTTTTATTGCAATGCCAATGGCCTTCACACTCATCACCTGCAAGTAACCAGCAGCCATAAGGATGCCAGGGAACTAAAGGAACCATAGATAAAAGCACGGAAAGAAACCAACAGATTAAGAATGACTTACTGTCAGCGATCCAATTATTGAACATATGCCAATATAAACAAATATATTCGTTTGACCATATCGCGGAGCACAATACAAGATCAATACCAATGCCACAGCCAGAACCGATGCCGTATACAACAAGAAGGCTGCATTGCAAACAATATCACCAAATGAAGATGAACTTCTGAGAAATATGAAACAGACTGGGCAAAGAATATTAGCAAACCTGGCTGAATAGCTAGTCCCCATATTTCATCAACAGATTCTAATGAACGTTCTCCAGGTGCATGAAGCACAATAATAGTGGAGCCCACAATGCAAAGAAGACAACCAAGCACTCCCATCCTTTGCAGTTTCTCATCCAATAGGAAATGAGCCAATACCGCACTGCCCAATTCATGGAAGAGTAAAAACATGGTAGACTAGGAAGACAAACAGGTGTGCCAACAAGATCAATAAAAATTTACCTAACAATTATACTCAATGCACCAAGTGGTGTCACAAGCACAGCAGGTGCATAAATGTAAGCAACAAAATTAGCAATTTCTCCAGCAATCACTGCAAAAAAACAAGCCCAAATGCACAAGTTTACAAGAGAATTGTTTAATTCGATTATCTCTCCAGTCAATCAAATGCCTAACTAGAAGAGAATAAACAAGACTCAATATAGTGTAAGGCTTAAATTTGACACATAGGTTAAAACAACAAACTAGAGCTCAAAGTCAAATGAATTGGAGAAGAAATTGAACATTAAATGGGAAGCTCCATGGGACCTACAACAAATTAAAGCTGCAAAGACCCACTCAGACTTAAATTAAATGCATAATAGTCCAGAACTTCTTGGGGACAAGCTTCACATGAAATTACAATTTCAATGTCACAAAAACCTATCCTACTAAAAACCTACATCTTTGAATCAAATGTCATTCAACTTAGGAACTCCAATCAAATCGACAAATAATAACCAAAAAGGAAATTAAATCATTTACATTGCACAATTGCATCATAGTGCCACGCTCCAATGTCATCTTCATATAGTCTCACATTACAATATATAGCATGAAAGGAGGGCAAACAACATCGAGCAATAACAGGTGTCATCCTTTCGAAGTCATAAACAGTACAATAGCATTAAAGGATGACAAATAACATTGAGCAATGCTACAAAACGGAAAAGGGATACAAGATGTGACTTACTAGTGACCATGCCCACCCACCAAAGGGGCTCCAACAAGTAGCCATACCCACCAACACCTTCAATGAATCGCCCAAAAGAAAACAACTATAATTAATTCGCATTTTAAGCATAATCAGGTGGCAAATGCTTAAAAGCGTTCCTATGAAATTGACTGATCAATCACATAAACCCAAAAAGAAAATAGAGGGAAGAGAAAGAGAGAGAGATGTATACTAGCACGGGGACCGGAGGCACCAGCACGCTTGAGACCCTTCTTCTTGATGATGAAACTGGATCCAATAAAGGCACTCGAAACACACGCCAGTATCACCCCTATCAAATTACTGCTATACATTTCTTTCTTACCCAACAAGAACAACGCGGACGATTATGATTTACCATCTAATCATAATCGTCTAAACAAAAACAAACCCAGATTTAACCTAAGCTCCTTCTCCTAATCTGGAAAACGAAAAGCCAGAAATCACTTCCGGGATTTGGGATTTCTGAGGAATTCTGATAAACCCAGGTGGAGAAATTGCGAGGAAATTGCAAAAATCCTATGTGGGCAATCGGGAAAATCGAAATGGAATTGAGTTGACCGGAAGTTAAAAGTTGGCCTTTTGTATCCTTTGTTTGTTTCCCTCCTCCGATGGCGTAAAAGTGAAATGAGAGGCAGTGATTAAGGAGAGGAAAAGACGCATTTTTCTCAAGAATCTTGCTTCATCTACCAGTCCAATATGCCATTCGCCCATTCTTTACTGGCTGGTGCCCTCGAAAACGTTCATTCTAACATGGACCCGCCTCACGCGGCCTCCAGGTAGCTCTTAGCGGATTAATCTAAGCATTACTGGTTTGCCATTAACATAATAGTTGCCCAAAATCTGCCCTTGCCCTCTCTCTTTTTCTTTTTCTTTTTCTTATTCCTTAGTATTCTAACCGGCCTTAAGGACCTATGTTATGCATGTAAAAATTTCATCGTTTGTTTGAGGCTATTAACAAGGTTTCCACGTGACTCTCAAGATCGACATATTTAACAACTCAATATGTAAATAACGTGAGATTTATTTTTTTGTGTCAATAACATATAAATATTAATATAGACGGAATTTGAAATTTAATCTTATAAAAATTTTTGAAGACTGTATTTATCTTAACTTTTTAAACTATATGTATCTTAACTCCTATTTATTAAAAAATATAATAATTTTATTCTGAAAAACATATCAATGTTTCATGAGGAAATGTATTTAATATAAAAACTCTAATATGTTTCTGGCAACATATATGTATTTATGTATTTTTCACCCAATAATATTTAAAAATGCATTTAATAATCACTTTTCTATTATTTGTTGTTATCAATTTTTTTGATAATTTAAGAAATAGTAATCTTTTTTTTTTGTATGTTATTTTCTTAAGTTCAAAATATAAAAGTAATACTATTAGAGGTGTCAAAAGAAATCGAATACTGTAAATGGAGATAATTGGTAAAAGATACAAAAGTCTAGGCTTGTGTTTTTGAATTGTTATACCCCTGATTTCAAAGGAAAGTTTGGTAATAAAATCTTTTAGATTATTACCAAAAAAATCAAAACCTATATTTTGAGAATCTTTAATAGGGGATTAAAAAAATATTTAAAAATAATTTATGTAAAAGTAACATGTTGTAATCAGATAGAAGAGTTCATTTTATTTTAACATTTTATAATTTATTTCATCACAAAAATATTTTGTATTTATATAAATTTCTATTATTATTATTATTATTATTATTATTATTATTATTATTATTATTATTATTATTATTATTATTATTATTAGTTGGTTGAAAAGTAGAATCCGAAAAAAGCATATGCCCTCTTTGGTTTCCTTCGGTTCTGTGGGTTATCATGTGTGCCTCTACTTTTTTTTTTTTTTTTGGTAAGATGTGTGCCTCTCTACTCATGTTCCTCTCTTCTTTTTCTCCGCTCTCTTTTTTTTTTTTTTTTGTTAAGTGAGTGAGACATATCGTCGGGAAAATATGTTTTGATTTTAAATTAATTTATATTAAAAAGCTCAAATTAAATTAAATTTATTCAACCCTCAAATTTAATAAGTTTATTTATAAATATGTAATTAAAATTAATATTATAAAATTATTCTATGTCAATATCAATTGAGTTACTTTAAATAACAACTGAACGTATAAACTAAAATTATTAAATTCATTTAAATCTCTAACTTAATATGAATTTGGATTTTTCCGAGTCGAAAGATCCAATTTTATATTCCTATCACACTATGCAATATGCATGATGCACCTGGACCCCTTACATACTTCCATAATTGGGGTCCATGTACTATGACCCAGGATTGTTTTTTTTCTTTTTATTGATGTTTTGATATGTATCGTTGATTAGCAGTTTAATATTTATTTTTTTATAATGAAGATGGTTTATGTCTTAAAAAGTGATAAGCATGTCTTTTATGAGTGATTTACCTGTTAACTAATAAATCTGTAATAAAAATACAAATAAAAAAAGTTTACAAGCAATTTGAGAAATTTAATAAATGAGAAGAGACAAATTGTGGTGGGGCATTAAATTTTTGTCTCAAAGAAATGGTCTCTCTTTTTAGGGAGGTCAAAGATCAAATATCAAGAGACTGGGGGAAAAGTCTAAGCCAATACTGAAAAATAATTAGTACAAGCAGTAAAAGTAGTGATAAAAAGTTTTTGTGGGCCAAAAACTGAACTAGAGGAGAAAGCTTTTTCTTGGGCCCGACCTAATGCAAAATTCAAAGAATATCCTCTCTCTTGGAATAGTGACAACTAAAATTTAATAGTGTGTGCGGCCTACACCCTCCACATCGTCGTACAATCTATGTTTTGGAAAGTCGATTTATCACCTCTACATCCTTAAATCATCAAATAAAATATTATCTATGGAGCCTACAAATATGCATATTTAATTTAGTTTTATTCTTTAAATATAAAAACGTTGACAAAAATAAAATTAAAAAGAAAAAAAATAATGCAAGATGGAAACGTGGGTGGATTGAGTATAAAAGCGACCATGCGGGTAGATCGACCTCGGATTGAATGGAACATGCGTTGCGGCAAGATGGATTGAATTACATGTATAAAATTGGATCACATGGATAAAATTGGATCACATGATCCTGCATTGTAATTGCTCTAAGAAGGGTATTCTTTTAACTATATCTCACAAAAGTCACCTCACTAGAATAGATGATCTAAAACTCAAACCGAATCGAACCGAATTTAATATTTGAAAAGTTAAATTGAGATGATCCAAATTCGAATAGAATCAAATTTGATTTGAATATTTTCCGCTAAAGTGTTTTATCTCTACAAGACAAGTTTATTGAACCGAACATCAACTAACTCGAAATCAACTCGATTCAAACTCAAACGTGAATCAAAACTAATCCGAATGACCCGATCGTCAAGTCTACTTTTAACCAATTAGGATATTACAAAAAGTACCCATGGATAAAGGAGGCCTAGAGACCTCTGACTTTTACCGCCATGAGTATATGTCACAACTAAGTTCAAGTAATTTGATATTTGTTTCTTTTATTTAAAGTATTAAGTTAGAAACTTATGAATAAAGAAAATTTGTACTAGAAGAGTTCTAGCTGAGTACCTCTTTATGAGATAATAGTAACTCAATTTTAGTAAATTAGAGACAAAACACATACACACATATACATACACATAAAAAAACCAGTAATTACTCTCTTACCCGTTCCTCTATGTCAATATCTAGGCCACTTTCAGTATGACTCAGAGCCCAGTAATTCAAAACACATTCAGAGTGAGCTTAGAATCAGTATAACACATTGAGCTATCAATTCAATAAAACTAAGCGGCATGGATTTAATATATATATAATGCACATGATTAGATAATTAATCTCGAATTAACTAAAGCAATTAAGCACATATTACATATGCTCAATAGACTAATAAAGATATGATATAGATTGGCCACTTTACGTATGATTACTCTCAATTAGCTTGCTATCATCAAAATCAATCAGCGCTCTACTACGTATTGCGTGAATGGATTATCTATAAGTACCAAAAATGTATAAAGGCACTGTAGAGGCAAAAATTTGTTAGCCAATTATATGTCACCATGTGAAAAAATTAATTATTTTTTATTCCACCTATTGCAAATTGTCACGTGTAAAATTGACCTTGGAAAGTCTTAAAAAATTAAAATAAAAAGAAATCAAATTCCGGTCAATTAAAAGTTGCCACGTGTAGTTGATGATGCGAGCATTTAGTAAATATTTCTTTTAAGAAATAATTACTAAATTATGAGCCTGCACCCAAAATCTAAGTCAAACCATAACTCCAACAAGTTATAAATAGAGGTCATTTCTTCATTTTTTACACATTCAACATCCGCAAATCCAGAGCTTAGACTACAAACAACATCCAACTACCAAGCGCCAAGTATCAAAGTCTCGCAACTGTTAAGAGATCGAGTCAAGAATCCAAATTCAAAACTCTCACCACATCCGGATCAAGAACCATTCGGCGTTCATCATCTCGCCTCAACATCAACGTTCGAGATCAAGCTACGACGCCTTCGAATTATTCAAGTTACAAGGAGATCGAATCGGAGGATTACATTTATTGTATTCAATACGGAGATTGTACCAATTCAAACAAAAATCAATACAAATTATATTTGTTTCCTAATTTCCTGTCTTTATTTATTTTAGACTCGAAATTTGTGTTTACGAGCACATGTCCCAAAAGGGGAAACTATTGGGCTATATGTTAATTATGGGCGAGTAGCCAATTTGAGCTATAACGTTCATGGTTATGCTCTTGAAATGGATCAAGTAGAGAAGTACTAAAGTAGTAATCAACTAGAGTTTTGTTACCGAGACAATGCCAACTACCGAGCATGCTTAGAATTTCTCCCCGGAGGAGTAAGAGATCTAGAATCAGTAGGAAGTATAAACCCACCTTGTGTCTACACCATCGAAGAGATCAAGAACTAGTAGCTAGGAAGTATAACCCATCTTGTGTTGCTGACACTATCGCTCAAAGATTGTGTTGTGAATTAGAATGTAACACAACTTTAAAAGTACGGTGTAAAGGTAAATCGGCCTAAATCACAAAAAATCAACAACAGATTTCAAACAACAGAAAAGTAGGGTATATAAGTCAGATCAAATTTTGAGTAACTTAGCAAGAATCAAGAGTGGTGATAGAAATTGCCGCCATTGTTTATGGTGTTTCCTAAGAGATCTTATAATGATTAGTGATGGGTCTAAATTTTTGGGCTTGGTCCAGTTCATATGAGCTATTGTAACGTTTTCATTGGAGTGACAATAGCCATTTTCAATTTACCTCAACTAGGGCTGAGATCAGGTACCAAGTTCTTTTTGGTAGATTTGGTCTTGGACACGTTTACAACCAGATCCTAATCTGGACCCACTGGGTGTGGGATTGGGTACCCGATTGTTTTTTGTAACTTTTTGCTTTTTAATTTTCTTTAAAGTTTTTGGCTAATAATTAATAATTATCAAAATATTTCTAATGTACTCAATCTAATAATACAAATTTAACATATAATCCTGACTACTACAAAAAGCTCAAATCCACATGTAATACAAATACTAAATTATCATTTTGAACCTTAAAATATCATGGAAAAAATATAAAAAGAAAGTCTCAAATCCAACATTAACAATCAAAGAAGAAAAAATATAGATCAAGTATATGGGTAACAAATCCAAATCCAAATTTTCACTACCCAATCTCGGACCTGGTTTCTATCGCGTCGTAAAAATTGGACCCTGTCCTAGATCCAATTCGACCAAGTCCGTGCCTAGACCTGCCGAGTCCAAACTCGGTTGGGGGGGTACCGTTTCCTTTGCTCAGCCCTAACCCCGACACTATCTCTCTCCCCTTGCCAATAAGAACAGTCACTACTCAAGGAAAAACTATTGATTACATATTATTTCATAAAGATCGAAAATTTATTTCACAAAGAGAAATTTCTACTTGAGAATTTAGAGATACGTTTACTATGATCCAATTTAGAAAATTCTGATTATTTGAAAATAATTTTATAATTTTCCAACATCTCAAATAAGATATAGTCTCGTAGAAAACCTAAACGTTTAAAGAAAAGTATATCTACACTAACATAGCACCGTTAAAGGTCAATGCATAGTCTCCCTCATTTGTTCTCCCTCCGCCTTTGACCTTCCTCTTCAAGCGGTGATCCCAATTGATGAATAATCGTAGGTAAGCCAACTATATATATATATATATATATAATGGGGACTTAAGTTGTACGTACAACCTCTCCTAGCTAGCTAGCTAGCTACCCCACCCCAAGGTATCTCCAATTAAAAATCTCCAAGATCCCTTTTCTCTATTTAGCTCCTGAGTCGATCACACTTTTTGACCATCCAAATTTGTCCGATGGGGAGCAACAGCACTAGCTTCATCCCCATGGCTTACCAGAACAACACCTCATCGGTCCCGGACTGGCTAAACAAAGGGGACAACGCGTGGCAGATGATCTCCGCCACGCTGGTTGGCCTCCAGAGCATGCCGGGGCTCGTCATCCTTTACGGCAGCATAGTCAAGAAGAAATGGGCGGTCAACTCCGCCTTCATGGCTCTCTATGGCTTTGCTGCCGTAATCCTATGTTGGGTAGCTTGGGCCTACAAGATGTCCTTCGGGCACCGCCTCCTGCCCTTTTGGGGGAGGCCAGGAGCGGCTCTGGGCGAGGACTTCCTCATTGCGCAGGCCAAGCTACCAGCCACACCCCACTGGAACAAGAACCATACCGTCCTAGAGACTGTCATCGAGCCCTTCTACCCCGCGGCCTCCATGGTGTGGTTCCAAGGGGTCTTTGCTGCCATCGCGGTCATTCTTCTGGCCGGCTCCGTGCTCGGGAGGATGAATATTAGGGCTTGGATGATGTTTGTGCCCCTTTGGCTAACCTTCTCCTACACAGTTGGTGCGTTTAGCTTGTGGGGTGGAGGCTTTTTGTATCATTGGGGTGTCATGGATTACTCTGGTGGCTATGTCATTCATCTCTCCTCTGGCATTGCTGGGTTAACTGCCGCTTATTGGGTATGCCATTCATTTCTATATATGCCTCTCTCTTGTTTCCAGGTTTAATTTATCAATTATTATCCAATATTTTACCATAATTTTCTCCCCCAAATGTGTTAGTTTAAGACCCTATTTTATTTAAATGTAAGAAGAAGCTGTAAGGAGTCTTAAGGAAGTATAAGAAGTTTTAAGCAACTGTAAAATATATACTTATATAATTAGTATAAAAATAGTTGTAAGCAATTGTAAAATTATAAGTCCAAGCTAAATGGAATATGGTCTAAATAGTATAAATTAGTAATTTAGACTATTACTAATACTTGTGTGCACACATCACCTTCTAGATACCATATGAATTTGTATAACTATAGGAAATGTTCATTACCATTTTAGCAATTTAAAATTGATTACCCAAAAAAGACCTTTCGATGTGTTGACTTTTTCCCCTTAGTTTTGATGTGTTTTTCTTTTGATTCGGAAGAGGCATAAAAGATAGTATAATACAACGAAGAGGGAAATCGAACCCGAGATATAAAGTACTCACGATCTCATTCTTGACAATTAAGATATGACCTCATTGGTTGGTTTTAATATGTAGGTCACATTTGTAATTTGGTCTTTGGTCTTTGGGTCACATTCACAATTCTAGCTAAGTTGGACTATGCCTTTTTTTTTTTTTTCTTTTTCCTAACGAAGTACTAGGTTCCTCGTCTTTAGGATGAATATTGGTATAAATGGTAGGAATGTTGACCAGGTAAAATTCAGGAGGGGTTAGGTTTAGGAATCATAACTAGGAAGCTTTTGTAGCATGTCTTAGTGACCCTTTCTATTGCTTAATTAACTGAATTGGCCGCCACAATTGACATGGAAATTAGAGTGCAATATATACCTCTAGAATCTAAGAAGGAAAATTTTTGTGAATATAGTATCTTGACTTGAATTAGTGTGGGATAAAGACCTCAAAAAATTTAAAAGAGAAAAATATAGTGAAGTGCTTCTAGCTTATAGATTGAGTTAATTAATTATATTGATAATTATATGTATGAGGTATTACAATTATAATATATCCCCCTCAAACTTTTGATAAATTATACTCCGTATTTATTACTCTATTTTTTAGTTATTATTTAATCAATTTAACCTTTGTATTAAATAATTTTTAACCCTTAAACTATTAATGTCATTTAATCAAATAAATAAATAAATAATTAACCATCACGCCTATAATTCGGGAGTTCAAAACCATTAAACAAAGATAAATAATCTAGAGGGTAAGTAATAATTTGAAAATATTAAGGTTGTAAAAATTCTCAATGATCAAAATTTTAAGGGACCGGGTCTATAATAAGAACTTTGAAATCCGGTCTATATTTCTACATTAATTAATTAATTAATTATAATACGTGCACAATAATATCGAAGGGTGAAAATGAATAACATACCAAGAAATGAGTTTATGCAAGTTTGTAATAAATTGATGATTAGTTTGAAGTATGACTCGGTTCTTATGAGCTCAGCACTTGTTTTTTGAGTACGTAATTGACATGGTCAAATGAAATGGTGAGGCCATCATTTTGCGGTACATGTATTCATTGGATGTGTTAAATACTTCAAATTATCAGCCCTTCTCTTCTCGTATTGTTAGTTTCCTTTTACTTCTGAAAGGCAATATAAGCGGGATTTGTTAATTTTCTTGTCATTAGGGATAGCTATTAGATCATAGTTTTTGGAGTACAATTTATTGTTTTTTGAGCCACATGTCAATAAATAATTGGACAAAAGAGAAAAATAGAAGGAAATTTTAGAGAGAAAAAATACATTATATAACTTCCAAGGTAATCTAATGATTATGATAAAGTTTTTGTACATTAAGAATGTTGATTATCGAATCTTATGTCATTTTCGTGTTGATTAAATGGTTATGTTGGATGTTGAGTAAAAATGATCATGGTACTATTTACAGAAATGGTTCAATAAAAGTAAAAACACCCAAAAAAACTATTATGAGATACTTTTCTCTAAAATAATAAAATATATTTTTTTCATAAAGTTTCAATACAAAATATGAATATATTCACTGTTTTTCCAAAATGTTTATGTTTCAAGCAAAAAAATAAAGCCATTTATATACCATCCGCACATGTACCATAAAGTATGTATATCTTAGAATGCAAATATATTTTTAAAAAATGAAGATCACATAGTAGTTTTTCCACAATAAAAAGTCATCCATATAAAGCTGTTTAGGATTGGAAAATTTTGGATTAAATAAATTGGACATTGTGCAAATTTAGACAAAATATTTTGTCCTGCCTTTTAGGCGGACTAATTAGACAAGTTTATTTTTTTTTCAAATTTAAATTCAAATAATAGAAATACAAAAATTTTTATGCACATATTTAAATTCAGACGAAAAGCTCGTAATTGTACCCATTTTTTTTTTTTCAGATATAATGAGTTCAAATAGTCAAGTCGTACAAAATTTTATCGAGCAACATGTCTATGTTATTTTAAGATGGACAAGTCAAGATTAGTACAGTTGTAATAACAAGGGATTGGAGTATAATAATGAAGGTTTCTTCCTCCAGCTGCCTCTCTTCTTTTGTCTTACTTGAAATTGATCTTGACTCAAGTATTTGTACAAGAAAATTCAATTATAGTTACTTCTCCCTATTTAAGTATATATTTTCCTCACTTTTATATGTTTCTGGCTGCTGGCAGAAAATAACTTATCATGGCCTCTTGATAGACTGAAGGAATTATAATAGTACATGATAATTTGACTTTATGAGCAAATAATTAAGCAGTTTAATTTTAAATAATAAATCTATATTATAGGGTTGTCATAGATTCTAACCTTTTGGAGTATGAATAATGAATATGATGCAAGTGTGTGAGGTGCATGATGTGATGTATCCAGATAATCAATTTCATAGTAATTGTTTTTATTAAAAAATGGCATGAAAATAAATTAATTGCTCAATTATGACTGGAATTATATAAATTAAAGAAGGGTAATTAAGACCTTCAGTCATCATTGAATGATAAAAGAAGAATTAATCAAGTCTTAATGAGAAGCATTAAAGTCTCACATTGAAGGTCAAGCTGCCATTGCATTCAACTTTTTTTTAAAATTAAAAAAAGGTTTTCTGCTCCCTTTCCTTTTGTCAAATGTGTTGTAATTTATTTATTTGTGTGAATTATAATGAGAAGAAAAATCCAATTCAAAGTCGAAACATAATAAGATTCTATTTTATTTAATTGTAAGGAGTTGTAAAGTTGTAAGAAATTGTAAGGAAAGATATAAAGAGCTGCAAGATTGTTATAAAATTAGTATATAAAGTCGTAAAAAGTCATAAGCAGTCTGTAAGGAATTGTGGGATTTTAAGATAAAATTAAATAGAACGAGTGTAAATTAATCTTAATCGCTAAAAACGTAGTTAACTCGATTTCGTCTCTTAAAAATGTAAGTATACATGTACAGGTAGGACCGAGATCGAAGAAAGATAGGGAGAGATTCCCACCAAACAACATACTAGTGATGTTGGCAGGGGCAGGGCTGCTATGGATGGGATGGGCCGGTTTCAATGGCGGAGATCCTTACAGCGCTAACATTGACTCTTCCTTAGCCGTCCTTAACACCAACGTTTGTGCGGCCACAAGCTTGCTAATGTGGACTGTTCTTGATGTTCTTGTTTTCAAGAAACCTTCTGTCATCGGAGCTGTTCAAGGCATGATGACCGGCCTCGTTTGTATTACTCCTGGCGCTGGTAACTTCACATGGTCACTTGGTCACTTGCATGATATATATCTCTCTAAATTTATTTGTCTTTTGTTAAGCCTAAACTTACCTACGGATGGCCTCTAATAAAAGTATATATACATATTGAAATTTCATCTAAATAATAATGCCGTAGGCATGATATCTAGTATGAGATATATATATATATCGGTGACAATAAAGTACTTTTATAGGTCTTGTTCAAGGATGGGCAGCCATAGTGATGGGAATTCTATCAGGAAGCATCCCATGGTTCACAATGATGATAGTCCACAAGAATTGGAAGCCGATGCAAGTCATCGATGACACCCTAGGGGTTTTTCACACCCACGCAGTGGCGGGCTATCTAGGGGAATCCTAACCGGCCTATTTGCCCACCCGAAACTCTCTAACTTGTTCTTAGCCGTGCCTGACTCAAGGGGCACGGTCTATGGGGAGAGGGTGGCCTCCAAATAGCCAAGCAAATAGTTGGGGGCGTGTTCATCATAGTCTGGAACCTGGTTGCCACATCTATAATTTGTATAGTGATTAAGATGATAATGCCCCTAAGAATGACCGACGAGGAGTTGCTCATTGGAGATGATGCTGCCCATGGCGAGGAGGCGTATGCCTTGTGGGGCGATGGTGAGAAGTTTGACGGAACCAAGCATGGCTCAGTGTCAGACGACACGAACCATCCTTATAGGTCATCAATTGGTGCAACCCAAGTTGTGTGATTAATTGAGTCAAGAGGGGAAAAATTATGTGTGTTGGTATTGTTTTGGTTTTTGAAACTATTTATTGACACATTTGGCTAATATTGTATACCTATTCAATGATGTTGAAAGGGCACATAGACTAATATCTTCTCGTCTCTGATCCGTACCTTCCCAAAAAATAAAATTCATTTCTGTTTCAGTTGTTTTTTAGTTTATTTACGTAGACATTTGATTAATCTCATCAAAGCTATTAATGTGAGCCTCTTTCGTACATTCAACTTTAATTTATGTCTGATGATATTTCAAGAAAATTGGCAGATTAAAGGATAAAATGTGTGGGACAATGACCAATCTCACAGAAGAGTATTCCCCAAAATTCAGGTACAAATTGGCGTGTAGAGAAGGGGATAGAGTTCTTTGGGACATGACTGATTAAAGGATAAACTAGCCCTAAGAAACAAGTAGTATAGGTAGCATCATTTTCACTCTGGCATCTATGTCAAAACCATCTGAGAAGAAATTTGGAAGTCTCTCTAAGAAATGTCTAGCAACTAGCCTCTTTATTGTGGTAGCAATGGCTCTTCTTCAAAAGGGAAAATGACCAAACCTGCTAGACCTTTCGTGGATTGCTTGACTGCATATTCTACCAGATTTCACAGGACATAAATGAGCTGATCTTTACCAAGAAGAAGGTGGATTCAACACGGACTATTGAGAATATTTTGCAAAATGTAAAATATAGATTAAGTTTTTCAAATCTTTACAGCAAGAAATAAAATTGAGGTGAAAGAATTTTGTATGGACATTTTAAGCTCTATGATTGAGAAAATCCTTCCTAAAAGGTGACTTTCTTATATTAGTAAATCTTGTATAAGGCGTTCTCACATTAACTTATTGTGAGACAGGGACGCTACTTCAATCATCGTATTAGTAACTACGTATGTTTACAAGCGAGTGACTTTCAAATGCCTATTTAACCAAACGAGACTCTTTCTCGTTGTACCTCATTGTCATCCTCTCTTCAAATGTTTTCTCTCTCCTCCTCGTTGATCTCTATCCTCACATGAAATTCATTCATCGTCACCATCATCGTTCTCCTTCCGTACTCGTCGGTGATTGATAATTTGTATGTGTGCAAAGAAAATTCGTCGATCTTGTCGTCGAATTATATATTAGTCATCATCGTCGCCATCATTCGGAGTCACTTATTAGACCCATGTGCATCGTAACACTTCACCGGGAATACTAACATCAGTCTTCAACGTAAATTCGTGTATGTGCCAGTAGGGTATTAAATATACAAATAAATTGCAATATTTACATATGTTTGTATTGGTCTTATGTTTTGATTTGTGAAACTCTTAATTTAGATTTGATTTACAAATCATATTAGATGGAAATGGTGGTAGTGGAAAAGGCACTGAGGATATGAATGGAGGGATCTGTGGTAGAAAAAGGTAAAAGATGTTCCGATATAATATGACTACTTTTGTTTTCCACATATGACTTTTTACGAAGTATGTTAATATTACTAACACTAGTCCGGACCCGTGATATATACGGAGCAATGTTAGAATATGTGTATCTTAAGAAATTATTGAATCATGAAGTGATTTTGTATTTGTAAGTTTCTTTTTCTCGATCATTAAATTTATTGAATGGTTTCATATTCAATAATATTCTTCTACATGTTATCCACTCATGGCGAAAACGCTTTCATAACTTATCAAATTTATCAAAACTCAACACATAAAAATCATTAGAGCCCAACACACATTCATCTTTCAATAATTCTAAATTTCTAAAGAATAAATAAAGAATCTAAAACAATAAAAAAAAAGAATGTTAAAAAATATCATCAAGGTTTTAAGATTGCACTTCGATTTAGAACATTAAGAAGTCATACCCCTCTAAGAATCAAACAATTTAAATAAATCTCACCCATATAATTATAGGAACAGTGTGACAATATTTGTAGGTATCAAAAGACAAATATTAGTAGGAAAATGAATAATATATGATTGATAGATATTGATTAGATGACATAAATATCATTATGTCATAAATTAATATTACAATACAAAGTACATTAAATTAATAAAAGAATGTCAAACTTATAACTCATAACTCTCTATAAGTCAATACTAATTTAATATAATTGACGTCTAGATAAATATCTACATGCAAACTACTAAACATCATTAAGTCAAATATTACACAAACCCTTAAAAAGCACACATACTCATAATGGGTTCTCATTTTTTCTTTAAAAAAAAAAATTATAGGCTGAACATGATGATATATCCATTCTTACCTACCTATATGCACAAAGAAAATCACTTTTCCTCCTACACTTTCGAGTCATCCTTAAGAGGTTATATAGACAATAGAAGTTAATTATAAATAATTTCAAACTGTGACTCAACCGCTTAATCATAGATAACTTTATGTTGAGACTTCACCCCTTACCTTCTTACATTTGCATCATTAAATCATATGTATTTCCCAATTATTTGCCCAAGTATCCAACTCAACTTGCAAAATAGATTCACATATTTTAGCTTCATTTCGAAACTTTTGAAACTGAATTTATAGATATATTTGCTCTCTAAAAGTTGTAACATTCTAGTTATCTAAGAGGGAATGAGAAAATTCATTTAAGAATAAATATACTGATTGTAAACATTCACATGTAATGATAAAAGTATGATGAGACAAAATTCATTTTGCAAGCTTATCCAAAAATTCTATAGACATTAAAATCATTTAAGATAGAAATATGGTGAGAAAAGAATGACAACTTCACTTTTATATAAATTAGCAAGTGAAGCATATAAAATTCAACTTAATAATTACCAAATTAGGTTTCATAAATCATACTAATGATCAAGTAGGTAGTAATTAAGAAAATGGGTTCTAAGGGAAAATATATACAAATCATAGAGATATGACTATAGTATAATGAAAACAAGGAACAGACACGGATTTTGTGCACCATGAAAATGAGTGGCAAAGACGAATTCATGGCAAACGCTTAAAGGGAGTTGTACTGCGATTCGGATTTAGGGGAAAAATTTTGGAAAGGAAGGAAACTTTTGTTTTGTTTTATGAAAAAGAGTGTGTGCTTATATACTCTATTTTAGCTGCTTAGTTCTTTTCTTAAAAAATTATCATGTAAGCCATATCACGATAAGTTATTGTGAGACGGTCTCATACTAAAATTTGTGTTTTTGTATAGATACATACTAATTGTATTGATTGTCGCTTATTTTGGTGATTTTTTTATGTTGTAATGAAGTTCTAATTTCTTTAAAAAAATTATGCATCATTATTGACTAGTTACTCACTAGATGTTATTTTAAAAATTTTTTTTTCTGTTTGCTGCCACTGCCAGCATCAACTCCAACAGAAACAACCCCGGGGGCCAAAAAAGGAGGAAAACCAAAAATGAGAAAAATGGAGATGCGGGGATCGAACCCCGTGCCTCTCGCATGCAAAGCGAGCGCTCTACCATTTGAGCTACATCCCCTTTCATAAACCATACATGACAAAAATAATATTGTGAAACGAAAGCACAACCACACCCTCAAACATGAAACCAAGATTTATAGATCCAATGATTAGTACAATTAAAAGGGTGAATGTAAATTTTTTTTAAAAAAGAAGTTATGAAAATAAGTGGTAAATTTAGAAAATTAAAATAAAATAATATATATAATAATTTGGGTGTATAGACCGGATTTATTGTATAATTTGTAAAATTAAAGAGCCTCACCAATTTCACTCCCTCTATTGACAACCTACTTAGATGGAGGAAGTTGGTTAAACATGATAAAATAATCCGAATCCGACTTAAAGTTTCTAAGAAAAACACAATCTGATATGAACCACATCGATTTTGACTACAGTTCGATATGTATTATCCGCTTAGTGAGAGAACATATTATTTTCAATTTTGGAGTGAATCTAAGCTATATTTTTATGGAAAATGTTATATAGCACCCTAAAGGTACCAGATAAGCTATATTTATTATCATATTATTTGATACTTTTGTTTGACAGGGTTAATATAGCTCAGTATTTCTCAGAATTTTTCAATTTATTTTAATAAGGTTCCTTTAAACTACTTTAATTTTTATTTTTTTTATTATTAAAAAATAAAAGTTATAGCTAATACTTTATTGTCTAGCATCCTAAGGGCATTATATATCAGCATTTTTATTCATAAAAAGCTATTTTTAAAATTGATATAAAGTTAATCTAATTATTAAAAGGGTCAATTTAAAAAGACTCATTTTCTAAGTATACTTAGATCTAGCACAACTAAATGACTGAAATTTATACTCAAACCCATAAACATCCAGAAAAATTTAACCCGATTTGAATTTATATGCAGATTTACCACAACTAAACAACACCAACCAAAAATTTTTTGGTCAAAAGTTGTGCTTTTATACAAAATAAGTAGATTAATCAAATGCCGATGAGTTTGTTGCGTAGTTAACATCAAGACACTTCGAGTATGTGTCTTGGCCCTCAGCTCCTCGTAGTCGAGGGAAGCATTTCCATTTGCTGTGTGCTTGGACAGAAGGCTGGTGTCAACAGACCCTAATCCCTCACCCCTAGACTCAGTCCCAGCCTGTGCTGGCTGTCCTGTATAGGGACCCAGTTGAAGGTGGGTCAACTCATTCATGAAATATATAGATTAATCAAATATCAATTGGCTGAACATGATTAATTGGAGAGCTTGAAGAAAATTAATAATCTATATAGAAAAAAATGACGAATCAAATAAAATCAATTATGCTTATGTAGATTTGGGAGAATTAAGCATAGAAGGCTTAATTGTCAAAGAAATAAATACCATGTTTCTTAAAAAATATTTTTTTGGGTGAAATTTAATTAAAAAATTGATATAAATAAAATACAAACTTAGGTCTTATGTAATAATTATCATTGCCAGTCAAGTTAGCTAACTCCAATATTGCTATTAAACACAGCACTATTTTTTTCAGTAAAATATAGATAGAGAATTTAAGAAAAAGAGAATTAATTGTGAAGATTTTGACTTTCTCACATATAATATGAGCAAATTAAAGGATGAAGTTTCTGTAGACCTGTAGTTGCGTTGCGGAAAGTATGTTTGCCCAAATCCCAATGCAACTTGCGAGACATTTATGTGAGAAATAGTAATTTTAACGAGAGGAGAACAGCATGCATGTATGTCAAAAATTTGGGTCCGGTTAAAGTTGTGTAAGATAAATCAGTTAATATTTAGACTTTAGATAAAATATTTTGTCTAAAAATTAATTTTTTTAGATTGGATAAATGAGATAAGTTTAAATTCGAACCAAAATTAAATTTAAATAATAAAAATATGGTAAATAGCTGATGATCATACCTGATTTTTTCTGATCGAATAAATTTCAATAATTCAATCGGACAAGTTTTACCCTCTCTCTTTGAAGGAGTATTAATTTACCAAAGCTAAGAAAGTTTGCGGGAACTGATGAGGAAACGTTTCATCTGGGGCAAGTAATTAGAGGAAAATAATTAAGCTGCCTATACTGCCCTTTACGTGCAATGCCTTCTGTTCTCTTCTAATCTGCACCAGTTAACTACTCAACTTAACCAAAGAATATTTTCATCAAAAATTTAGACCAACGAATATTTCTCACTTTTAGAGAGAGAGAGAGAGGTTTTCTCTCTCTTATCCATTGCTTTACGTGGAGTGCAGCACTTGTCTCCTCGATCTACAGCTGAGAAGAAGCTAAGGTTGCATTGCCCCTTCATCTAAAGCAATCCCTTTTCTTAATTCAACAATCTTTTTTTAAAAGAGGAAAGAAAAAGAAAAAAGTTTTGTTGTTATGGTTCAAGTTCTGGGTTTGATTTATAATATGTAATGTATATATGAAACTTCAAGGCTGCAGATTTCAGAACATTTGACAGAAGGGCAGAGAGAGAGAGAGAGAGAGAGAGAGAGAGAGAGAGAGTTGGTGGTGATCTGATCATCAGAAGGTCATCTAGGAAGAACATCAAGTTTGAGACTTGGGCAACGAATTGAAAATCAAAATCAAGATTATGGATGATCATCAGAACAATAAGAAAGAGGAGGTGAATGAACAAATTACACCAAAACAACAGCAACTGCCATTTAATCAGTTAGAGCAGGTTGATGCCGATCGAGCTCTTGCCTTTGCTCTGCAACAACAGGTTCAATTTCTCTCTCTTTCATTTCTCCTCTCTTTGTTTTCTTCATCTCTGTACATACTTTTGCAAATTTCTTCAAAATTCTGTTACGTACGTGCCTTAGGTTATTCTATTCCAAAACGTTATGGTAGCGATAAAAATTTTACTGTGATTTTGTCTGAATGTATATCATAATGTGATTTTGTTCTAAAATTACCAAATAAAGATTGTTATACTAGTTACAATTAATCACTAATATTTGTCGAGGATGGCCATTTGCCCTATTTACCAGCTTCCCCCTCCCTCCAGGCTCGAAGCTAGGTACAAAATTTCCCGATGTAAGGAATTTGTGTGTACTGGGGTAGTATCCTTGACATACTCTCCCTTTTAAACTTTGTCTGAGATATGGGGCCCAAGAAGGTGGATTTACTTACTGATTAAAAAAATAATCACTAATATTTACGTTAGATGATTTATGCTGATTAATTGACAAAAAAATGTAAAATATTAATGAAGTCTTTTATTCCAAAAATTTTAAAAATTATGTTATCTTAGGTTGTATTCCAAAATGTCATGATAGGGATAAAATCTTATTGTGATTTTTTTCTGAATTTATGTGTAACAGTCCATGATTACTAAATAATAGTAATAGTTATACCGACAATAATTAATTACTAATAGTTAGGTTGGATGGTTTATATGCTCATTAATTAATGAAAAACGTAAGATATTAATAATTAAGTCTCTTCTTTTTTATTATTATTTTTAAATATCGTTAATGGTAGAGTTTTTTAAGAACAAATTAGATTAATCAATGCCACACCACCACCAAAAATTAAAAAAAAAGGGCAGCAAATGTGAGACGATGAAGACAAAACCACCTAATAGAACCACCTCCCAAAAGAAGTAATCGAGCCATGGAAGAATCATATGTACATAATTCATGCATGTATTATTTTGTAACTAAGAGATATTTCAAATTATGTAGCGATTTGACTTTGCATAATAATTTACACGCACTTAACTACGGTATTACAATATCTAATTTAGTTAATTAGTAATTTCTAATTCATCAAACTCAAGCTGCAAAAATGAGTGTTTGGGTCGTCAATGCGGACGAATTCTTTTGCCTAATATTTAGTTTTTTTGGAATAAGTTTAAATTTAAGTCAAAATTGGATTTGGATAACAAAAATAGAAAAATTCTGATAAAAAATTCATGAATGGACTCATTTTTTTTCGGATCGGATGAATTCGGATAATTTGATCGGACGAAATTTTGTCAACGTTACATCTCACTCAAAAATGTAACGAAACATTTTCATTTTCAAAAGAGGGGTAGCATTTCAATATTACTATCAATAAGGTCCAACCACAAAAAATAAAAAGCAATTTGATGTTAATTTGATTAAGTATGATTTATATTATAAACGTGGTGATTATTATGTTAATTAGGAGAGTGCATTCACAATGCTTGAGACCATAGACGGTGAAATGGATTATGAGGAGGAGGATGAAGAAGAAGAAGAGGAGGAGGAGGAAGAGGAGGAGGAGGAGGAGGAGGAGGAAGAAGAAGAAATAGGAAGCTCTTCATCTCATGACTTCGACGGCACTTTCGAGACTCAAGAATTTGAAGGTAAATACTCCCTCTGTTTTAAAATACATGTCGTTTTAAGGTTACTGTGGAATACTAAGGAAATACAAAAGTTATGACAAAATTTATGTTAAAAGACTAATTTGTCCCTATATTTTATTGGAATTAAAAAAATCAATGAAAAAGGAAGAAAAACAAAGCAATTAATAAGGATAAAGTTGATAAATTAGTAATTAATACGAGTACGTCATTGGAATATTAGTTGTAAAGTGACAAGTATTATGTAACTAGAAAAGTTATTTACAAGTGACATGTATTTTGAAACGGAGCTAGTAAATTCATTTAATAGTAGTAGTAATGGGTATTAGAAAAATTAAAGAAATTATAATAAACTTATTTAATTCCTCTAATTTGTTAAAATCCATTTAATCGTGTTATCAATTGGCAGCTGAATTCGAATTTGAGGTGGATGATGAGGAAGGTAGCTACACAGATGAGGTATCCCAGTATTCCCAGATACTTTTCAATTTCCTTTTCCTTTTTCTTGATATTTTAAATATTATCACTTATCAAAATTACACTGAAAATATATTGATGCATCTTCACCAGCTTATGTCACTTAAAAATCGACTTTAACTCGTGAGCTTTCCGTCTAATATATTATTAAGATTAAGGTCGTAAATATATTAAATTTTCAGCTTAATTTCCTCGCTCTTTAATATTATGATTGTATTTAATTGTTTTCTTGACATATCTTAACCCAAAGCAAAAAAAGGAAAACTTAGTTTAATTTCCCAAGAATTTTAATAGTATATGAGCTGTTGGTTTTTTTTTTTTTAAATGTAAAACACTATATATAGATGGATTATTTTTGTTTTATATTTAGTTATTACCCCCGGCCCCCTCCAAAAAAAAAGCCCTTGTCTAGGGAGGAGGTAGTTCATTGAAGTAAAAAATAATTATACATGCGTTGATGACACTTACGTAGATAGTGTATTAGTGTACAAATTTAATTTAATTGGATTATTTTTTATTTTTATTTCTATTCTCTAAAGTCGCCTTTCAATCGGTGTAATTATAAACAGATTATTAACATCCGTACCCTCGTATTATGTCTGCAATCATTTTTCTACCCATGTCCTATTGAAAATTATTTTCAACCCCCTAACCTTACTCGACATATTACAATTGTAGGTAAACTTGAGATTTTAAGTTGATCGGAGACGTTGAAAGACAAAAATACCCTTGTATTATCTCCACCCTCCTACCCCCTAATCCGACACCCCCTCTCTCTCTCGCCTCTCTCGCTTTCTCTCTCCCTTTTCCTCTCCCTCGCTCTCTCTCTTCCAATTCCCCGGCATGCCGCTAAGCAAAAAGGACCAAGCCGAGATTGCCTTGATCTTGACCAAATCGGACCAAGTTCTATAATTATTGGTGAAAGAATCCCATATAATAAGCATAACGATCCGGGTCTCCTCCGGGTGTGTAGACCCAAAAAAACCCACGAAGCTCGGGCAATCCAAAAGGGCCATACTAGTGTCGAGTCGGAGTTAGAGGACTCAAAATGAAGGAGGGCACGAGAGAGAACGGGGAGGCCCTCGTCGAACACCTGGTGGGCATGTTCTCCTTCGGCGACGAGATTGACAGCCAATAAGGAAACAAGTCCGAGGGAGAGAAGGAGCTCGGGCTTGGAGACTTTGGACTACCCATTGTTGATGGAGTGGAGGGAGTGGAAGAGAAGCGAGACATAGTTGCCCGATGCGAAGCCATGGGAGGGGCGGGAGGAGAGACGGGTAGAGAGGGAGGATTGAGCCTCTATTCTCACCGATCGCTTGGGGTGAGGGAGGAGAGAGAGATTGTGCTGCAGGTCGGAATGATCGGATGAGATTCGGAGGGAATTGGAATTGGAATTGATTGGAATCGAGCACGACCCCATGTCTATGTTCCGGGTTTCCGATTGTGATTGCTTTTGTCTGTATTGGGTTATCCCTTTCCTCCCGTTCTTGTCTCGTTCGTATCGCCATTGTTGCGTGAGACACGAGAGAGATAATACAAGGGTATTTTTGTCTTTCAACGTTTACTGGTCAACTTAAAATCTCAAGTTTACCTACAGCTTGTAATATGTCGAGTAAGGTCGGGAGGGTTGAAAATAATTTTCAATAGGACATGGGGTACAAATGTTAATAATCCAATTATAAACACACATTATATGAATTTTGAGTGCTTAAAATTGAATTCCTTCATATGAAAATTATTGAAAATATTTCCAATGAATTTGCATGGATCTTTAACAATTATTAAACACCTTGATCATGATCATTGAACTTGTAATTATGCAGTATGAGGAGGATGATATCGATCCAGATGAGATGTCTTATGAGGTAAGTAAATTACAATTTTTCCATATATTTTTAGATCATAAATTAATTTCTTTATATAAAAACCATTTCGATAAATGAATTATCAACATATGATAATTTATTTTTTTTATTTCAGGAATTAATGGCATTGGGGGAAATTGTTGGAGAGGAGAGCCGAGGACTATCCGCTGAACAAATTCCCTCATGTTTGTCGCCCTGTGTCCACAAATTTGTTCAATGCAAAACTATAATTGACAGGTAATTAATTTTTTTAAAAAATAATTAAATTCTGTTTTTATGTTCTTCTAGCTAGCATGGTGGTGATTCGATTTTCCTTTTTTTTTGGCATAATTGTATAGCGATGACTTTAAATTTCACAAAACTTAGTGAACAATATACCAATTAATTTTATAGATCGATATTCTTTTTAAAACTTTTAAGAATTTGATACAATTTTTTATATGAAAAAAAAATTGATTAACAGGTGCCCGGAACATCTGTCCATAGAATATAGTGATTTTTTATTAGTATTAATAACAATTGGTGTGAAGATAATTAGTAATTATATGTTGTTCAGGTGTGTAATATGTCAAATAGAATATGAAGAAGGAGAAAAACTTGCTGCTTTGCAGTGTCAACATCCATTCCATGCTGAATGTATAAATCAATGGCTTCAGATTAAAAAGGTAAATCTTCTCCCGATCCTTATTCGTTAATATGGTCATATATGTTAGGGATATAAAACTATTTTGTTGCATGTAGTCTAAGATTACAAGTCCCGAGTTCATGATATGACTTTTATAGGAGTTGTTATTGACTTAATTTTTTTCTCCTTTTTTTATAGACAAGCGAATAATAAAGTATATAAAACCTTAAATACCGTATTTAATCAGAGAATAAATTTTTCCCTCAATTGTCAAAAGTATTTTCTTAATTGATTTAGATCACCGGTTGTATAATCAGTAGTACAAGATGAAAAAAATGTCTGTAGACAATATTGATTTATATCGTGGAGGTATTTTTTTTTAATACTTTATAGCATTGATTCGTTTTTTTAAAAAATTAAGAAAATGCACTTGTAATGAGCAGAATTAATATATTTTTCTTGTGGTAGTGCAGGTTTGTCCAATATGTTCTACAGAGGTAGGGCCACAACCACAAAGCAGTCCTGACAAGAAATGATATCTGTAAATTTGTACTTTAATTTATTGATAGGTAGTGCTTGTTTAGAAAAATTCATTTTTTAGATCAAAATATGTACATATTACATAAAAGTGATTATTCTTTCTGAAGTCTCAACATAACTATATATGTAAACCTTTGAAGTATTCTTTTGTGTACATATCACTCTGACCCATAAAAGAAAGAAAAGAGAAGTAAATAGTACACATGTCATTTTATCAAGTGTCTTCAAATTAATTATAATACCAATCATTGGGTTATCGCTATTATTAGCTCAAAAAACATTCTGTTCATGATATTAGAAAATGATGTAAAATAGTTCTGTAAACTTTAAAGTACTTCTGAGTGAATTTTGAAAAGTCGAAGTTTTATACTAGTTACACCAAATTATACGATATATTTTCATAATTTTTTTAATAAATTTACTGTAGGTGATCATACAATTGAAGTGATAAAGAATAATCTTTGATCTCTATTCTCTACTTAAGTTTATGGATAATTCTTTTCCCTTTGGTTGTCTATATATATTCTAGTTGCTGACCAAAGAAGGAAGGAAAAAGCAAACGGTGCACATATCACTTGCTAGCTAAATCTAGTGCATGACATGACAAAAAGGATTCCCTCCTTTGTTTGTACACTTCCTCTTTTTGTTTTTTTGGGATCACTCTCCTCGTCTGGTATTAAATTAATATTCTCTCCATTTTAAAATAAATATCACTTTAATTAACTTTTTTTGTTTTACAATATTTGTCACTTTATAACTCAAATGACGTATAATGAGTAGTTTACCAAATTTGTCTTTATTAATTGCTTTTGTCTCTCTTTTTTATTAATTCTATTCATTTCTTATGAAAGTTTGGGGCAACTTATTAGTCTTTTAACACAAATTTTGTCATGAATTTTGTGTTTTTAGGTATTCACTTATAACCTTAAAATGATAAGTATTTTAAAATGGAGGGAGTACATTATAAACTTACTTACATGAAAACTTTTTCGTACTACTACGTAAATAACTTTTTATTACGGACCTTTTGCAACAGCTTAAAAACAAAAACCGTGCTAAAAAATGAGGCGGTGATATTTTTGTAAATAAAATTCACCTATTACTACAGCTTCTTTAATTGAATCGTAATAATAGGTCATATATCTCGACTTTTTACTACGGTTCACTTAAAGAACCATGGTAATAGAGAATACCTATTATTATGGTTATTTCATTGAACTCGTAGTAAAAATATCTTATATTGGATAAAAATATAAGAGACTTTTTACTATGTTTTGATGAAAGTACCATAGTAATAAGTCCACTCCTTTTCCTCTAACTCTCTTTCTCTAACCTCTCCTCTCTTATTCTCTTTCCATATTTCTAACGCTTTGTCTCTCTCCTCTCTAACTCTCTTTCCGTCTCTATAACTCTTTTCGTCTAACTCTCTTTCTAATTCTCTACAGTTTTCTTTCATCAAATCAATCCCGATGAAGACTTCGAAACCGACCTCAACACATAGGGAGAGGAGAGGGGGGAAGGGAAAAGAACATAGAGGGGGAAGCTTCGTCCACGACAAAGGTCTCTTTATCACTCGGTTGAATTCTTGATCCCCGCTTCTTTCGCAGTCTTCTCCGTTACCCTCGCAAACCATCCGGACTTTTCTTACTTTGAAAAAGGCATAGATGTACTCGCTATTCTCATTGGATTAAAATATCTCCTCTCTAAATCTCTTACTCTATTGTTTTTCTTTTAAATCTATCCTAGCGAGGGCTCCGAAGTCGACCTCAACACACAAGGATAGGAGAGAGAGGGGGAAGGAGAAGCACATAGAGGTGGACGTTTCGTCCATAGCGAAGGTCACTTTCTCACTAGCTCAATCCTCGATCCCCGCTTCTTTCGTAGTCTTCGTGACCCTTGCAAGCAATTTGAACTTTTCTTACTCCGATAAAGGTCATAGATGTACTCGCTATATCTCATTGGATTGAAATCTCTCCTCTCTAACTCTCTTTCTTTGTTATTTTTCTTTTAGATCTATCCCTTTGAGGCTCCGAACCCGATCTCAACATTCAGGGAGAGGAGAGACAGAGGGAGGAAGAAACACATAGAGGGGGAAAAGCTTTATCCCCGGCGAGAAGGTCTTTATCTCACTAGCTGAATTCTCAAGCTTCGCTTCTTTTGCGGTCTTCGTGGCCCTCGCAAGCCATCCGGACTTTTCTTACTCGAAAAATGTTGTAGATGTACTCGCTATTCTCATTGGATTAAAATCTCCTCTCTCTAACCTATTACTACGGTTCATTTGTAGAACTATAGTAATAGGTTGCTATTACTACGGTTTTGAACCATAGTAAAAGATGTCACTTATCGCTACCGTCACATACATGATGCCTTGTAACCGTAATAAAAGGTCATTTTTGGAACCATAGTAAAAAATAACCATCCACTATTACCCTCATATACACCGACTCTTGTAATCATAGTAAAATGTTATTTTAAATCGTAGTAAAAAATGGTTACTCGTATTAATACCATCAGTAATCTGTTCTGTCTATTTTTTAGATTGCTAAAAAATTTAATTTAGACTAAATCTTGAACTTTGATTAATTGGTTAAAGTAAAATATATTTTTGAATCATCCATTACTTTTTTTACATAATGTAGTAGATATCTCGTTGCTTTTAGTTCCAATTAGCTCTAATAGCTTTATAGTTATGCAATTTTGAGCATATATAGAACTTTACACATTTTGAAGATTATATGTATCAAATTTATTTTTTGATTTTTAATTAAGAGGATAATTCCTTTTAAATTATAAATAATAAATAAAAACTTTCAGGGATTTGAACCTATGTTCCTATTTGTTTTATATTCATTTTAACGGGCACTTTTTTGCACTTATCATTTTGTATCTATGGTACGTTAGGTGCATTAATTTCTCCTATGAAAAAAGAGACCATATCATTAAAATATGATTGAGTGAATAAATCATGCTCATAATTATGTCATATTTCATAATATTAGTGGAAAATGAAACATATTGAATTAAATTAAATTATAGTAAGTAATATTAATTTCTTTTGGAGCCTGCCCCTGTTCTGCACTAAAAACATATTAGATCAATAGTTATTACACAACTAACACATAGTTATAGTATACATTTCTCGAAATAAAAATCGATAATGAAGTAGTTGTTCAAAATATTAGAGAATTTCTTAAAGTAAAATTTATATTAGATATGTTGTACTTCTGTATGAAATTTAAAGCCTACTATTTGGAAAATTTTAAGTTAAAATTTTCATGGTTAAAATTAGTCTATTTATACATTTTTGTTTCCTCATTAATTTCTTCTTCTATTACTTGTTAGGCACTCAATTTTGACCCATGCAAATTGCAATGCAAGAAAAAAAATAATAATTCAAATAAGTAATGCTAATCAGTAATAATAAACGAAAATTAAATAGAAACGTCCAAATTTACTGTAGTTTAATTTGGAAAAACAAAATAAAAATTAAAGACTGCTTGACCTGTATTAATAACTTTTCAATAACTGAAGATCAAACTAAACGTCTTAAGGCTGCCACGTATTGTCCAACCACGGAGAGCCACGTGTGATGGGAGGTGAGATATTTATTTATTTTAAAGATTTTCTTGGGGGACTTTTTATTTTTGAGGGAAATTAAGGTGGGAGGTCAAATTTGAATGTCCAAATTCATACACCCAAAATAAAACAACTGTTACTAGAATGTGATGCAGTATATGTATGAGTCATGGTTTTTGTGTTGTTATAAATTTGGAGAGTCATCCCATTTTCAAGAGCTTCTGTGTGTGTTTAGTTTTAGAGAGAGAGAGAGAGAGAGAGAGAGAGAATTTCTCTCCCTCCCAACTCTCCTGAGAAAAAAGGCGGAAAAAACAGCAAAACTGTAATATGAAGCCCAGCAAGAGTACTGGGAATGGGCAAGTTTCCATAACATGGATTTGTGTTCTCTGCATTTTCAGCTTTGCCCTTGGCTTGCTTTTCTCCAACAGGTTCTCTCTCTCTTTCTCTCCCCCAAAAAAATTGTATTTTTTGTTTATTTTTTTAGTCATTGATAATTCAGATAACCAGATTTAATTCTAGAGGCCATATTAAGTTTGATAGATGACCTGATAAAACTGACCCGAAACTTGAACTGAGCAACTAGTAATCATACTTTATCTTAACACCTAAGATATAAACTCACCTTAAAGTGGACTTGGTGCCCCAATTGAAGTGAATTGCATTGAACCTAACCCTACAAATTACTTTTTTTTTTTTTTTTTTTGCAAGGCAAGTATATTGGATAAGAAATAAGTTGACCGAACTGAAATATCGCTGATTAGTGCAATGACCTAACTCGAACTTAAGTCGACCCATTTATCCAGCTATGCATAGTAAAGAAAATCTCTTAAATATGGGGCCAAATCATCTATAAGGAAAACTTGCCACTAAACTCTACATTACAAACAAGGAATTAATCTAACCTAATGCAATACGAGATAACCGAAAGTTCCATAAATCGATGATTATTACATGTACTAAACCTCCTTGATTTTGAGCTTATTGAATGACAGTTTTGTTTGACTTGAGATATTTGTTTTAATAATTAGGGTAAACATTTTATTAATAATGAGAGAGAAGTAGCATTTGATATACTGTATTAATTTCAAAATGTACCTAATTTTGACTACTTCATTAATACTTTGTTGAAGAAATAAGATGGACTTTTAATATATTACGTTGAGATTCATACAAGGTGAAGGTGGTATTAACAATTTTTATATACAAGATTTATAACGACGTAAAAAAAAAAAGTAATTACAGAATTTTTTTCAATGAGTAAATTTTATGTAAGCATACAGATAATCAGTCTTGATATTTCTTTTGAAATCGGTCATTCTACTACTTAACTACTCCAAAAGGGGCGTGATCATAACATATGGTTTTAATGAATCAAAGTAATAATGCTTGGCTGCAGCTCTCATTTTGCAAGGCAAAAACATGATCAAGAGTTTAAGATTAGCTATGGAGGAGATTGTCAATCAGATGAGGTAGTAAATTCGATCAATTCCTCTAAATTATTTTATCTTTTTTTTGTTATGTCAAGCACATATGATTATTTATTTTTTTTAATGTCAAGCACATATCATGTTATGATGAATTTAATTTTAATCTGAAATATATTCTGCCCAAGAAAAGGGTTGGAGTTACTGGTCAATGGCAAAAGATTTTTCAAGAAATAATATTTATGTACCTTTGATTTGTTTTCACTTTAATTTACGCAATAAAATTCACTGGTTTTCGTGTTTTCTTTTTTAACTTTATTTTTGTTTAAATTTTGTAGAAGCTCAAAGAAGGCAATGGCATTATGGCACACATGCGCAAAAACCAGAAAGCCATCCAGTTGAGTAATCACCAGTAATTATATTAATTTTCCATAAAAAAATATATACATATATGTGTTCGTTGTATTTTTTTTTCATCTTATTTAATGAGTAAATCTTAATTATCACGATAATTTGCAAACACAATGATCTAAACTGAGAGAATTTATTTTATTGAACTATTTAAACCATTTTATTTACCGTAATTTTTTTTATGTCGATGCGGTTGACGAAGAAGTTTTAGTTTAAGAATATAGTAATAGTAGCCTTCCTAATACATAAATCCTTGTATAAGACCAAGTGAGGCTAAATGGCTTGTGACATTACAGATCATTGGACAAGAAAATGGATGCGATAAAGACAAGACTAGAAGATGATAAAGGAGGGGTTGAGAGGTTAACAAACTCCAAAGATGTTATCATGTCATCCCCAGGTAACATCACTGAGAGAGAAAGGAAGAGAGCGTTCATGGTCATAGGCATCAACACCGCCTTCAGCAGTCGGACGAGACGCGATTCTCTTAGAGACACTTGGATGCCTACCGGTATTGATCCTCATTATCAGAAGTTTAAATTGATGGTCGGGTTTATAAATTCCCAATATCACCATGGTTAGTATTTTTGTGTTTCAGGAGAGGAATTACTCCAACTTGAGCGAGAGAAGGGGATTGTCATTCGCTTTATGATAGGCCACACGTATGTTATATAGGATCAAAACCTCTTAATTAACGTAACACAAAATTAAACAAATGATATTTCTAAACACATTTTCATGATTTGGTTTGATAAATAGTGGAACAGGGGATAGCGTTTTGGATCAAGCTATAGACGTAGAAGATGCTCAACACAAAGACTTCCTAAGACTTGTAAGAAACATCTATCTTTTTCCTTTTTTGGGGGCTGTGATGAAACCCAAATCTTCTAGATGACACGGGCGTCTATAGCAACCCTTATCTAATTGTTTTTTAAAAATATCCATGTAAAAAAATTTTAAAAGTTTTTAAAGCATTGACACTTATTAAATTTTAAAAAATTTTAAATTACGACACTTTATACAAAATTTCTAGATTTGTTATTAAAATTCTATTTTAAAGTTTCAAAGCAACGAAGATGATGCAATTTTATTGAGGTTAATGTTTGAGTTTACAATTTAGGATCATGTTGAAGGGTATCTGGAGCTATCAGCAAAGACAAAAGCCTTCTTCTCTACTGCATTTGCAAAGTGGGATGCTGATTTCTATATCAAAGTTGACGATGACATTCATGTTAATTTGGGTATGCTTCCCCCAAAAAAAAACTGAAAAAATAAAGAAAAATTATCCATAACCTCAGGTTATCATATCAAGTAATTTGTTTTAATTTTTAATCGAAACCCTCCTATTTTCATATATAATCTCTCCTTTTAAAAAAGATTATGTTTTTTCCTAAAATACTACATATTAAAAAAAAACTTTTTCAGTTTGGTGGTGAGGTGTAAAGTTTAGATTTCTGACTGTTCACTTTGAATTTCATAGGTGCACTTTACAAAACTCTCTCTCGTTACCGTAAGAAGCCTAGAGTGTACGTTGGATGCATGAAATCTGGCCCTGTTCTTTTCCAGAAGTAATTCCTTTTTCTCTCCTCCTTTTCATATATTTTCCATTGGAGACATGGGATTAGAGAAATGGCCGGTAAAACTAACTGCTGACTGATGATCTAATAAACAACCCCAAATTAGACATGAGGTAAAACTAACTTGCTACACTTGCATAATACACACTGATAAACTTGTTGCATATTTGACAGGGGAGTGAAATACCATGAACCAGAGCACTGGAAATTCGGCGAAATTGGAAACAAGTATTTCCGTCATGCCACAGGCCAGATTTACGCCATCTCCAAAGATCTAGCCGAGTACATCTCCATCAACAAGTAATTCGTATAACACAATGCTCAAACTACGTTCACAACTTAATTAAGATGAAAAACTCAATTCTGTACTGGTTTTCTGAATAAATGTGTTCAGGGACATATTGCACAAGTATGCAAATGAGGATGTGTCCCTAGGAGCGTGGTTCATAGGGCTCAACGTCGAGCACGTCGATGATCGGAGCATGTGTTGTGGGACCGTCGAGTGCCAGTTCAGGGCAAGGGAGGACGAGGTGTGTGTGGCGTCCTTCGATTGGGATTGCAGTGGGATTTGTATGTCAGTAAATAGGATGAAGGGTGTTCACTCTAGGTGTGGCGAAAGCTCTGACGCCCTTTGGACTGCTGCTTAACCGAAAATAAAATTTTTAAAAGGATTATCAATTTTTCTTATGTCTAAATTGTAATAGATTAAAACAAAATGCAGTTTGTTGGAGATTATTTTGCTTTGTAGTTTGTAGCAAGTTAGTAAATAGTTTACTATTTTTGCTGAATGTCGTAACACTCTTTGAAAAATTATTATAATTATTAATCTTTTTCCAAAAAGAATGAACAAGTAGGGGCATTAAACGAACTATTTAATCATGTGTTTAAAACCAATTTCACATGAGCAAATTAAAGGTATAGGCTCTCCGGTTAACGTTTCAATTTCACTCCCTGTGAATTCCCCGTCAATTAATATGTTTTTTTAGTTATTATTCACCCATTTACATAAAGCTTCAAGTTTCTCTAAATTGAACTCATCCTCCTCTTTCACTATAGTTTTTGTTTTGTCAAAATCATTTGAACCGCAGTAGATTAATCAAAAAGTACAAGAGATTGAACTCTATGATGTACCTAGGGAGCTACGAGCATTATAAAATTAACACTACTGCTTGCAAAATCGCTTTTGAGACAGATTATGTCATGTCCCACGCTACTCATCGAAGAAAAATAAGTACTCCTTTCAATCCTAATACTATATTTTCAGTACCTCAATGTTCACCCTTCAAGTAAAAACTTTCTAATTTTACTTACTGATTACCATTTTCACTCAATCGCTTCAATCCAAATTGTTTTTATATAAGTCTGTTGGGTATGTGGAGTCTAATGGTGTTTTTAGGCTCAGAAATTTGCAGCTTGAGGCAGAACAGTGAACACGACCCAAAGGGCATTGAAAACGGACTGTGCTGGCAGAAGAGTTGACGCCTGCCCAGCCAACAGCTGACGCGGGCATGTTGTGTCCATTGACACAGCCCGTGCTAGTAGCATGGGCAGCCTATGCAGGCTTGCATGAACCGTGCCGGCTGGGGCTGCTCAACTTCTTCGTTTTTGGCAGTTTTTCTTCCGTTTTCTCAAGTTTTAATGCGATTAGTGCTCAGTTTTATGACTATAAATCAGTTTTTTTCCTCCATTGTTGTCAACTAGAGTTGCAAGGTGTAAAAGCTTGTGATAGCTTGAGTGTAAAATTTCTTGTAATAGCTACCTAAATTCTAGTGTATCATTCGTGGTTTTCCCGGTTTGGGTTTTCCACGTTAAATCTCTTGTCCTGATTTTGTTTCTTCTTTTTGTTCCTGTTTTATTGTTTGCGAGTGAACTCCATATCCTAACAAGTGGTATCGGACGTTCATTCCTAAAAGTAGTACTAACAGAAATCTTAGGTTGAATTTCTCTCCTCTCGTGGAGAAAGCCCTAGCAACCCTCACAGAACCTAAATTTCCTTAGCAGCGGCCTCCGATGATCCCACCGAAGTACAGAGCCCTTTACCCTCGAAGTGGGGTTCTTTTCTCCTCTCGCAGGCGTTCTTCTACTCCCTCTCGGTGAGCACTTGTCCTTGGTTCTTGGCTCCGCCGCGCTTCGATTTATATTTCCGTAGCCGCTAAGTTTTCTCCACGGTATTGCAAATATGGACTCGGTTTTGGAAAAAGAGTTGTCTAGACTGAATTTCACAACGAAAGAAGAAGAAATCTTTGAATTTGAGGAACTGGCAACAAATGAGATTAATCAACAGATCTCCCTGTGCTTAGTTGGGAAGTCATGGATGAATAGCAACTTTAACCCGGATGCGCTAAAGACTACTCTCAAAAACATTTGGAAACCATCTAAAGGAGTCATAGTGAAAGACCTGGATAAGAACCTCTTTGCATTCCAATTTTTCAATCAAGGCTAACAAAGAGATGGTGCTCAATGAGGGTCCCTGGACCTTTGATGGAAACATTTTGTTACTAAGATAGATGGATGGAGCTGAGGCACCATCCGAGATGACTTTCAATACGGTTTGATTCTAGATAAAGGTTTGTGATTTTACCCAATGAGAAAAAAGACTCATGCTTTTGCAGAGTTTCTAGGATCAAAACTGGGCAATTTTGTGGAAGTGGATGAAGAGGATGTCTTGGCCCCTTCAAAATATCTCAAACTGAAAGTGGATATTGACATAACGAAACCCCTTTGGAGAGGGCTTAGAATGATGGTGGACGGAAAACAAAAGTGGATAACACTCCAATATGTTCATTTATCGAATTATCATTACGGTTGTGGCTTCATTAGACATGTGTACAGAGCGTGCACCTTGTATGAAGCTGATAAGCTAAAGAAGAACTTCAATATGGATCGTCCTTAAGGGCCTCACCAATCAAAAGAAAACGAATAGGTGGAGAAGAAGAACAGAAGGAGGAGAGGAAGAAATTGCTTGAATTAAGGGAGGGTGGAAGTGTAGGATGCATTAAACGAAACTCCAACTGGAAGATATAGTTGTTGACAACAAAGAAGGGGAGGTCACCAAATGTAAATTATAGGATATCAAAGGGAGCAAACAAGGTGAACACAAGGTGAGAGAGGTAAAGGACAGATCGATAGTCACATCTAAATAGGCGGAGATTGGCTCCTCCCAACCCCGCTAGTCATCATGAAAATCCTGTGTTGGAATTGTAGAGGATGTGGCAATCCCCTAACAGTTCAAGTGCTCTAGTATTGGAGCAAAAAAAAAAATTGTCCCGACATTATTTTCCTCTCTAAAACAATGTCGGATGCTAAAAGAATGGAGAGACAAGGTTGGAAATTTGGTATGAAAAATGCTTATGGTGTTAGTAGTAGAGGTAGATTAGGAGGTTTAGTTATCTACTCGGAAGGAGGAATTGAACTTCAACCTTATATCAGCTGCTGAGAATTATATTATTGGAGACATCATGATTGATAATTATATTAAAACCCAGTTTATCGGTCTTTACGGCTGGCCCTACACAGGTAACAAATGGCGAACTTAGGACTTGCTTAGAGAGAAGGCAGGAGACCAAGGCATCCCTATGATTGTGGGAGGGGATTATAATGAAATTCTCTGACTTTAAGAGAAGGAAGGAGGGGCTACAAGACATCAACGGCTCATAGGTGACTTCCGGGACGCACTATCCGATTGCGGTCTACATGATCTAGGCTTTGAAGGGACCTGGTATACTTGGTGATGGGGTAAAGATGAGCGTAAATGTATTACGTAACGACTTGATCGCTTCACAAGCAAACACACTTTAGTACAATTTGTTTCCCGACTCCTACATTAAAACGCTCACTCGATATAAATTGGATCACACCCCCATTCTTCTTGACACCAGTTGAGATAAACACACTCACTGGAATAAAAGCCACAAATTGTGCTTTGAGAAAATATGGGAGGATAACGAGGAGTATGAGCAGATAATCAAACAGTCTTGGGACTCTTGCGAATTGGACCCTCTCCAAAAAATTACAAATTGTGCTAACAAGCTTGTGGCTTAGGACCGGGACAAATTTGGGAGTATTGATAACGAAATCTTCTCAATAGAACAACAGCTTCACCGAGTTCAAGAAGGGCGAACTACCCAGGCAGAATTGGAAAATGAGGTTGCACTAACTTTGAAGTTGGACGACCTCCTCAATAAAAAGGAGAAATATTGGTACATGCGTCTGTAGGACCTTGGAGATCAAAGATGGAGATAGGAATACCGCGTATTTTCACCACAAATCAACCCAACGGAAGAAGAGGAACACTATCCACAACATTCAAGACCCGGACGGAAACTCGACCGAGGATAGAGAAGGGATAATCCAAATAGTGATTGGATACTTTGAAACACTATTTAACACAGAGGCTCTTTATCATTTTGAGCATGCTCTACAAGGGTGTTCGCCAATTATCTCTAAAAGTATGAACGTGACTCTTCTATTACCCTATTATGAAGACGAGATCAAGACTTCCCTTTTCCGGATACATCCCCACAAGCCGCCTTGGCCGATAGTATGCACGCCCTCTTTTTCAAAAAATTTAACATGTTGTGAAAAAAGATGTCATTGATTACGTGCGGTCTATTCTATCTAGTATTCATGTTCCTTCCGAGGCCAACAAAGCTCTTATCACCCTTATTTCTCAAGTCAAATCCCCTACTCTTATCTCTCAAGCATGCACTCATTAGTCTTTGTAATATTTTGTACAAAATTCCCTCCAAGTCCATTACCAACAGAGCTCAAAATTCTGCTCTTACACATTGTCTCACCAAACCAAAGCGGTTTTATCCCTAGCCGCCTCATTATTGACAATGCGTTAGTTGCTTTAGAACTTTTCCGTACGATGAAAAGTATTTCTAAAGGTCAAAGGGTTCATATGGCTGTGAAGTTAGATATGAGTAAGGCATATGATAGAGTTGAATGGAGCTTTTTGAAAGCAGTTCTTCCGAAAATGGGTTTTCGAGGCTAATTGGGTGCGGATTATTATGAATCGCATTACTTCGTGACTTATAGATTCGTCATTAATGGGTCAGTTTGTGGGGAGGTTATGCCATCTAGGGAGCTCCGACAAGAAGACCCAATATCACCCTACCTATTTATTCTTGTTGTTGAAGCTTTCTCGGGTCTTATAAAAAATGCAGTCATGACCTAGGTGATAGCCACGGGGTTAGGGTAAGTCGTAGAGGACCTATGATTTATCATTTGTCTTTTGCAAATGATAGTTTACTCATTACCAGAGCAACCAGACAGGAATGCTTGAATTCAGCTTGAACTTATCAACCACTATGAACAAGCATCGAGCTAAAAATTCAACTTTGACAAGTCCGAAGTTTCTTTTAGCAAAGGGGTCATTGTATCAAAACGTGATGAATTAGCGGAACTCTTGGCTATGAAAGTATTTGACAAGTACACTAAGTATCTTGTGGCCCCAACGATGATTAGGAGAAGCAAAGGAGGTGTTCAATGCTCTTAAAGAGAGAATTTGGAAGAAATTGAATGGTTAGAAGGAAAGGTTCCTTTCTAGAGCGGGCAAGGAAATTCTTATCATATCAGCTTATCCAAAGCATGCCTACCTATTTGATGAGCACTTTTAAACTTCCACTCTCCCTTATTGATGAGATTCACATGCTTTGCTCCATATTTTGGTGGGGTTCAAGTGAAAATAATCGAAAAATCCATTGGGTGACTTGGGACAAGCTATGCAAACCGAAGTGCATGGGAGGCTTAGGCTTTCGAAAATAGATGTTTTCAATGAGGCTCTTCTAGCAAAGCAAGGTTGGTGGCTCATGCAATCCTCGACTCTCTCCTTGGACAAGTGATAAAGGCTAAATATTTACCTAACGATGACTTCCTTGAGTCATCTCTCAGCCCAATACTCCTGGCAAAGCATTTGGGCGGCTAAGGCGCTACTTAAAGAAGGGATGAATGATTTGAAGGGTAGAAAACGAGCGCAACATAAACATTTTGGATGACCCTTGGCTTATTGACGGAGAAGGAAAATATGCTACTTCAACCCGACCAACCAACGCCAAAATAAATATGGTGTGTGACCTCATTGATCCTAACTTATATATGTGCAAAATGAATTTGATTGAGGACACCTTCAACGAGCGTGATAAATCGATCATTCTTGCTATACCTATCAGCCCCAGATCGCCAGTTGATAAGCTAACTTGGTACTTCAAAGACAACGGGGTGTACTTAGTTAAATTGGCCTACTTGCTCAGTTCATCGGTATCTTTGGATGATGTACACAGCCTTTGACCAACTATTTGGCAACTGGGAACTTTACCTAAGACTAAACACTTTTGGTGGAGAGTTTTCTCGATACTCTACCACCAAACCCTCCTTCATCACCGACATATCGCTTAAGATGTTGTTTGCCCTCAGTGTAAAAAAGAAAAAGAAGATATCCGACATGCTTTATTTGATTGTGGTTCATCTAAGAACATTTAGGATGGAGTGAATGAAAAAGACTACCAACTCAAACAAGCCTTTGTGGATTTGGGTGATTTGTTGCAAGCTTGGCGCAAAGAATTGGAGGAAGACACGTTCTAACTTTGTCTCACAATAGGCTGGCAAATATGGGCAAGTAGAAATGATTATGTCTTCAATCAAAACAAAGTCCTAATAAGCTTAATCCAGCACCAAGAAACACAACTTGTGCTTAATATGAAAAAATTAATATTAGAGGAGCTACAACAACATGGTAGGCAAGTCTCACAAACTCATCACATCCGGATTCCACCTACTGGAAATGCTTTGAAGATTAATGTTGATGCATCAATTCAATCTGGTGTAGGTTGGCATGGGTGTCGTGGTGAGAGATAAGAATGGTGTAGTTGTTCTAACTGCCGTCAAAAGGACCAAAGCCAAGTGGACAACAAGTATCGAAGCAAAAACAACTTTCTAAGGCCCGCAACTAGCCAAGAGATTCAACTTTGAGAAGATTATCATGGAGTCGGACTGCCTCTCCCTCATCCAAATAGTCTTTGCATCTACGATCTTTCTTAGTGACTTTGACATTGCCTTAGATGATTTGCTATCTATTTCTAAGAATTTATCATTCTACTTGTGGTCTCATACTAGGAGAGGTAGAAATACGGTGACACATAATCTTGCCAAAATAATTGATATCATCTTATCTTCTTGTACCTTTTGTACGCTTGGATATTCCATCTGAATCAAAACAAATTTGGATAGGGACTATCCCAACCCAAATTGAACCTTTTGTACGCTTGGATATTTCATCAATGAATTGATATCATCTTATCTTCCAAAAAAAAACAAGTGGTATCGGACCATTGTTAGTTTAAAGAGTTCACATGAACGGTAAGGTTAAAGTTGAGAGTTTCGATGGAAAAGACTTCGTTTTGAAAAATGAAAAACAAATACTTGCTATACCGGAAGGAGTTGTATCAACCCCTTGGAGAAAAGCCTCGCCGATATGGAACAAAACGATTGGGAGATGATTGATTGGCAAGCACTAGGGACGGTGTGATCGACGTTGGCATGAAATATGGCATTCAACGTTATAGATCGAGAAAACAATGAAGGGGCTGCTTGAGGCGTTGTTCAACATATATTAGAAACCCTCGACCATGAATAAGGTATATTTGATAAGGCCTTTATTTGATCTAAATATGCATGATAGCACTAGTGTAGCGGATCATATTAAAGATTTTAATATGATTATTTCAAATCTTGCTTTGGTGAAAATTAACTTTGAAGAGGAAGTTAAGGTTTTGCTTTTGTTGTCTTCTTTACTCGAGTCATGCAACACTATAGTTTCTACCGTTAGTAGTGCTAGGGAGTCTAATGCTTTGAAATATAATGAAGTCTCGGGATGTAATCTTGAGCAAAAGCATTCGCAAGAAAGATTCAGATGAGTCATTAGGAAGTGCATTTAATATAAAAGGAAGGGAGAAACATGTAAATCAAAAGGTCCAGATCAAGTCCAAAGCAAAGGGTAGGTCCCAAAACCCGGGGATGTTGTGTGTTGGGGTTGTGGTAATAATGGGCATTTTAAGAAAAAATGTCCTAAAAGAAATAATAACCGAGATTCTATAAATTCAGTTGAAGATGTAGGAGATGCACTTGTATTGAGTATGGAAAGCCTCATTGAGTCTTGGATTGTGGATTTAGGGGTGTCATTTCATTCACGAGTCTAGTATAAACTTGTTTTCACAACTTTGTTACGGGAAATTTTGGCAAGGTCTACATTGCTAATGGAAAAAGTTTGGAAATACTAGGAAAATGGGATATGATCATGAAAACCTCTAATGGGAGGGGGATTTCAGACATTGCAAGGTGTTAGGTTTATTTCGGGATTTGTGAATAATTTGATTTCGTGAGTCAAATAGATGCGTCGGGGTACCTAACTAAGTTTTGCAATGGGGCTGGAAAATTGTTAAAGGGGCGTTGGTTGTAACTAATGGTTTGAAATCCGGCTCGTTGTACTTTATTGAGGGGTACAGTGACTTAGTTGCAAATGTCGAGGTTAATTATTCCAGTTGGAGTTTTCGGGGTGATAGACTTGGTAGTAATATGGGTTTCGCTGCAGTGGGAGTTGGTGAGGATGACGAGATATTTGTTGGGTGTAGAAATGGGTCATTGGGTGCTCCACAAGAAAAATTGCAAGAACCGAGGGTAATGAAGAAGGCGGCAAAGTCAACAAATAGTAAAGTCCAGAGGTATAAACTCTTTCTTAATTATGTTTTGTTAACTAACGTCGGTGAGCCGGTTTTGCATGATGATTGTATGCAAGAGATTGATCAATCCGAGTGGGAGTTTACATCGGGTAATGATAGTGATGCGCTTGAGAAGGACTTCAATAATAGGGTTCCGACAAGTGTGTCTGTTCCAAGGTGAAGGTGTCGAGATGTTGAGGTTGTTCAAAGCCTCGGTTGGTCTCTCTCAATGAGGAGGTCGGGTTCGGTGAACTACCTAGAAGAGTGCAACAAAGGAGGTGAGTCATTAGTCTCCAAGTGGGAGATTGTTGGGTATGTGGAGTTTAATGGTGTTTTTAGGCTTGGAAATTTGTGGTTCGAGGCTAGGAACGGCGAACACGACCCAAAGGATGTTAAGAATGGACCAAGCAAGTAGAAGAGTTGAAGCTTGCCCAGCCAACAGCTGGCACGGGTAGGCCTTGTCCAATGACATGGCCGTGCCAGCAAGACAGGCAGTCCGTGTTGATCGACACTACCCGTGCCAGCTGGGGCTACTCAACTTCTTCGTTTTTTGCAATTTTTCTCCTATTTTATTAAGTGTTAATGAGATTAATGCTCGATTTTATGACTATAGATCGGTGTTTTTCCTCCATTATTGTTAAGTAGCAGAGTTGCAAGGTGTAAAAACTTGTGATAGCTTGAGTGCAAAATTCCTTGTAATAGCTACTTAAATTCTAGTGCAATATTCGTGATTTTTTCCAATTTTGAGTTTTTCACATTAAATATCTTATTCCAATTTTGTTTTTTCTTCTTTGTTCCTGCTTTACTTTTTATAACTCGAACTCCCGATCCTAACAAAGAAAGTTTTTAATTAAAATATTTTGTGTTAAACTGACTAGAATCCTATTGATTTGCTTCATACTGCCCCTAAACGTGGTCGGTGTTACAAATTTTCCATCCTCTAACCAAAAAAATAAATAAATAAAGTAGCACGTTTATTTTCAGGCCAAATAAAAAAATTAAACCTGTATCTGTTCACATACAAAACCTTTGATTAGTTTAGTTGCGTTGCGAGTAGCAAATTGTTGAGTGTTAAGAAGTCGAACCAGACAGCAGAGCTTAACGCGGGGTCCGCGGGGAGAGAGAGAGCAGCGTCACTGAAAATAAAGTCTTTGTCTCTTCCACCATTTCAATTCCAAAAGAAAGGGAAAAGGAAAAGGTCGAAGCTTTTCTCAGAAATAATCCCATTGGCGATTGCCCCACTTCTTCATGCTGTCTCTCTCTCTTTCTCTTTTGTAACTTCTTTCACCGGGTTTGGATTTTGGCGGGAAGTTTAAATAGTTGGTGATCTAACGGCACGGTCGACCATGGCGGGGACGAGTGGAACAAGGGCCCCACTTGGCGGAGACTCTGAGTTTTCGCCGTCGTCGGCTGAATCAAGCTTCAGAGAGCTCGACGATGCTTTCTTGCAGGTCAGTCCTTCTTCTTTCTGTCTCCCCCTTCTTTCCGACGTTTAATTTATTTCCATTTTGTTTTCTTTGATTTCCTCATTCTCTGGAGTAAATTGATATTCATGTAATAGTTCTACCAAAAATAGTGTTCTTTTGAGGAAAAAAAAATCAGTATAAGTTCTTCGATGAAAATCACTGTAATTTTGATGCGAGGAAAGTCATTGTCACTTTGGATCTGAAATGATGGGTTAGTTTTTGCACTCTTGACTCGATCCGGATTTTAGACGGGTTAGTTTTTTGCCATCTTACTCAGCCTTCCTAAGCTTGTGGCGTCCGCAAGCTAATTTCTGTGTGAAGTATTCCAATTTCCTTTTCCTTTTCATTTAGATTTTCATTAGTTTTTTTCCTGTCTTGGGGGGGTCCGATGAGCATAAAGACCACTACAATATAAAAGGGCGGAGGAATTAAACCCGGGACCTAATGTGCCCAGAACTTCAATCGACATCATTGGTGCTTCTATGTGATCCTGGCAAAATGTTTTCTTTTTTAAATGCGAAAAGGATGGATGGAATGGAATATGAGTAATTCAGCCTTAATGGAGACTGAGCAAAAGGGTTTACCAGTCTCTCCCTCTCCCTTTTCTGTTTTCTTTTTTCTTTTTTTTTTTCCTGAAAGAGGGTTTACCAGTCTATGGCCCATAAAATGGCCATGTGATTTCCGAAAGATGTTGGATATATGGGTCTTTTTTCTACGGTACTTGTGCAAAAGGATGCGCAGAGGTAGATGTTAGTTGGATTTGAACATAAGTCTTTGATAATAATAACTCTTAAAGACCTATATCAGATGAGCTAACTAGCACTCACAATTGGGCGTATGGTCTGGACTATAACTTTTGTAATTATTAGTTCGTATGGTCAAACTCAAGCTGTATTTTTACAGTTCTGCTAAATGTTTAAATGCGGACCATGGTAGTCCATATTTTTCATAAATCATGATAATTTTGGAACAGGTGTTCCAAATTTTTGTCTATTAGCATAACTGTTTTCTTGGATTGATTTACTTTGCTATCTGTGGAGCTTTTAGTAACGGCAAACATGTAAGTAAAACAGTTCAAACGTATTAGTGTCCATGCCCACCAATTCAATAAATGATAGATCCATCCCTGACTGTGAATGTGAGAGAGGGGGATGGGTGGGTGGGCTTATGTCTTCCAACATGATAACATATGCAATAAAATGTGGATACATATCTATGTAAATGCATATGGTTGAGTTTTATTTGCATTGTTTTTGGTTGAATTGTACTTGCATTGTTTTTCTCAAACAAGAAGTCCGTGATCCGTTGGGCTCTAATGCCTTATTTCTGTTACATTGCAGACTCAAACAAGGATATGGCTTGGAGAAGTTTTGCAGATGAGATTTGATGAATGGATGGACATCGGTGATTTACTTGCAGATGGGCAATTATTGTATGATCTTTTTCTTTACTCTAGTTAGCTTGTTATTGTTTGATTCTTGGCCATTATGCTATGCTGTTGTTTTTTATTGCTAAACTTCTCTGACTTTTGTCAATGCCTTTCTGAGTCTTCAGTAGATTGAGCTACAGAAGTAATAGCAGTATCAAATATAATGTCAGTCCTTGTGGGTCCATATCTAGTTGCAGCATCCCTCTTGATCTTTTGACGATTGATATTTCTGATGTCAAAGATGTTTAGTACTACTGATCCTCAAGGTCAAGCATGTTCCATTAGCCAACATCCTTAAGAGACAATAGCAAATTTGTTTATGAACTTTGGTCAACAACATGTATTCTTTATATTGAGGTTTCAACCATTTAGGTAATACAAGGCAGCAGTATGACATAAATTTATTGCAAATTATTAGTTGTCTCCTATGTAATGTTTTGATCTCTCAATTCGTATTATATCGTTGCATCTGGAGAACAAGTTATGTGGAAGAAAATATAGTATCACATCCAAAACTCTCATAATATTGAGTACATTTTGCTCAGCCAAACTGGCCTAAGAACATATTTGTGTCCTAAAATAGTTCAAACTTAACTTTTTTCTGTAAATGCTGAAGGCCTTTTTTCTTCGGAGGTGGGGGTGGGAAAGGGGGAAACAAAGATGGAAACTCAACCAATAGATTGTGCTGAGCACTTTATTAGTAAAAGTGGCCCATTGAGGGGTTTTTTTGTTAAATTTTTTTGTCCTTTCCACTCAGCACTTTCCTTGAGAATTTTAGTAGGTTAAGCCAAGAAACAGCAGGGATCCCCACCAAAATGACTAATGTTCTTGCATAGTTGCACATATTGTTTTTATTTTCAGAAGTTATTTGAAGTTGATTTAAATAATTTGTTTTTACATGGTTTTACAGGCTTGAAGTGTCCGAATTAATATCGAAAATGTTGCCAACTCCTGCTTCAGATGCAAGTCACGTAAAAGTGAATGAATGGAGATCTGTTGCCTTGAGCAAGAGTGCCAGGAGATACATGCATTATGACAATGTTGGTTCATTTTTAAGGGTAATCTTTGCATCTGACACTGGCTCTGTGCTTAGTCTAGACATAGAAAACAATTTCTTCTTAATGCTGCCTATTGCCTCAGTTTGCTGAATAGTCCCATGAAATAACCTCAGAGAATGTCGAGTATGGGTTACTTCATCCCAGAAAGCTGAATAACTCTACATATGAGGATGATAACTTCCTATAATGAACTGCTATGTCGTTACCAGGATTAGTGACTGTCTGAAAATAGCCATTATGTGTTGTATTGGAGTTCACTCCCTCTGTCCTATCCCCTCTCTAAGCATGCGGTATAGTAGGGTTTGGCAAGTTAGTCGGATTCGAAATTGTACTTTTTTTTTGCCTTCTTCTTTGCTAATTAATTAATTTTTTCTGTCCTTGCCTCTTTTTTAAATGCAGACATGCAAATATTTGGGCTTGGATGGCATTGATCTCTTCAGTCCCTCTGACGTTGTTGAAAAGAGGAATTCACGAAAAGTTTGTATGTGCATACGTTCTCTTTCAAAGAAAGCAAGGCAGAGAGGTCTAAATGTAAGAAACTCAGAGAGTTGCACTACAAATTTTTCCTTTTGAGCTTCATACCTGATTATATGACAACAAAACATTACTGCAAATGTGTAGGTTCCAGATTTTGATAGTGTTACTTGCACACTATCCATGCCAACTTATATGGTCAAATGCATCAGAGAGAGCCTGGAATTGTCGAGCTCTTCAATTTCTGTTGGATGTGGTTCTGAAGAAGTTTCAACCGATAGATGCTTGCTGGTGTGTGTATTTCTTGCCTTCTTTACTAGCAAGCGTAGCTACAAATAGGCTAGCCAGGACAATCAATTGCTAGCTCACTTCTAGCTTCTTTTTGTTGTCTATTTGTTTTAAGATAATTTTAGACCCTCCTTCAAATTCGCGCCCTTTTGGTCTGTCTTTGGAAACCATGTACCTAGTTGTCAGGGAAAAGCTACATGTTTTTTTTTTAATCTATCTGCAACATCATCTGTACTAGGATTCTTCTTCTTCTTCTTCTTGTTCTAGATCAGTGAGGAATAGTGCAAAACGATTAGACTGCTAGGGTTGTTTCTTATCATTATCGCTCCTTCAATGACTTTGCGACTTTGCTCTTTGAAACTGCTATTTGATTGCAGATAACTCCTGATCCAGCCTCTGCCATTAGTAATGGTCACTCCTCAGACACTTATGATGATGCTGAAAGCAAATTTGTGGCGGCAGGGACCAATGGAACTTCACACAATGCTTGTGATGCTATACGTCAAAATGTTCCAGATTCACAGCTGGTCAGATATGGCAGCTTAGCCTCAGAATTGCAATTAAACAATGAAGAGCTAGAAAGTGACGAAAATGGAGTGTGTGAATACCTGTCGTTTTGCACCACAGAATCTGTAGGATCTCCTTGCTCACATTATTATAGTGACGAGGAGGTGAATGGGATTTTATGTTCAACCTATGTTGGCTCACATAGTACTGGTAAATATCTGGAAGGCAATAGCAGGACAAAATATGGTCGTCACAATGGTGATATGAACCATCTTCCTATTGATTGGGAAGAAACTTCTTCAGACTTTGGGAGCTACATCGATGGGGATGCAAATCATTGTTATTGTTCTTTAACTAGGAAAAGTAATACATGCTACGCACCTATTGAAAATTCATCCTACCATTCTGAAATTTATTCTGAGAAGAGCTCGTATCATACAGATAAATGGGATCATAGCAAAAATTCAATCTTTGTTCGACGAAGGAATGTGGATCTGCCTCATGAATATGTTGTAGAATTTGACTTCTGTGCTGGTATAGCTCCAATATCCATTATCGAGAGTCCTAACTCTGATGCAGAAAGTTGTAACTGTTCATGTTCAGATGATGACAAAAATGCTGAGGATGCATTAGATGCCAACTTGTTTGCCTCAGTTCACGCAGAAGGATTCTCTGACAATGGCTTTAGGGGTGGTGATGTAAAGAATTCCATGCACACGTTTCACTTGGATGTGAATCGCTCAGCTTCTTCAGTGATGGCTGAGGATTGCATTAAGTGCTCTGAGAAGCCAATTCAAGATGTTCATTCCAAGGAAGATAATGTTCTTGGTGAGAGAATTAATGTCGAACCTTTCAATGTAGAAGACACAAATTCTGTGAATAGCTTTTCCGCCCATGTGAGGCTTTGTGATGGTCAGTCGGGAGCTAAGAATACAGTAAGTGTCGAACATACTAGTGATTGCCAATGTGCTGAAGAGTCAAACAAGGTCAATAACAAATGATCATCAGTCATGATCATATTTTATGTTACTTGAGTGTGCATCAAGAATAAAACTCACTTGTTTCCTGAAAAATTTGCATATCTAGTTTACAATCAAGTGTCAAATGTCCACAGAGATTCACCAATTTTTTTTATATAAATTTCACTTGCTTAGTTGAAAAAGGGGTGTTGAATTCCCAACATGATGGGTACTTTAGCATGAAGACTTCGAGTAACATGATACATGTTTCTCTCTTCTTCTTTGCTATCTAATCTATGTAGTTTTAAATGCTCTTGCTAACAAATCGTTCAACTTTGTTTTTGCCTTACTATGCAGGATGAATCAGAACATAAAACCACCGACAAAGAAATAACACAAAGCAAGCCCCAGAGAAGACTGTTAAAATCAATCATCAAGGGTACAGCACTTGTCACTATTGGTGTTTTCTTGCTTCACCTCAGGTGTGTAACTAACATTTTGGGAGTTCAGGTGGAACTTTCATTATGCTTCCATACTAATTTTGCCTGTTAGTATATTTCTTGATGTTTGTGCCGTTTCAGGAGAAGTAGCAGCAAAAGGAATTCAGAAAAACCGAAGGAACATCGCATTGAAGCCCCCAAAAGAAATACTCCAAAGCCTTCATCACGGAAGGCTGAGAAGAGTAGTAGCTCAAGCAATGTTTATCCAGCTGAGAAACTTAGCCTTGGTGGATAACAGTAACACCAATGCTCAAGAATAAATACCACTTACAGAATTTATGCTAGAAAGGCTGATGAGTCATGACTCAAGAGGTTGTGCTTTCGTTTATTTCAAGTTATGGATGGAGCACTTTTCCAACCGGGTTTCTAACTCCATCACTGCTCAAAGTACAAGGTAACTTCCTGCTTTGTTTTTTTTTTTTGGTAAACATACATGTAGCATGTTCAATTACTTAAGTGCTATAAATGTTGCACAGGGATGTGATGTGATGATGTGATGTAGTATGTATAGGCAAGGAGAACTGCCATTCATCAGTTTCTTGGTCATATAATATACTTGAAGAATGCGGTGGTTATAACTCCTAATTCCCAAGTTTACTCCTTCAGAAGCTAAATTCTATGAAACTCTAACTTAGTGTAATTTACAAAAAGATTTGAAATTGAAAGAGAAATCGTAGAGAGTTTTCTTCTGGTAATTGCTTTGGCAGTTGGACTTTCTCATGTATCTGGTTGTGGAGCATATTTGAAGCCTTTCCCTGAGTAGTAGGCTGCCCAACGATGTGTTAATCTGGGAATGTAGCGAATGATTTTTTACTTTCATTTTATTTTATTTTATTTTTAGGTATGGTGCTTTGAGAATTGTCTCTCAGAATCAGTCTTTGTGGCCCCTCTTTATTAGGGTTGAGATTGTGAATATCTTAATCTCTACAAAGGTACAAACCTTACTAGAGTAATATTCCTGCTTGGTCATCCCTGTCATTGTCCACGTCTCCTTTTTGTTCATGAAAAATTTGATTGCTGGGCTAGAAAACATGCAAGTATCTTTGGATTCGGTAGTCTCTAAGATTTGCATCTTTTGATCAGCCTCTCATCTAGTATCAGTCCTCTTGACACTTGAACTCGATTTTTACTCATTTCTTGTGCTTTGCTAAGTGAGTAGCTTGTTATATTAGTGTGTCACACGCGTGTTTTTGTCTCACAACACATGTATTCTCCATATTCTTTGCATGCTCTGTGAAGTCACGTTTGCTATTGTATTGCCTACTATCTCTCCAAGGAAGAAGAAATGAGGGAAGTCATGCCAACAATTTTGCACTCATGAACCATGAATGTTGCATTTCTTTCTCACCAAACCTCTAGCCCTACATCTTAGTTCCTAAACCCCATTTAATTTAACATCAATCTGCCGTATAAATAAACACACCAATCTCTAACTAACCCAACACTCATTTCATAAAACATTTCCAATAATGGAGGCTACTATTCTAGTAACTAACCAAGATGTCGTAAAGGATGAGCCAATAACACTACTTTCTCCCCAAAACCCATTCCCCCATAAAACCATATTCTTGTCAAACATCGATCAAGCGGTGTCTTTTTAGTCGAAACCCTCTACTTTTTTCATGTCAATGAAGGGAAAACTTTTTTGACAAGTGATTTATCAGATAAAATGAAGAAAGCTGTGAGTGAAATTCTGATCCCTTACTATTTTCTAGCCGGTAGGCTTAGATTCAACTGTGAGACTGAGAGGTTGGAGCTTGTTTGCAACAATGCTGGGATGGCCTTTGTTAGTGCAGAATCAAGGCTAATGATAGAGGACCTTGGAGATCTTTCCGTTCCCAATCCAACATTTGGTCATTTCGTTCATCGATATGGGCTGTATAAGAGCTTAGCTGAGACTCCACTTTTCACTATCCAGGCAAAGTCTCTGCTTCACTTGTTTAGTTCAAATAAAGATACTTCTGTCTTCTTCATCATTAGGTAATGTAGAAAGACTTGCATGTCCATTCATTAGGTGAAAGGGTTAGCATTCTGTGGTTAGAAATAGCAATTTACATGGCAGGTTCTTTAACGGTAGATTTGGGGAAAAGTTACAGTACCCAACTAACCCAAAGTTGAAATCATATGCTAACACAAGAGATGAGGCAACGCAATCTTAACTTGAATCAGAATTGGCCGAACTCAGTTAGATTGCATATATCAAAATTTTTCGAACTCATATTGATTACATTTTTTAACGAATCTTATTGGATAAATTGATATTAGAAACCCCCAAATACTGAATGACAAAGCCGAAGGAGACCAAACCTAATGCCCTATCAACCCCAAAATCAAGTCGAACCTGAAAGACCTCTTTGCAAGATCTGCTATGAATGTAGTGTTAGGTACACATTTTAGTAAAACTTGGCACATAATCGTTCTAGTGCAAAATGAGTGTATCTTGTGAATGTACCGTATTGACCCTCCCATAGTCTTGTCATTTGATGTGTATACATTTTTCTGTTTCACATCTATTTTTGGTTTCAGTATATATATATATATATATATTCCTTTTCCTGCAAAAATCAATATGGACAATTTTCCAATTTGCAGGTTACAAGGTTCAAGTGTGGAGGATTTTCTCTTGGGGTGGTGACGAATCATGGAATCCTGGATGGGAAATCAGCTAGTGACATGTTGCAAAACCTTGCCTCCATATGCTGCGGTGAAGGCCTAAAAATCCCTCTCATACACAATGATAGGACATCCCTAAGAGCAAGAAGCCCTCCTATGATCAAATTCCCTCACAAAGAGTACATAATGCTACCTAAGATTTCTTCGTTAGCTACATGTTTCACCACCTCTTATGAATCATCACCATCCCCTTTGGTTTGGAAGAAGGAATATGTTCACCGACTTTTCAGCTTTGACTCAAAGATGATAAGCCGCCTTAAGGAGAAAGCAGTGATGAAGTGTTCAAGTTTTGATGCCCTTGTTGCCCACATTTGGAGGGCCAGGACAAGGGCGGTCTCTGAGAACCCTGATGACTTCTCAACTGTGTTATTCGCAGTGGACATAAGGTCAATCATGTCACCTCCTCTGCCTAATGGGTTCGTTGGAAATGCTGTTATAACTGCTTATGCAACTTCAAGGGTTAGTGACCTTGTTGAGAAGCCACTCTCATGTAGTGTCAATTTGGTTAAGGAAGGAAAAGAGAGAATAACCGAAGAATATGTGAGATCCGTGATTGATTGGCTTGAGGTTTACAATGGTGTACCTGCGACAAATAACCATAACTTTTATGTGTCTGCTTGGTGGAAGCTTCCATTCGGTAACCTTGATTTTGGGTTCGGGAAGGCTATCCATGGGGGCCGGTTATCAGCGGGAATGATGAATTTGTGCTGTTGCTTTCACAAGGGGCTGGGAGCAAAGCTGGAGGGGTGAATGTGTGGCTGAGCCTTGAACATGAGAAGATGACCAAGTTTATGAGTTATGTCTTCAACATATGATCTTGGAGGTATAAGATGGCATCATAAATTCACAACAATGTTGTATGTTTTCAGTTATATCCATGCTTTGGATGAATAAAGTTGTTTATTGTGGATCAAAATTGTGACAATTAATTAATCTGCTATATACCAATGGAGTAAAATGCTTTGAAGCATATAACATGCTAACAGAAAATCACAAATTATAAACCATTAACATGCTAACAGAAAATCACACTTGTGAATATAAATATAGTATACACACTAAATATGCTTCAAGTTACTTAACCCTGCGCAGATTAGGGTCCTTGACATCTATATAGTGTAGGTTACTGTGCATCAAGCATTGGTTGTGTCCATCACGTTACTTAACCCTGCGCACTATCTTTTTGGACTCTCATATCTCTAGCAAAAGTCACTATACCTCCCCATCACGTGAAACTTTTATACTATGAATTCGGAACCTATAGTTATAGGCAAACGTCAGCTTATAGAGGATATGTGGGGGTCCAGAAAATGATTTTTTCTTTTTTAAAACTGTAATATCCAAATAGTATAATTTGTATACCAATTGTTATACGTATTATCTCACATTTGTTTCTTCATAAAGCCGTTAGCCATTTAGCCAAATGTCAAATGTGTCTAGTTTGTCATCACTCACATTTGGTCTACCCAAATGAGTGATTATTTGTATACAACAAGGCGGCACATGGTCTATTGATGATAGTTTGCATTATACTGGTGGACATTGTTTAAAGTTCACTGTAATGGCATTTGATGATTTATACATTCAAGGCTTCATTGGCAACTTGGGTTATAAAAATATATGTAAAATCCACTATATGTTCGAAGGAAAGTATTGGTTACAGATTGTTGCGTAGCGTAAGTAGTTTTTACGAATTATATATTAATTCAAGCAACGGATAACGGTGAATTGTAAGCATTGTGAGAAGGGGTCATTTGTTGATTTAAAGGTGCCATTTTGAAGTATAATGTCAACATGAAAATGATTACAAATTATTTTAGGAGATTATTGTTTTCCCTACAAATTATGAAAGGCATCATGATGGTTTTCTAAAGCCCTCTGATCGTAAAAAAAAGGGTGCAAAGACAAGAAAAACGTAAGGCAATATTTTGATGATTGTTCCAGTTATGACAGTATTGTACACAGATGATGAAGAGCAAACCGATGCTAGGCTTATGTTGAAGAAGCACGAGAAGGATGATTGAGTATCTCGAACAAGAAATAAGGGAAGAAGCAAAGTTGCATTCAACGACGAACTGAAGCATATACATGGCCTTCACACTGCAGAGGCTAAAGTTGAACATTTCTTCTTGACTTTTCCAGTTAATAATATACTAGTAATTTTTTAATGTTGAAACTCACAGTCATTTTTTTTACATTAAATCATTTATTGTTAAACTTTTTATATTTTTAAACATAAATTTATATGGCTAATTATTGATAAGACACATGACTAATATACTAATTATGTTTCAATGTTCAACTCATATTAAATTTTTTGTTGTTTCTACATTTAAATTATTTTTTGTTACATATTTATATTTTTTAAGTAATAGTCTATTACTAATTTAATAGTATATAAATTTAAAATACTAATTTATGTTTTTTTTAAAAATTTATAACATCTATTAATAGTTTGATTCATCAAATTAGTATTTCTAACCTAATTATCTAAATTTCTTTTAAAATAAATAAGTGTTTAAAATAGACTTCAATTGTCGTAATAATGTTGTCATACAAGCATCATACATGTCGGTTATATATGATTTACATCCAACTCATCTTATACCACCTGGGAGTATCTCGCTCTTCGCCATATGTTACGATATGATTGGACGAATGGGAAAATGAGGGGATTTTGTGCGCCTAATCTTTGTTTCTCTCTCCTGGAGTATATACTCTCCGGGGCATTTTCGAATTTACAAACTTTTAGTATAAACTAGGTCTATACCCCTTGCTTTGCAAGGATTTGAGATAATTTTTTTAATTTTTTAATATTTTTATACCAAAATTTAAACAAAATATAATAATATTTTTTAAGTTTATATTATTTTAAATTTAATTATTATTGTATGAATATTTTCTATGTGCAATTATAAGAGAGTTATAATTAAGTATAATTTTCTTCACAATATGGAGGATTGTCACCGATAAGTAAAATATTGACAATCCTTTTCATTCTTGTTAAATATAAATATGACTTACATTCTATGTATAAAACATGTTAAATTCGTTGGTCTCAATAAAATTAAAATCATCGATTTTTTAGAAATTTATATTCCATGACATATAAATAATTATTACAGTAGCATTCTAGAACTTTTGGTAGTTGGATAGTCTTTTTTAATATAATTCAATAATGTATCATATTAATCTTTTTTTACATGGCAAACCATATTTATTTTTCTATTTATACAATCACTAATTATTAACTACAATGCATCATACATGGAAATTCTATGAGTCATTTATACATGAATTTTACCTAACTTTTAATATATATATATATATATATATATGTGTGTGTGTGTGTGTGTGTGTGTGTGTGTGTAATGAGAGGAGAGGAATAGGGGAGAGTGAGAGGATTAAATATGGGCTATTAGATTAAAATGAGTGGTTTAGATTAATCTATCAAATAAAAAACCCTAATTATTTCATCCTCTATTATGCCACTCTAAAACCACCACACCCCATTGTTGCGGTGGCAAAGCCGCCGAAATTTATGAAAACTCTATCCCAAATGCATCTAATTTAGGACATGTTTAACCCCAAATTGAAAATTCATATTTTGCACCTACGAATGATAGAAAATAACTTTGTTTTAATCTTAACCCTTAGATTTGAAATGAATGGTTGAGATTTAATCCTCTCACTCTTATCCTATTCCCTCCTCTCATTTAATCCTCTCACTCTCCCCTCTTAACATTGATTTTGGTTACTGGGTATGTCCAGTGAAATTTCACATCTGATTTATTCAAATCTGAAATTTTGTTGTGGGGATTTGGAAGTATTGTGAATTTCGGTTCGAATTGTTTCGAACTCGGAATCAAATAAGGCCGGAGACTTGTAGGATGTATAATAGTCCTATTTAAATTCGAATTCTCATGAATTATATACGTGTCTCGGGAAAACCGAGTTGAATCCTTATTGGATTTTGTTTCTCACCTGTTTTTAGAACAATCTGTAGAAGTCTTAGACGATAAAATTCTGATTTTCTCTTTTTTTTTTGTTTATCCTGTAGATAAAGTTTGAAGTGTTTGTAATTAAGTGGGAATGTGAAGCTTAGACTAAGAGACGCCTATATAAAGGCATTACGTTCATTGTTCTTCTTCCCTGTGCTTCTTTGCTTCCAAAGTCTTCTGCCCGGTTTGCAGGTTCTTCTTCTTTATTCATTCTTTTGATTGATTTTTTTTCTTCGAAGATTCAGGGCATCAGATTTTCTGCTATGAATTGTTCTGCTTTCTTCATTCAGACCTTGCCTTTAGCAGTGGAACCTTAGCTCTTCATTGAATTTTTTTCTTCTATCATACATATCCAGCTCTGATGATTATGGGGATATTTGGCAAAAACCTCTTTTTAGCCGTTTGACAGAGTCAAAAGCTAAAAATGGGTGTTTAGTAAAAACTTTTGGAATAGCTTTTTGACCCAAAACTCTTTTACAAAAACTTTTTAGAATAGCTTTTGGAAGAGTTTATTACAATTAATACTTGAAGTTATCATATTATCCTTCACATTTTGGTAAAATATTGAAATTGAGCTAATTGCCATTGAAATTACACTTATGTGAGATTTTTTTGTTCATATTTTTTCACTTTTGGAAAAATAGTAGAGGATGATTATTAATATTTAAGTTAATTTTTTTATTTTAATATCTTTTATATTTTGACAAATAATTTAGTCTATCATAATAAATAAATAGTTTTGCCATATAAATATGAAATATATAATTCAAAATAAACTTTAAAAAGATATACATAATTAAAATTGTATAAAAGGTGCAAATGTAATTTTCTATATCATATAATTCTTAATTAATTTTAAGAAGAAAAATGAATATGGAATTAAAATAATTATAATATATAAAATAGTTAATGAAATTAAGTTATGGGTATAAATGAAATTTACCAAGCACCTTTTCCTCAAACAAGTTAATGCAAACAGGTAAGCCAAACAGTTAATACAAACAAGTATCACATAACAGCTTAATACAAACATTTAACAACTAATAACCGATTGCCAAACACATCTATATGTATTTTTTGATTAATCTGGAATAAGACGGTGTAATTTGCTTTGCTTGACATGGCTTTTTTATTTGTGTTTTGCTTTGTTTTGGCTCTTTTGTTAAGCCATTTTTTTCTCTATTTTTGCTAAGTCATAAAGTCTTTCTTTTAGTTGACATATAATGTTCTGCCCTTCTATTACTTAGCTAAAAGTATGACTTTTGAAAATTCGGCTTTGGCAATCTATGGAGGACTTGCTCATTGATAATAAGAGCCGTCAGCTTATTTTCTGCAGTCACAACAAGCGAAATTTATTCACATATCATGCCCCCTTTTCAGCATAAAGCCCCTCCCTTTCTTTGTTGTGTAATTTGATGCCGACGCTCTGTTTTGGTTCACAGTGATGACTTCATTTGCCTTTCTCTTCAATATAAAACACTTGGTTGGGTCTGGGCTTGGTAGAAAAATTTAATTAGGCCTAACTTCATTTGCCTCTCTTCAGGCCTTGTTTGGTATGTAAATTTGAGGGGTTAGGTATGAAACTTGAATATTTTCTTCAAGTGTTTGGTAGACAAAATAGGAATGGAATCAAGTTCCATTTCTTATTTTTTGGTTGTTAACCATGGAATAAAATTAAAATTGTTTTATTTTTTAAATTTTTTATGTCGTTGTAAATTATTATTGTTATTGTTATAATATTATAATAATAATAATAATAATAATAATAATAATTATTATTATTATTATTATTATTATTATTATCATCATCATCATCATCATCATTTGATTTAATAAAAGTTGAAGCTCATTATCATATTTGCTGATAATTGAGTCTTGTATTTATTTAATTAGCTATCTTGTAATTTTTTTAATAATTAACAAATTTTATTTATAATTTTTAGTAAGCTTATTTTCGAACTATAATATTCTATCAAACAATATGGCAAAAAATATTAAAAAATAAATAATAATAATAATAATAATAATAATAATAATAATAATAATAATAATAATAATAATAATAATAATAATAATAATATAGCAAATATGCTAATTTTTTTTAATAATTATAAAATGATTCCTGAGGGATTGAGAATTGAACCCCTCCTATTTGGGGGATTCAAATTCCCTTGTTTTGAGGGAAACTTGAAACCTCGTATATTTTAAGTTCCATCTTCAAAATAGTTAACTAAACAATTGAAAAAGGAACTTGAAACCGGAGGAATCAAGTTCCATTCCACTTTTGCTCAACCAAACAGGGCCTCAATAGAGTTCTTGTATCCCTTTGCTATTGTATTTCACTTTTTCTACCATTTGCCACTAAGTAATTTTTTTAAACGTACGTATCCTTGTGTCAATTAATAAATGCTTAAATGCCACTCGTTTAATCTATTAACCTCGCTATTACCAGTTAACTTTAACTTATTTTATATTTTTTATTGAAAAAGATGTTTAAAAGGAGGAAGAAGCCCCAAATTCCCCTCCTCCCGAATTCCCCTCGAAAATCTCTTCTCCAATTTCAAACCCTAGCTCGAAATTAACCTACAAATTTGTGGAACTTTTACAAATTGGTTGATTCGGTCAACAATTGTATTTGAGTCGATCAACAATTGCGTTTGAGTCGATCTAATATCCGCAAGTAATGACTATGAAGAATTTTGTGAAATTTGTAAAGATGTCTACTTCAAATTTAAGAAATTCGTTGAAATCTTGCAAAGTATGTCCTTATTTTGTGGAAAGCAAATTTGTAGGTGCCCAATTCAAATCTGGATTGAAAGAAGCCTTTTCAAGGGGGACTTTTGAGAATAAATGACAGGTGTTCAAGATCTCGAGCACGAGATGGACATAAGCGAATCCAACATAAATAAGAGAGAGAAAGATAAAGGGAGATGGAAAGGAGGGGGTAGATTAAGAGAGAGGGGGCGAGTAGAATATTAAGAATATGGTAAGACAATGGGGAATACCTTGTCTTTTTGCTGACTATTTCTCCACTCCTCGGCCTTCTTTGCTGGGAGATTAATTACTGGGGGACATCCTCCCAACTAATCATTCAACTTGCAAATCCAAAACCCATCTCCCTCTTACGGGGTTCGGCTTTTGCCTCTCCTTCCCCGGTCTATCTCTCTGTCTCTCTCTCTCGTGTCTTCTTCTATTACTCGCAGTTATCAATTGAATTTGAAAATTCAAACAATTATGGCGTCGATGGAGAAGAATACAGAGTGAGAAAGAAGAGAATAGAGAAGAAGGAAACAAAAATCCGAATTTGAGCAAAATGAGTAATTCGCTAAAAATAGAAAATAGTGCCTCTCTCCCTTCCTCTCTCTCTCTAAAACTTACCTCAATTTTAGTCTTCTTTTGCCCAAATTATAGCTATTTATCACCGATCTTCACTCTATAGTCTCTATCCAGTTCGAAACCCTAATCCTTCACAGAATCTTTGTATTTCGAAGGTGAGCATTAATAGTTTAAAGGGAAGTTGAAGAGTGTTATGGGTTTTGATCAAAGAGAGAAACCCAAAACCCAGCTTTTATTTTTTACCTTTTAAAAGTCTTTTTCAATAAAAAATATAAAATAAATTAAAGTTAACCAGTAACAACAGAGTTAACAGAGTTGAACAGATGGCATTTAAGCACTTATTAATTGACACAAGGATACGCGCGTTTAAAAAAATTACTCTATGGCAAATGGTAGAAAAAAGTGAAATATAGTGGCAGAGGGATCCAAGAACTCCTCTTCAATATAAAACGCTTGGATGTGTACTATTCTACTAAAAATCTGACTTCACAAACATAAAATTACCCCTAATGGTTGTTGCGGGCATGATTAATGTTATTTAAAGCCTTTTCAATTAATTGCGGCTTAGTGCTTGAATTCGGGGCAAAAGAATACCTTAGTGTAATTTGCCAAAATTTGGTTAATTCCACAATGGTGTGAATTACCAAAAACTTACCAAGTTGATGACAATAGTTCACGTGAAATTTTATTGTTTTCCTTCCTTTTTTGGGTCAATATCCCACTAAATGTTGACCAAGCAATTTTCACATCACTTTTTATTTTTCAAACCTCGATCGTTAATTTTCTTTTTGCAAACCTCCCTACACTATTCAGGGTGAATCATTTACGTGGACACTTGACTCAAAGACATCAAAGTTAGTCATTCGACTTAGAGACATCGGAGCGAGTTATTCGAATCGGAGTCTCGGAATGAGCCATTCGAGTTATCCGACTCGGAGCCATCGGAGCGAGTTATTCAACTCGGAGTTTTAGAACGAGCCATCCGACTTATCCGACCCGGAGACATCAAAGCGATTTATTCGACTTAGAGTCTCGTAACGAGCCATCGGACTTATCCGACCCATAGACATCGGAGCGATTTATTCGACTCGGTGTCTCATAACGAGCCATTCGAGTTATCCGACTTAGAGCCATCGGAGCGAGTTATTCGACTTAGAGTCTCGTAACGAATCATTCGACTTATCCGACCTGGAGACATCGGAGCGATTTATTCGACTCGGAGTCTTAGAACAAGCCATCGGACTTATCCGATCTAGAGACATCGGAGCGATTTATTCGACTCATAGTCTCAAAATGAGCCATCCGACTTATCCGACTTAGAGACATCGGAGCAAGTTTTTCGACTCGAGTCTCGTAACGAGCCATCCGACTTATTCGACCGAGAGACATCGGAGCGAGTTATTCGACTCGAGTTTCGGAATGAGCCATCCGACTTTTCCGACTCGGAGACATTAGCATCGTTCTCCTTCTTTACCGAAGATGATGATTTATTTTATGGAATCATCATCTAATTCCTTGAAACCAGCTTGTCGTCATCCCGAACAAAAAGGATGATCCTATTGAAAAAGGAGTGGCATTCCTGGTGGATACACCAACACCGCTTTCCTCCAAACAGTCTCGCTTGACTACGACCTTACATACTCGTGCTGGAGTGCAGAGTGTACTCGTGACATGTATACTCCAGAGAGGATTCCTTCACCTCAAAAAATCTTGAAGCTTGCTTCTCCACTTTTTATAGCTCAAATCCCTTCTCGAGAACCGACACCATTACTCTATCATCGTATAGTCGACTGGTTCAATGTCTTAGGGCAACTTTTCACCATGCTTCACTCGATAGCTTTTTTATTACTAGGTATTAGGAGTGGCTTGAAGATGTTCTTAGTTGTAATGAGAGTAGACTAGTTGATTAGAGACTCTATAATGGTCTGTTTGCATCCTTATTCTCTTATGACTTAAGTCCCAATATCTTCAAGGCATATTGTGAACCCCGGTATCCTACTACTAATACCTTCTCGTATCGAGACATGCGACATGTCAATTTCTTTACTGGATTTACAGATTGTAGGTGGGCTCCCTGCTAACGGGTCTTACTACGAAGAAGTGATTCCATCTCGCTAAGGAGCTTTTTTTGGCTGGCCAAGGCAATAGTGATATTCCAAAGACTTGTACCTTTCTCTTTGTTGCATTTCATAAATTATGTCAGGATGTTAACGGTACAATCCAACTCCCCGCTTCTAACTAAGTGCGCTTTTGGTTTCGTGAAAAGATGATCTACATAGCCCCTCCCCACGTGTCAACAGGAAGAAGACTAAAGCCCTCGCACTTACTTCTTGCCCATCCGGAAAAGTTAAACCTTATTGGCCATGAACTAAGAAGGATAAGGACCTTTTATCACACTCAAGATCCCGTAAGAGATGATTGAAGAGACCTACCTTGCCGCCCTTATATCATGTTGGTTATGCTCCTTTGTGTTGCCAACCAATGAGCCATGTCTTATCCGTCCGTAAGTGTTCAAAACTATTAGCAAACTTGCTCGTGGAGAATGCATGAACTTGGCAATCCCTACTTTAGCTAGGATCTATCAAGAATTGAACACCATTTCTTCGGCTAAAAGCTTGTATAAGCTAGAAGTTATTTTCCCTATCCATTATGTTTATGGATAGCTTAGAACGTATTTTGGCACCCATTTCACGCATCCTTATCGGTGCTATAGCCAACCCAAAATGATCAAATTTTCAGGAGAGAAGATGAGCCTAACCCCTAACCTATCAGCGGCTCGAGAGCTATTAAGATGCAAGAATGTTGCCGTTATGTACACTAATGCTCTTTTTAAGACGAGATACGCAAGTTCCATAGATTTTTGACGGACGTAAAGGATATGTCTCAAAGTTGGTAGACTTATATGATTTGTCTTCGTTATGGGTTTTTGACCCTTCGGCAATGAAAGAAGATCGTGATTGAGCCATGCTTTCCTTGCAAATTTAGGCGACAATTCGGCTACCACCAAGATGTATTGGGTGAGGCAAAGAAGGATGCTCATAAAGGTACTTTGGAAGAAGCAGGATGTTATTGGTTTAACTCGACACGAGCATGTGACCGGATCCATTGTATATGTCCCTCCTCATCCAGACAAGGAATCCATACTAGCTACCAAAGCATATGTAAGGTGGTGGAGATTTTTTGAGGCGATCTTTTTCCTCTTGATTCAAAGTGGCCCGACTGTGATTTTCTCGCACCCATGAAAAACTAGTAAAGCAAAAGTTGTTGATGATGTTTCGCACTAGTTATTACTAGTGGCAAATTGAGTGCACATAAGCCGAATATACAACAAGTTCATGAGACTACTCCTTCTCCTGTTGACCCTAATGCAGAAGGCGGCAATAGTTCTTTGATAGGACCGGACCCATCTCCTCGGAAAAGCAAGACGTGTTCCCCTGGAAAAGAGAAGATCGATGCTTTAAAAGGCTTAGGGATCAATCCCTCCACTGGTAGTAACAAGGGTTTTTCGGGATTAGGGGATAAAGCGAGATAGCGTCGAGCCTTCACCAAAGTCAAAGGGCAAGGCCAATAGTGCAGCTAATGTATCGAAATCAAAGGGCGAGATCGAAAAAAGGCATATCTTATTGTCTCACTCTTCTTTTTTTTTATTTTTTAACTCATGTGATTTTGCTTATGATGTAGGGGCAAAATGTGGGAGTCAATAAGAAAACAAATGTCACGGTTAGCCGAAGGATAGTAAAGACACTGTGATTGTGCCTATTGTAGAAGCATCCGAAGGAGACTCCGTTGACCAAATGCCTTCCCCAGTGAAGCGAGTAGATGTCGTTCCTCGTTCGGACAGGAAAGTTTAGCGTCTTTATTCTCCTACCCCGTCGGTCTCAACTTGTCTTCCAGGAAGAATTTCTTCCCGTGTGTTTGATGATTTAGCCATAAGTACGAAGCAACGCTTTCGCATTATCCGAAGAAAGTTGTCCCAAAAACTAAAAATGACATAATGCATATGAGGAGAGAAACTGGGAGATATACAACACTTTGTCATCCTTTTGGGTCGATTACTCAAAGTTGAAGAACAATGTCGGTGCGTACTTGAATAAACTTGAGCAATACATGAAGTTGAAGACTCGATTGCAGGATTATACTCATGCGGCAGAGGTATTAAGTAAGCGAGCAATTTTTTAACCCAACTTAAGGAGGCTAAAGCATCTTCAGGAAGATCGGCAACTAACTTAATGAGGAAGCTACTTTAATTACCCGAGTTCATAAGCGAAGGAAATTATTTGAGGATGATATCGAATGAGTCAAGGTCGAAGAGCGGGAGTTACAAGACTTGTTCAAGGAAAAGGAAGCTTTGTTGAAAAAGGTCAATGATGATGTATCATCTCTTCAAAAGGAAGTTGATGCATTGGATACTACCCCTCAAGCTACTCGAAGCGGAGATAACTCAGATTGAAGTAGCCAAAAGACGTGTCCAAGAACTTTTAGGCACTTTGGATGAATAGACTTTATTTAGTGCTTTTATCTTAGACTCACCTTTTTTTTTTTTATTGCAACTTATTATCATGTTTTTTCCTTTGAACTTTGAAATTATTCTATGTTGTTACTTGGTTTGAGTATATTGCAATAAAACCACGACTTTACTTCAAGTTTATGCAGTAAAAATGTGATAATGTGTGCAATACCAACAAACTTTATTTATCCTTCTTCTTTTGCGACAATATTCAAATTTATTCTCAAGCTGCCTACGTATCTAAAAGGATTACAATACCCTAAAGAATCAAGCCGAATGTAGTTCAAGCAAAAAGGAAAGAATTATCTCATTGAATTTTTCACCGTTCACGGTTATACTCTTGCAGGCCAGGAGTAAATTTTTTTTGTTTAAATTTTTTTTTGTTTTGTTTTGGTCGTTCACAGTTTATACTCTTGCGGGCCATGAGTAGTATATTTAATTTCAACTTGAAAGAATGAGCAGTTTAGGCTCTTGCTTAGGAGCTTACAAGAGACAATGTTCAAGAATAATAAAGCTTCAAGAGTTTTCCATTTATAGGACAAACTCGTACTCCTTTAGTGTCGACTATCTTGTAGGCACCATTTGTGTAGACTTCATGCACCACATAAGGACCATCCCACTTTCAAGTGAGCTTGCTTCTAGTCTTGTGAGACATGATGATTGGCCTTCTTATTGCAAGTACCTGATCTCCTATTTGAAACGAGCGAGGTCGCACTTTTTGTTGAACGCCCGAGATAGGCAAGCTTGATAACATTCTAACTTCGTTAGGCTTGGAGTCTTTTTCATCCAAGGCCTCCATCTCGACTAGATGAAGCTTGTGATTTTCATCTTCTGTTAAGCCCTCTTTTATGGCAATGAGAAAGGACGGAATCCGAAGTTCTAATGGCAATATAGCTTCAACCCCATAGATCGAGCAAAGGGAGTTGATTGTGTTGACGTTTTATATGTGGTTCCGTATGCCCATAGAGCTTCACCTAATCTCTCATGCCAACCCCATTTGGATTTCATGAGGACCTTTTGAGTAGGTTACGAGTGTTTTATTAAAAGCCTCCGCCAAGCCATTTGTAGGAGCATTATTCATGGAAGACTTGTGCTAAGCAAACTTGAACTTCTCGAATAGGCTGGTCATCGATCGTTGAAAAATGGCTTACCTTTGTCGGTGATGATATACAGAGGTACACCATATTGATAAATGATATGTGTCCTTATAAAATCAACAACATTATCCTTTTTACTTCCCTCGGTGCCACTACTTCTACCCATTTTGAGAAATAGTCGATAGCGGCTAAGATATGGACGTGACCGATAGACGATTTTGGTGTGATTGGTCCAACAACGTCCAATCCCCAGGCTTCAAAAGGCCAAGATGCCACTATAGGATGCAACGGTTTCGGAGGTTGATGTATAAAATTTGTATCAAGCTGGCAAGCCTCGCACTTCTTGGCGTAATCTATGCGGTCTTGCACCATAGTAGGCCGAGTAGCCCATCCTTTTGATACGATCATGGAGTATAGGGCCTGATTGATGTGCTCCATATATGCCCAAATGAGCTTCCTCCATTGCTTGTTTTGCTTCTTCCATACCTAGGCATCGCAACCAAAGACCATGAAAAGAACGTCGATATAATGTCCCATTATAGCGAAGAAAACGTGGAGCTCTCCGTTGAATTTATGTCTTATGCCTTGGGTCACTAGGGAGCTTCCCATGTTCTCGTAATCGATAAGTGGTTGTCGTCAATCATCTTCATCTACTTCACACACACTTACTGCATTGGTATCTTCTACAAAATCTTCATAAGAAGGTATCACGACCCATCGACCACATATTAAGACATCTATGGTTTCTTTTGCCCCCAGTGCCACGGTGGCTGCAAGATTCTGCAATCTGCGTTAGCCGTCTTGTTGGTACTTCGAGGAACATGCTCCTTCGATGTACTTATGATTCGAAACAAGTTCTTCCTTCTTAACTTCATATTCCTCTAACAGCTTGGTTAATGACTAACTATGAGTCACTATAAATATCAAGATCTTTGATTCTCATCTCGATTGCCATTTAAAGACCCAAGATTAACGCTTGATACTCAGCCACATTATTTGAACACAACTAGGTAAGCAAGAATGAATATGGGGAATGTATTTCTCAGGAGAAATAAAGACTACTCCTGTACTGGCATCGTTATGTCTTGCTACTCCATCAAAGTACATTTCCCACGACGGGAGGACGTCGATGAAAAACACATCTTCTCTAGGAAAATCATCATTTAGCTCCCAATGATCCGTTCATTGGATGATCGGTTAAGAAGTCTACTAGTGCTTGTCCTTTAACAACCTTTTGCGGGACATAGATAATGTCATACTGCTTTAAAATGACAACCCACTTTGCAAGTCTTCCACTTAGGATTGGCCTTGATAGGATGTATTTGATAGGATCTACTTTAGAAATTACTTGAACTGTGTGAGATTGCATATAATGCCTTAGCTTCGAATGGCAAATATGAGAGCTAAGCGGCTCGATTGGGGAGTAATTCAACTTAACCCCAACCAAAAGTATGACTGAGATAGTACAAAGCCCTTTCCTTCCCTTCTTCATTTTTCCGAGCACATAATGCCCACAAGTGACTTATCTTGAGCTACAATGTAAAGTATTAGTGACTTTCTAGGAATTGGTGCTCCTAGTATTGGAGGATTTGACAAGGACTTTTTAATACTTTCAAAAGCCTTATGACATGATATATCCCATTTAAAGAGCACATCTTTTTTCATGAGGTGGTCGAAGGGGTGACAACGGCCGACCAAATTTAAAATGAACCTCCGAATGTATGCCAACCAACCTTAAAGGCCACGAAGCTCTTTGAGATTCTTTGGTACAGGCATTTCTTGGATTGCTTGATCTTTTCTTGATCAACCTCGATGCATCCGTGATGAACAATAAAACCCAAGAACTTTCCAGAGGTGACACCAAAGGCACATTTGAGTGGGTTCATCTTCAATTGGCTTTTTCGCAGCCGCTCAAAGATTTGACGAAGGTCCTACAAGTGATCCGACCTTTCCTTGGACTTGCCAACTAAGTCATCAACATAACACTCTACCTTTTTATGAAGCATCTCATCAAAGATGTTCCGCATTGCCCTTTGGTATGTGGCCCTGCATTTTTCGGACCGAATGGCATCACTTTATAACAAAAGATGCTTTTGGGGTACGGAAGAGCTGTTGCTTCTTGATCCTCCGGTGCCATTTGAATTTGATTGTACCTTGTAGTGCAATCCATGAATGACAAGGCTTCATGTCTGGTGGTAGAGTTAATCATGAGCTCGGTGACTCGTAGTGGAAAGTCATCTTTAGGATTCGCATCATTAAGAACCCGAAGTCTACACGGATGCGAAGTTGGCCATTTTTCTTCCTTGTAGGAATGATGTTTGTGATCTATGTTGGTTATTTTACCTCACGAATGAATCTTGCCTTTATGAGTTTGTTGACCTCCCTTTCAATCTCCTGTACTAACTCGGGCGGAAGCACCACCGAGGTCGTTTCTTAGGTGAAACTCATTTTCTTATCGCCGGGTGATAGATCGTAACTTTGGGGTCTAGCCTCGGAATTTCTTTGTAACTCCATGCTAATACATCCTCGTACTTTGAGATAAGGTTGAAGTACTCGTTCTCTTCCTCGGGTGTAAGTAAGGAACTTACATAGATAGAGCGTGATTCCTCATCGGTTCCAAGATCTCGTAGCATGCCCCCATCTTCAAGAGTTTGAGGAGTTTCTACAAGCTCTATCTCCGGGTCCGAATCTTCTCGTTACCGAACCGTAATATGATTCGATGAAGCTACTTTTTCTTGCTTTACATTCTTTTTAGGACTAGAGTCACCTTGTTGACCAAGTAAGAACCACAATGCGTTATTTTACTCTCAACGAAGCCATTTGTCTTCATATCCGAGTGTTGAGATGCACTTCATACGAGAAGGGATAAAACTTTGTACTTCACTCGTATCGCTAAGACGAAGGAACATCGGGTCTTTCTATTGAAGAGGTGATAGCTTAGACACATCTTCCCCTTGGTTGATTCTCGTTAAAAACCGAAGGTCTTGATTGCCTACTTCCTTTTATTCTATAGAATGCCAAGGGTTTAGGGGTTTGGCCTCCCCTATTCTTATGAACACGAAAGGGCGTCTTTATGAGGTAGACGATTGTAACCTATCGAATACTAAGGACTCGGCGGTAGGTCGGACATCTTCATCATCATTGTCCTCCACCTCTTTTGCCACAATGTACTAAATGATAGATTACTTGTCTTTCCATCGCCCATATATCCTAATTGGTTAGGGCGGTGTATAGCCTAGGCCAATTTTTAAGACTTCCACCGAGCCACCCTATTCTTGAATCTTTTCCGGGTTTCATTAATGCCATAGGTTTTAGCTTTAACCACTTTCCCTAGTGCAGCGGGGTTAACAAAGTTGTAACTCTGCTTTCTCCATGAGCTTATACGCGTTTGGATCAAATCCCTCTTTGGTTCGCATATGTTGCAAATTATCATCCTTCCTCGATAGGCTTTCGAAGAAGAGACAAACCCGGGTAGAAGGGGTGTAGTTACCTTCGATCGATACACCTGTCTCACAAACATTACCACACTTTGCTTCAAGATACTCAAATCGGGCTTGTCGATCTTCTTGCCAACTTGGACGTCGAGTTTCTACTTGTACATCCACCGAAAGGGGAATCACCCTCTGTATGACGAGACTTTGGAACATACCTCAAGACTCGGAGGTGTCGGGTTTGTCGTCACGGTTTGTTGAACTTGCTTAGCGAGGTTGGCATGTGTTTTCCTTCTTACTACTCTTTGATTCATTTTGTTGTTGTATTGCACTATTATCTTTTGGTACCACATGAGTATCCTTAACAACTTTTGGGCTAGCTTTTCCTGTTGAAGAAATTGCTAACAACATCGTTTCCTTATGTGATGTACCTTCTTCAAGAACCTAGCATCAACAAAATGTGACTATGCTTTAGTAAAAGGCTTGACATCCCCATCAATCTTCTTTTCACTACCACGATAGTACCTGAGGCACCGATGAAGGGGTGGAAGTGACTATTTCGTGTTCATGAAGCCACGGTTGTCCAAGCAACAACTTGTAAGATGTTTTTAAATCAATCACGTGAAAGATTGACGTAGTCAATGAATCGGCCATTTCTAGTTCAAAACGAATCATGCCAATTGCCCTTTGACCTTCAAGATTGAATCCTTGAATCACCATTCCGCTTTTGGAAAGCTCTTCCACAGTGATGCCTAAGTCATTCATCATGGATTTAGGCATGATGTTGACAATGATCCTCTCGTCTACTAATATATGCTTAACTTTTTGTTATTTGATATAGCTCGTCACAAATAGAGGATGATTATGAGGCTTAAAGCCTAATAGCAAGTCATCGTCGGTGAAAGTTATAGCACTATTGCAAGTGGCATATTGATTAGGTCATTTTACCGGTTCTCCTACATCCTTGATCTTATCCGTGTAAAGATCCGGGTGGAGCAAGACCTCAACTACATGCTTGGTGCATTTCTTCCGGAAAATTAAAAATTTGCCTCAAACCCATGTGTTTTAGTAAGGCTTCTAGTACCATCGAGTCTTATCGTCACGTTTTGAAAGACTCTCTTGCACTTCGTCCTCCCGATCTTTTTGGTCCTTAAGCTCTAAAAACGACGTCATGTTCACTGTAACTTTCTCGAAGAAATTTGATGGAAAGAACTCCTCTAAGGTGACGGGAACAAGTGGCTCTTGCTCAAGTAAGTCAACAGGTTGGATTTCTTGTTTTTTGTTTGTCTTTGACTTTTTCTTGTTCTTCGGACGCTTAGGGTTCTTCCTTTTGTTTTGTCTTTTTCTATGATGAACAAGTGGTGGATGAACACAAATTTCTTTCCTTGGTCTCCGATGAGTGACAAGGGTCCATCCTTCTTGATCTTCAGTCGGAATGTCTACAGTAGAATTGACTTTCATGTGTGGTGCTTGTACTATTAATGGTAAGATCATTGGTTCTAGACTTCTAAATTGAAGTGTAAATACTTCTATTTTGGGAGACGAAGCCCAATCAGGAATTTCCTTTTGACAAGACTGTAATGGTCGTGAAAGCGGAGAATTCGCTAGTTAGATGGAGGTGCCATTGGCCTCAGCTGTGTCGTCAACATCCAATATGATCTTCCCATCCTTTGCCAGCTGCATAATACACTCCTTGAGTGTGATACCCTGCTCAAGAGGGTGACTGCTAACCCTATGGTATCGACATTATTCTTTCTAGCTTCTTCTAGCCGCTTTGGTTCAGGAAGCTCAATTACCTTGTTTTCTAGCAAATCATCCAATATTCTTGACAAGTCTCGAGTCCGGGAATAGGTACTTCTTCTCCTGAAGCTCCTTTAGCGTAGGATATTTCCTCGTAACATCCTTAGAGTATGTGATCTTCTTTTGCTCGGCTTAGGCTTCACGAAATTCGCATCGACTTTCCACTCGGAAATAGACATTGACTCTTTAGTCAATGTTTAGGAGGACTTAGTACTCTTCTTGTAGTCCCCCTAATCCTTTTTCGATTCATATGAGGAGGAAGACTTATTGCGACATCCTGTTATTGTCATTTCAATGTCATGAGCCTTGGTAGCCAATTCTTGGAAAGTCCTTAGCTTGCTCACTTGCAGAATGTAAAGCAAGTCCCATTCCATGCCGTGAGTACACATCTCCACAGCAGATGCTTCGGACAATCATCCTTGCATTCGAGGCTGAAGGCTCCTCGGCGATTGATATAATCGAGAACAGGTTCATCTTCTTGTCGTTGTGCATTAGTCGGTTCTGTCATACTAACAACGCGTTGGGTGCTATAGAACCTATTAAGGAATTCTTGTTCCATCTGTTCCCAGCTTGTTGATGGATTCCGGCTCTAAGTCCGTGTACTAGTCAAAAGCAATTCTTTTCGGAGTTCGAACAAACCGCTTTACCAACCTATCTCCTTCCGTGCCAACATTCGCTGCAGGTTTCGATGAAGATCGCAATGTGTTGCTTAAGATTGCCTTTAACATCGAACTGTTGGAACTTCGGTGGTTGATAGCCATGCGGCATTCTTAAGGCATCGATCCTCTTAGTATAATGCTTCATGTACAGGTGAGACTTATGAGACCCTTCTCCTAGCCGATTCTTAACCGCCTTTACAATTAAGTTACGGATTTGTTCAACGGACATTAAAGTCGATGGAGTCTCCTTGTGTTCATCATCAAATTCTTCATCGTGGTTGGACTCTTTATCGGATCCCTTGTTGTCGAGCCTTTGTTAGAAGCTTCAGATGACTTCTTCTCCAACTTCTTTATCAGGCTAGCGATTTGCTCACTTTGAAGCTTGATTTGCGCATCCTTTTCTGCGCCCTTCTTTAACAAGTCTTGCTAGTATTTCCTTCATCTCATTCAGTTGTTCTTCAATGTTAAAGCTCCTGTCACTATTACTGGCATGATGATAGTGTTAGAGGATTCAACTTCAGATTGAGAGAACAACAAGTCTTTGGGAGATGGAGGTGTGGATTCACCAAAAAGCATGAAGATATGGTTGGTGTGAGCTTGGAGTTCGTCCATCCCACGAGGAATCGTCCGCTTCAAGTTGAAGACATGAACAACTCTCTCATTCGGACCGATATGTGACACGGTTTGATTGACTCCATTGAGCAGGTTGGAGTCAAGGTTTCGAATCGGACGTAGCTGAAATGATGCAGCTATACTTGGTTCCTTCACAGCAATAGCAAGCAGCAGCCTCTTCCCATACTTCTAGTCATCATTTTGCTAGATGTATCGCTAGGGTTGGTGGATCCTCGAGAAGTGGATCCAATAGTTTTGTTCTTTGAAGATTGAGTGACTCGCATTCTTGGGAGCCATGTGTTCTTCAAAGGTGTAGAGTGTTGATTTGTTTGGAGAAAGAGATGAGAGGCAAAGGTCCCATCGAGCGTGCCAAAACTTGTCAACACAAATTTCGAGTCTCAAATAAATAAAGACAGGAAATTAGGAAACAAATATAATTTGTATTGATTTTTGTTTAATGGGTACAATCTATGTATTGAATACAATAAATGTAATCCTTTGATTCAATCTCCTTGTATCTTGAACAATTAGAGGGCGTTGTAGCTTGATCTTGAACGTTGATGAAGAGGTAGATGATGAACGCTGGGTGGTTCCCGATCCGGATGTGCTCGAGAGTCTTGTAGACTTTGATCATTGACACTTGGTAGCTGGATGCTATTTACAATCCGAGCTCCGAATTTTGTAGATGCTTGAATGTGTGTGAAAAATAAGGAGATAACCTCTATTTATAGCCTTATTGGAGTCGGGGTTTGACTTGAGTTTTGGGCTTGGGCCCATAATTTAGTAATTATTTCTTAAAAGAAATATTTACTATTTTCTACATCATCGGCGACACGTGGCGGTTTCTAATTGACCGGAATTTAATTTCTTTCGATTTTAATTTTAAAGGCTTTTCGAAACCAATTTTACACGTGGCAACTTACAATAAGTCAAATAAAAAAATAATTTATTTTTCACGCGGCGGAAAATAGTTGGGTAATGAATTTTTGCCTCCTACAACTTCATGAATAAATTTTATGCATATGTGATATACACATGCACATATGTGATATACACACATGTATATGAATAAATTTTATGCATATCTTTTTCCTTTTTTTTGGTCAATGAGACGGATAACATTTAGAACACCTTCTCCTCCTAGCTTTCCTTGCTAGGACATGAGTCTGTTTAACAAATATCCAACTACCTTGATAATACGCACCGATAAAAAACTATCTAAATTGTTATTAATTATGTGATGTCAACCCTTGTTTTCTCTGGAAATTACATTGTTGTTGTCATAGTTCGGATATTAGTTGAGCCGAGTCCGCTTTGATGATGTCATAGTCAATCCTTTTCCATTTTGGTTCGTCCAATACTAGTTCCAACGCTAGATACTCTATTTGAAGCGCACTCTGTGCAAACCCCATGTAGTGGCCTTGTGTGATTTCTCTATCATTCTGTAGAGCCACCCATGTTGCTCCTGTTTCCATCATTGTTGCATTTTAGGCACCATCCGTAACCAAGACCAACGTGTTGTTGACCTTAACACCCTTCCTAACAACTAATTTCATTCTTGCTTGGCATGCCTATTATGTCCCCAACTACTTTTTGTTGAAGTGATTTCCTTGCAAATTGTTTGGCCTCTTTGTTCTTAAGCTCATATCTCCACATGCCTAAATTCTTCCACCAAACCCATCTTTCTCAACTTAATCCCCGAGGAAAAGTACTCTGAATAATCTTCCAACCAAAGATTTTTATCTTAGGTAACAACTTGATGGCCCAAAATTTTTCATAGCCTATACCTTTGTCTTTATCTCCCGAGGAAGCCTCCCACTGGCCAAGAAAGCGTAGCTGAATTTAACTATAAAGTCACGAGTCTTTGCTAAGGTCCTATTGGATATTATTCTTCTATTGATCGTCGCAAATTGGTATTGTTAATATCTTCCTTGCTATATCCCAAGAGAACAATCTTCTAATCTTTGTCACGTCCCATTCTTTGCAATTCCCTTTGAAGAGGTCTAAGATAGTAACATTCTCTCCTTGAAGATTTGCTTGATCGTTTTGAAAAATCACCGATCGCCCCATCAACCACCTATCCTTTTTAATCCTAATAATCCTCCCATTTCCTACTTTCCCTCCCAGGCCATCCTTGAATGTTTGAACCGCTTCACATAGTCCTCTCTAGCCCCACGGTCCTCTTTTCCAATTTTCTCAATCTTGTATCCTTGGACTGGGATGACATGCCATATTTTGCTTTATAAACTTTCACTAGAGCAAGTTCCGTTCCCTATACATTCACCATGCTTGTTTCATATAGAGAGTATTACTAGGCGATTAACATCCCGAATACCAAGTCCTCTAATTCCTTTAGTTAGAAATAATAGTACCTCTTTCTTCTTCCAATGACTCCTTTTCCTTCCTGGTTGTTCTCCCCATAAAAAGTTCACTATGATCGAATTCAATAAATAAGTCACCTTCTTTTACGCATTAAGATAAGTTGATAAAAACTAGAACGATTAAAATGAGGAAGTCGAAGGCGGGAAAGGGGTAATGGATGGAGGATTAGATGGGCTTGCTTTTGCTCTAAGGAAGGGGAGAGTGACAAAGGCTTAAGTCGAGTTGATAGTTGTTCTTTGTTTGCATCCCCAAATTGGTTAGTTATAAGTTAGTAAATCACATTGCTTTCCCTCGAGCCACCGAGTTGTTCGCTTGGGACCAACCTATTCGAAGTCAACTCAAACTTTGTGAGCGGGCGAGTAGAGTGCATAAGAGCCCTTTACTTTAGAGAATTGAGAGAGAGGCGAGCAGTAAGCGGAACAAAGTATAGGTTACGGAAGGAAGGTTTATTCTCTCCATAGATGCCCGATTCGTTTCCTATATGCGCTTCGTTCCACCGACTACATTGAATTCCTCCAAAAAAAACACGTTAGGGGCCACCCACCCTTTCCTTCTTACTCTCTCACTCCCTAAAGGAATGAGTGACCACATCTAACCGACAATTTTTCTAGATAAGTCGAACTACTAGAAGAAAATGGAAAAGGAACATCGAGTGGGATCAAAGTGTAGTCATGAACATACACCATTCCCGCTCGCACGGTTTTAGCAAATGGGTGCTTGTCGTTTTATCTCTATCCATTAGGTTTTCTATTTCTAGTGCCTTACCATTAAGTTAGACTTGGGCACAAGCTTCCTTGTAGGTGATAAATAACTCAATTTCCAGCTCTGTATTCTATGTTACAGTAGGATTAGGAAATAAGTGTGAAATCTTTGTAGCTGAAATTTTAATGTACATCTTAACTAGGGCAGTTCCGTCCTTTCTAATTATTCATTTTATTGCACATGGACCGTTTCCCAAACCTGTGTGTATGTGGCCTGAGCCTAATTTTCCCTCAAAAAATCTATGGATAATTAATTGTAAAACAAGAAAAAAGAAAGAGTAAAATGTGAAAAAAAGAAAAATGAAAAGATTGAGTAACGGGTCGGTCGTCTCACGAAACACGACACGATCTTTCTCGACCCTCGCTCGTCATCATCCTCTTCCTTTCCCTCCCTCTCTCTCTCTGCCTCCTCCGTCTCTTTCCTCACTTTTCTTCACCCGGAAGCTGCTCCGCCGGCCGCCGCCGCTGCCGCCGCCATCATCATCACCACCTCCACCGCCACAGTCGTCTCCACTCGAGCTGGTACTTTACTACTCTCTTTCCTCCGGGCTTTAATCTACCCATTGTCGATAATTGAGTATTATTGTTGAATTTGTTTTCAGAGTGCGATTCTCTTCGTGTAGTTCATAGTAATTGCAAAGATCGCCTTTCTCAATCTACAATTAGTGCTGTTAGTGAGCGGTTTCTTCAGGATTTGGAACTTAAGCTGTTGGTTCATTGTCTGGAAGACTTGAATTTCCGATTTTACTTCGGATCTTTTCAAGTTTTCCGTTTATTGAATTTATTATGATTAGATTTTTGATTGTTCGTGCTTGTTTTTTGTTTTTTTGTATCTGAAATTCCTAGCTTTTCGTTTTTTCTGGGAAGTTTTATTTTTCCAGTGTCAATTTTCCTTTTCATGTATTTTCTAGCTTTGAATCAAGATATTGAGTTATTGCATTATATCATCGATGAACTATGGATTTAGAGTCGATGATACGAATTCTTTTTGGGGGAGGGGGAGTGCTCAGTAAAAATCCATACCGAGAAGTTCCGTCGTTAGGCTGCGGAGGAGGGAGGTTCTGATCCAGCAATCTTACCCTTAAATTGCAAAATTGCAGAGAAACCAGTTAAGTCCTTAGGTTTAAAAACCGTTGACTACCTACTAGCCCATGGAAAGGAAACAGATAAAGTTTAGGTAGACATTTGTTTCAGTCCACTTTAATGCAAACTGAAAAAATAGTCCATTCTTCAGCTATCCAGACTATGGAGATGGGTTTTGATGGCCGAGCGTGCATGATAAGTAAATGTAAAGGGTGATTAGGCAGCAATCATGCAATTCTAGTACCAACAGAAAAATTTGGTCCTTCACAAGTATGGATGTTTATATCATGCAACAACCTCTCTATACTTTTGTGTCACTAGATTATGTTTTCTGGGTTTGGGGGCAAGCCAGGTGTTTTATTATGTTAAATTCCTGAGATATTTGTGTCTTCTTTTATGCTATAGCATAGTGTACCACCCTTCTGATTTTGACTATTGTTGGTTAACTTTTGAGTGCTAGAAAATCTCAGGACTTTTGGATGTGATGTTGTCTGTTGACTGGATCGTGTATATTTGGCGCTATTGTAAGAGCATTTCCTCTTGTTGACTGCAGGTTTTCTCATTAAAATAATGGTTTCGAATGTCAATACCACACAATGGGCAGTTCCTATGGAATGCTCAGAGCAAAGTGCTATCCAAGTGCCCAACTCTAATGTTAACGTTGTACAACCTTCAACCAGTCCGCCAAGCCGAACCTCCTCTCAGGGGCCTGTTGCTATCCTGTGGGACATTGAAAATTGCCCTGTTCCTAGTGATGTGCGCCCTGAGGATGTTGCTGGGAATATTAGAATGGCATTAAGAGTTCATCCTGTAATTAAAGGAGCTGTTACAATGTTCTCCGCATATGGAGATTTCAATGCATTTCCTAGGAGGGTGCGAGAAGGGTGCCAGAGGACAGGTGTGAAACTCGTAGATGTTCCCAATGGGAGAAAGGATGCAGCTGATAAAGCTATCTTGGTTGACATGTTCCTTTTTGCCCTTGACAACTCACCACCTTCTTCCATTATGCTGATCTCTGGGGATGTGGACTTTGCTCCTGCTCTGCACATACTTGGTCAACGTGGATATACTGTGATCCTTGTCATTCCTTCTGGAGTCGGTGTTTCATCTGCCTTGTGTAATGCTGGTAGATTTGTATGGGATTGGCCTAGTGTGGCACGTGGAGAAGGTTTTGTGCCTCCAACTAAACCTTGCCACCGTGGTACACCAGGTGATGTTACTGGATTTTTGATGGGCTGCCATATAAGTGATAATGCTGATGGAAATGAAGAGGAAGCAATTGTGTATCGAGGTTTAGCACAGAGCTATTACAACTGTAGGGAGTTTTCAATTGTTTCTCAGTCACTCGCCGAATACAGCAGTTGCGTGTCAGCTGCTTTGCCTGCCTTTACTAACACATTAAGATCACAATCTCTTCCCCCAGGTCTCAATGAAGCTGCATCTGGTTCTGCTGCTTCAGGTGATCAAAATGATTCAAATTGGGTACAACCTGGGGATGTGAACGGTTTGAAGGGACAGTTAGTAAAACTACTTGAGTTATCTGGGGGATGCTTACCCCTCGTCCGTGTTCCTGCTGAATACCAGAAGGTGTTTGGTCGCCCCTCTATATTTCAGAGTATGGGGCATTCAAACTTGTCAATCTTCTCAAGAAAATGTCAGATGCAATTTCTGTGGAGGGGAAGGGGCAAAAGAAATTTGTGTACCTTCGGAATGGGAGAGGATGCCCTAGTGCTCCATCACTTCCTTCAAAAAAGGATAAGAGAGGGAAGGGAGTTCAGGAAGAGAACACAGAAGCTAACGCTGTTTGTGGGTCATCTGATGAATTTTCTGATGAAGAGAGGGTGGTTGTGGAAGAGCCTGATGAAAGAAGAGTTGTAGAGAAGCAAAATTCGAGTATGGCTGGACGATTTGAAACTAAAGACCAGAACCTGTTACAATTTAAGTATGAGCTGGAAGAGATACTGGTGAGTTATTCGTGTAGGATCTTTCTTGGTTGTTTTGAGGCCATATACCAGCAAAGGTACAAAAACCTTTGGACTATCGAAGGTTTGGGGTAAATGAGCTGGAGGAGCTGCTTGATAGGGTGAGAGATGTTGTAGTTTTGCAAGAGGAACCAGGAACAAAAAGAAATTCCTGGCGGCTGTTCTTGGGTGAAGACTTGTGAAGGCCTTGATTTAGCTTAGCACCTAGGATCTGAGGGCCTAAGCTTGTTTTTATTTGTGGATTGCACATTCAGACTAATCAAAACTTTAGATGAAAAAGCAGTTTCACATGTATGTGATATGCATGTGCCAATGTTGTTGCAAGGTACTATGAGATGTTTTTTAATTCAGAGTAACTTGTCAACATTGTAATAGAAATGAGCATGTGTAATTATTTCTGGCATTTCATGAATTGTAATACAAAAGGTTCTCTAACAGTTGAGGCATTATAGTTCTCTTCTCTATGATTTGTAGTAGTGGAGGTGGCTTGTGTTGTGCCAAAGTGCATTTTATCACAATAAGTGGCTTATGACAGTCTCAGATCTCTCTCTGGATTATCGTTGACAGCTCTGCGTCAGTCCATCCCACAATGTGAGGTAAGCTATGTAAATCATCTTTTATTTTCTCTGTTCTGTTCCAGTTAATGACATTTGTTGGGTTCATTTCATTTTCCTTTTAGTTGTAAAATTTGGATGACTTGTGATACACTCAATAAGAAATAGTTCCTTTTTAGGGGTGTTGGGGGTTGGATATTCATACTTGAACCTCTGATACTCAAGTGCTCTGTCCTGACTGATATGCCTGTACCTGGTGAACAAGTTGTGATTGTTTCAGTTAATGAATTTTGAGGTACCCTAAGATGTAAAGAAGCACATACGCCTTTGTCTCCGAAATTAAAATCCAAATCCCTCTCTGGATGCTTACACTGAAATTTATGTGCCTATTTGACTCCTATTAATTCTGTCACTCACCTGTTTTTGGGTTTGTGTAAATTTATGTTTGGATACTTTTTAGTAGTTTGCTGATTTTGCAGAAAGATACTGTTTTAGGGTGATAAATGTACTGCGAATTTGAACAAAAGGGCATTGTCTTTCTGTTACTCATTTCATCTCTGTTACTTATTTTCCTTCCTTCACCACTCTTGATCCTGGTTAAATCTTCAATGTGTACGTTTAAGCAGTTTAAACTTCCAATCTTCTCATGTCTGCAGTAAACGATGGCCATCAGGAACCAACTTATCATGTTGAATATTTTGCATATTCTTAGCCTTTCTCTCTCCATTGGTGGGTGGGTGTGGGGATTAGGCCATTCTAATGGTCTTTTTGTCTGTCCTTTGCGTTTGCTAATGGTTTCAGAATGCAGGAGGCACACCTGCCCACCTATCTCCCTTTATTTTGTTTGGCAATTGTCGATTTATTATGATCCATAAATGATTCAATGTTGATCCACACAATGATTTTCCGTCCATAATTGTATGACATTGAATTTGCTATTTGTCTGTCCTTTGCGTTTGCTAATGGTCATTACAAAAACGAATTTGCTATTTGTCGAGTGTTCTTTTTCTTATTAGAAATTTCACTAAATAGAGACTCAAAGATAAAATTAAAAAAAAAAAAGATTCAATGTTGTACCATACAATAATATTCCGACATTAGGGGTTGTTATTATGAAAACTTTGCTATTTCTTATTAGGAGTTTTTATTACAAAATTTGATTCTTGATATTTTGACATGTATTGAAGTATCCCAACTTAAGAAAGATGTACTCATCAAATTTAAAAAGGTAATATTATTTTATTGTGGTTTTACTTGTTGAAAAAATATCCAACTTTTGCACAAACTATGGCAGTAGTTTATATTAAAGATTTGCTTATACAGATGCTCAAACATGATGTTTTCAATGGATGTGTGTTAGAGTGTATAATAACATATATGTGCATCTTTCAATTATCAATTCAAACTCCTAATTAAATTTACTACTGATAGTGATTGTAAGATGTTTGAAAAGAGAAGCATGTTCCGTAAGTTAAGCTGCACGCATTTTCCTTTAAGTGTGTGGTACACCTTTGATATATCAAATCTTTTACATGTGATAATGTCGGGTGAAAGGGTTCAACTTAAAGAGATAAACTGGTTAGACAGCGAATTTCATCTAACTATTAACATTTTTATTGTTTATGGGGGTAGAAACTGTATTTATGCTTGCATATACATGTTATGGGTTTTATGTTTGACGACTCTAGGACATTGTTCACCTTACCACCGACTCCTCCCCCTTCCCTAAAAAAATCTTTTCCCCGGAAAAACAAAAGGGGGTGCGGGGTTTGCTCTTTAAAGCATTAACTAGCAGTCTTTTCCTTGATCATTTTGAGTTTTGAATGAATGCCATGAAATTTTGTTGGCTTCAGTGCGTATTCTCTTGGAAAAATTGAAATCTATGTCCAATGTGGGAATCAAGGCCATTGGAGCTGCATATCTCATTTCTTCTCATGGATTTCTAATTTCTCAGTTTGGCAGTTGATTTGGGCTAATCTTGTAGTTGCTAGTGAATGAGGTTATTTGATAACCACCTACTTGGCATAAATTTTCTGCAACCATGTGATGAGAAACTTGAATTGTATTTTAAACAGCTTATCTTTTCTTTCATTGATTTAACAGTTTGCAATTTTGAGAGAGAGTGAATCCTTTCGTAAACCTTTTTTATCTGTCACATATGAGAGGGAAGGAGACAAACGCTTGTATACGGGTATAGTTCATTAAATGACTGAAGTTTGAGGCATACCTTGCCCAGAGGTGTATTGCCTCATGAATCTGGGAAATTGAGGTGATGGAAGGTTGAGCATTGGACCTTGGAGTTGCACTGCTTAGCACTTTGCTTTGTGTCTGGACAAGATGTACGAAGCTCACCTCAACCAAGCAACTAGATCTTTTTGAGAGAGGAAAAAATCAAAATATCTTTGGCGGAGTTAAAAACATTTGAAATCGAAGTGGGAAGGACCTAGAAATGATGGAGATAAAGATGTGAGAGTGGTTAGGCAGAACAGTGGAACAATGTGTTGAATGCAAACGGAATAGTATAAAAGTCAAGTAAGAAAAAGAAAGAGATGGAATGACATGGCAATTAGACAAAAAGTAGTAAGTGTTAGAACAACACTAAAAAGTAATTGCAGAAATGTTTCTCATGCGATCGAGGGTTGTTAGGCATCCATTTCCTGTGCCACTGAGGCCCCCTCCCCCTCCATTCTTTTTTCTCCTTTTTTTCATGCTTAGCTGTTTGATGTGTGAATTTGTCTTGAAGTAAAACAATTTAATTTAATCGGTGACGTATAATCTGCTGATTGCAAAAATTTGGTTACAATTATCATTATTGTTCTGATAGCTCATCGTATTGATTAGAGTTTGCCATTGCTGTGCAGCTTTCATCAGTTGTTCTGTGCACAATGCTTGATGTAGGTGTCTCCAATTTGAAGGATTCAAATATTAATGGCAAACTGAAAAGTAGAGTTGATAAAAGAAGAGATGTAAGTAAAAGTAATGCCTTCTCCTGTTAATAGTGTGCTGGGAGGGTTGCCTTCTGACGGTGGATTGTCTTGATCCATCATCCATTACTGATGTGTTATTACTTTTTGCCTGTTTTCACTCCACACTCATTGCTGGGGTTCCAACTTCTAATGAGCAAACTTAGTACCGACAGAATCATTTCAATGTGCAAGTTGCTGTGCCAAAAAGAAAACAGAAATTATTTTCCCTTGGTTTTCTGTGCAATATTGGTAGATTTGGTTAACTTTGCTTCTGTTGTCTAGAGGAGATTATGTTTCTGAAGGTTAATATCCATATTTTTTGTGCTTTTTGGGAGTCATTTTTCAGGACGTTGGGTAGGGTATCAAAGAGGAGGAGAGGGAAAGGAAGGGAACCCCTTTCATCCAAGTACCCTTTGGTGTTGCATTTGATCGTGTAATAGGGGGTGAGCAAAAAACCGGAAGCTAAAAACCGAACCGAAAAACCAGTAAAACCGAACCGATTTTTCGGTTAACCGAACCGGTTTTAAAATCATGACCGATGTTGGAAGGACTCCAGTCTCTAGTTCATTTGAGTCACCTTTCACTACCTTTGGTCAATGGCTGCTTGTTTGATCTTCTGCTATGCATCAAAATGAGCTCAGGGGCACAAAAACTCGTCAGACAGACCTTGGTAAAATTTGGGGCATGTTGAGTGGCAGCTAGGATGTCTTTTACCCAATAGATTGAATGTCAACTAAGTGGAAGTGTCGCGAAGCTTAACTTTCTTTTGCCTAATACTTCTTCAAAAATCTTACTTCGTGCTTCTAACATTCATGATTTTGGATTTCTCAGACTGTTTCTGAATATTTATCTGTTGAATTTCATCAGCTGTCATTGTTCTTATGGTTTCATGTTCTTTTATTATAGCTTTTGACTTGGACAATGTGGATTCAGCAGGTCAAGTTTTCCTGAGAAAGCTCAAGTCTTCCTCCATTTGCGTATTGTTTTTCAATAAGAATAATTGCCTGCCAGGGATATGCAACAATGAGGGGCTTCACCTTGGTCAGAAGAAAGATATATTACTCAAGAAGCTCCTGTCAAAAGGTGTGCAGTGCACATTGTACCAACATCTTCATTAACCTTAGGGGTTGTGCTGATATGGGAGACCATAAAATTGGTATCTTGATTGCAAGTGCTCTATACTTTTCAATTCAACTGTGGGATTCCAGTCGAGATCTTTCTGGGCCCAGTCCTTTTGGAGTAGAACATTCACAAAATTTTCTTCTTCATCATGTCCAATCTGGGTTTTAGCCAATGATTTTGAACTAAGATTCTTCCGGCCATCAGTCTTTTGCTGCCATTATTCAAAAAAGGCTGCGGATTGGAAGTAAGAGATCAGTTGGTTTTCTTATCGCATCGACTCATATGCTTTCTCTTTGGCATATAGAACTACAACTCTTGGAGCTGTTCTGTACGATGGTTGGAATTTTCAGAAATTTGAAGCATTCAGCTGAGGAACACCAGTTCTGCGGCAAGGAATATTATCCAAAGTCTTCACATTTCGAGATCTGTTTATTCTGGAGGTGCAGAATCTGTTGCAAAATCTAAATACTTGAGATTGACAAGACAACGTTTTCACGTCCTGTGATTGGTGATATTCTCTCCTACAAGGTTTCTTCATAGTGATTCTCTATGGACTTTGGAGGAATTATGCCCAAATATCTCACACCTGGTATCATGGTTTTCGATTCTATCTGTTTTCTTGCTATGTGTGTAGATATCAGACAGTTGAGCAAGTTTTATATCGACATTGCCAGTTGGCATTTTGTTGAAATATGAAATGCAAAGGCACCTAGGTTTTGTATGAGATGTCCAAGTTTGAATTTTGTCTATATTAATCTATATGCTTTTCTCGACACCAGCATGTCAAGCTACCCTTCCTAGATGTTGTAGTTCTTCTAGATCATGATTTGATATTGTTGTCATTCACTCACGTAAACATGCAATTTATTTTAGAGCAACTAAGATTGCATGTAAGATGCATACAAGACTGCACCAAAAGTCTTGGGGGAGGGGGAGACATGGAAGGAAGAGCAGCTAACAAAATTTCAGTAATTTATTGTGTTAAGTAATTATTTATGAGCTCACTGTTTAAAAAAATAAATTTTGCGTTTCAAACATTCTAAAACGATATATAAATGTATAGATCGTAGAAATATTTATGTTGTAAAAAATATTTTTTTAAAAAACATCTTTATAATAGTGAGCGAAGAGATGATGCAAGCAGAGGATATTCTTGGTGGGGGACCTGGGGCTCGTAGAGATTCCTCTAAAAGTGCTAATTGTGCCAATTAATTATCAGAAAAATAGAATATATTTTTTATTTGGTAATCCTTTATTTTGAAATTTTCGTTTGGAGCTTAATGTGGATGTTATATGTTTTTGGTAATTATATTTATCAATTTAAATATATATATATATATATGTATATATATATATATATACACACACCAAATGAAAAATCCGTAAAAAGAGACAATTTTCTGAGCTTCATTTACATAAATTTAATTCTATTTTTGTAAATATGCAATATCAAAATACAATAGAATACGACACATCATTGGTTTCATGATATGAACTTCGATGTATCATGATATGAACTTCCAAACAATCTCATTGGCACCTTAGGTATCACTTGAGATATGATAATCTTTTCTTCTTTTTTCCTATTAAAATTCTGGAAAAGAGGTTAAAAGTTGGAATATTCATTACTCCATTTGTGTTTAACAAGAATTTCTGGACAAAAAAATTAGAAAAAAATAGAACCATAAAAAGATGTTTACTTAGGCTGTACTTTTGTTGACAAAGTGTAACCACCACTATAATCAAAGGCTTCACTTTCAGCACCATCTTTTCTTGTTAAAGCATCATACAGATTCCTCCCTTGGGAATTCCAAAATCTGGGACAGATGAAGATGTTGAGGTTGAGCTTGTGTTTATGCCATCATTTTGTAGAATGGCTTCTATCTCCTTCACCGCCTCGCTCATCGAGGGTCGATCTGAGGCCGATTCTTCCACACATTTCATGGCGAGCTCAAGAAACCTTCCAAAGCTTGCTTGGTTTGGAGAGCTGCTCTTGATGACTGGATCGATCATTGCACTTATCCCGAAAAACTCTTCATTGTTCCTGTCCATCATTGTTTTAACCTCTCTTACTACGTACTTACCCTTCTCGATAGGCTGCTTAGCTGTTATTAGCTCAAGCATGACCACTCCAAAGCTGTACACATCGCTCTTTTCTGTCAGTTGCTGTGTCATGTAGTATTCAGGATCAAGATAACCCTGCAATAAAAAATAAAAACTTATAGGTGAAAAATGTTAATGCAATGTGTAAAAAGCATTACAGTCTCCAGAGTAACTGAGAGATTATTGATGCTCATTGGATGAGTAATGAATTATATTAAAGTTAAAACAGTGTAAAATATGAAAACTTAACTTAGTTCATCTAGGATCCGAATTCATCTAGATTCACATTCTAGATGCCGTATAATCATATAGACCAGTCTGTACGCATATGGATGTAAGATGTTGCGTTTTCATTTTTCAAATGTCAAAACAAATGGATCGAAGATCCAATTGGGAGATCCAGGTGAATACACCACACCAGAAACCCAAACTGAAACCTTTTTCCCCTACGTACATGACACAATATGGAGTGCTTCTAAGTCATCAATCTTACCAGAGTTCCCTTGACTTGAGTGGAAACATGACCTTTAGCACTGTCAGAAACCAACTTACACAAGCCAAAATCGGCGACCTTGGCTGTTAAGTTTTCATCCAATAGTATATTAGTGGACTTGACATCCCTGTGAATTATAGGAGGGTTTGCAAGCTCATGAAGATAGGCCAACCCTCTAGCCGAACCCAAAGCAATGCGAAGTCTCCTCTTCCAATCCAAATGAATGCCAGATTTTCCTGCATCTCATTCGATCAATATGAATGGAAAGTACTGAGAGGAGAAAGAAGGGAGGGGAGCTGCAATTGCATAAGAGAATGTACCACACAAACTCTCTTTGAGTGATCCATTAGGCATGTATTCATAAACCAACATTTGTTCGCCTTGCTCGAAACAAAAACCCAACAAGCCAACCAAGTTCTTGTGATGAACTCGTGAAAGCAACTCAATTTCGGTCTTGAACTCGAGCCCACCCTGCATCGATCCCTGTTGCGCTCTCTTGATTGCTACTTGATGCCCATCAGGTAGCAATCCTTTATAAACCTGATTGAAGGTGATTGTGAAGAGAGGTTAAGTAGGACATTATGCTTTCACTGTTTTGTTGACTAAAGAGTTCAATGGATACAAAATGAACTTGGCCAATGAACTGTTCGAGAAGGATTGGCATTGGGTTAAAATGGACTGAGAGTATTCAAGTAGGATTAGATTCTGGTTCGGTTCTTTATCATATCTGATCCTATTTTTGCGTTGTCCTGTAAGCTTGTAATCAATATTGGTCAACTGAATTTTGGGTTGATTCAATTTGAATAAGCTCAATTCAAGTTTCCTTGTGCCAGGTCTTGATTAGGTCATTCAGGTTGGTTCACGGGTACGAGCATGGAATTACAACCTGGTTGGTCGGGTTGAATCACGTTCAATATGGATTGGTGGCATATTCAGGTAGGATTAGGTTTAGGTTCAGGTCATATTGAGTTCAAGTTTAGCTTTGTTTGGTTAACTTGCCAAAAAATTGCAATCCATAATGAACAAGATGGATAAGGTCAATTTGCATTCCCTTAAGTTGGATCGTGATCTCGTGATTCGGATATCAGGTAACAGGTATGTATTAATTTTGCCAAGTTTAGATGAAACCACTAGTTGATTTGTAGATGAGTAAAACCTTGCCATAGCCTCCAGAGCCTATCTCATTGCGGTCGGAGAAATTATTGGTACACTTCTTCAGTTCATCATATGGAAACCATCTTGCTCCCTTTAACTGCGGGGCACCACCACTGTCTTTGCCACTTGAACCCCAAGAAACTGAATCAAATAGACCAATATCAACAAAATTAAAGGAGAAAAGAAAAACAGAAGGTTCTCTCCGCAAAACAAAGCCGCTGTAAATTCTGTAGATTAGCTTACCAAATGGTCTACTCATAGTTATAGCTCTTTCAGCTCGTGCTTTCTGCCTCACAGCGTAAATACCAACACCCAAAACCACCAATACGAAAAAGACACAGGCCCCGGCTATGCCTGCAATTAAGCCTGAGCTAATAGGAGTCCCTCGATCTGAGGCTGTCAGATAATGTACTGTCAGTCAGTCCATGATTCCAGAGAAATTAGTGGACAATTAAGACACTGGAAAATCGGTTGTCAGGTGCGAGTTTGGTTCAGGTCACAAAGTTAAATTAAGGTCCACTGTCAGTTTCGCAATAGGTACAGGATAGAAACATGTTACCTGGGGATAGTTTGGGTTAGGCTCATGCTTAGGTGGTCCTAATTCAAGTGTTCGATCGAGTTTGGCTTGGATCATCGAAATTTGGTAATTAAACACAGGCGATGCTGCCAAGTTTATGAGAAGACTCATGGAAATAATCAGCAAAAATAACAAGTCAACTTATTACCTGGGAAGACGTATGGTGATGCAATGAAAAAGTAAGGTCCAAACTCAGGGGGTGGCTTGAAAGTTTGATTGCTAAGATCGAACCCAATCTTCTGAACTTCTGACCTGTTGAAGTACTTATCAGTAGAAGGAAAGAGCTCCAGATGCACTTGGAGGTAGTCATCTGTGTTGAAGAAAGGATTCTGAAGAGAAACCGAGCCAGGAGTGAGGCCGAGTTTCACCCACAAGGCCATTTCTAGCTTGTGAAAGGTATTAGCATTAGAGATTTCCCTGAAAGAAGGTCCTCGAAAGTAGAAAGTCCCTTCGTATGGGTAGGCACACTCACAACTCTGAGGACTTAGTTTTTGCTCTTGTGGGCATAATTTGCCTCCACAGTTGGATAGACTAGTGGAGTAAGGTTTTCTGTCTTGCTGCTGAAGTTGACAGTATCCCGTGTTGGAAATTACACTCTCACAAACTGGGTTACCGATCAATCTGTGATCAATACAGCCAAATGTCAGCAACACAAAAAAGCCAAGTATGAGTGTTGGTGGTTTGACAGGTCTGTAGCTCATTAGCGATTAAGCTGAACCCACCAGCTTCGTGACTTCAAAATCACTAATACCAGCCGTGTGTCCTAGCTAGGATTGGCAGATCACATAGTTGAAGTTATCTGAACTTATTTTCAAAATAATTTTTTAAAAAATGAACGGGCTGAGCTGGTTGTACGATAAGCTATCTAGCGCAGCCTGGCACGGCCAACTCATTGAGTGGATTGAGCCAATCCGCCCCCAAGGGACCACTGTCCACCATCATATATATATTAAAAGTTGAGTTAAAGTAATGTATGAGCTACACATTAGATGTCACGCATGATCTCATGTAAGATGCCAAATAGGTAAATTCAATGCAATTCTAATTCAATTTAACGTTGGGAGTATTCACATTAATATTAAATATAATGGACATTAAGAATAAAAAGTATATTAATCAAAATATAAATAAAAAAGAGATATATCTATTTACTGTTTATAATAAATTATATAATATGATATATCAATTTATTATTATTATTTGAAAAAAACTATTTTTTAAACTTATAATTAATTTTTATTGTTATAAATTAATTATAAATAATAAAATTATTAAAAATTTAATTAATGTCCTTATATAGTAAGTGGTATAACCCTAGTTAGAAAGAAAACAAGCATAGGAAACTTCTCTCACATCAACGTATCATTGTATCCAGGACTAAGTGTGACAGCAGAAATATCGTTGTTCTCAAAATCAACTAGCTGTAGTTGTTGGCTAATGCTGGTACCCATGTTCAACGTCCCATTGAATGAGTTGTTTCTCAGTTTCCTGTTAAATTACACAACGCTACCTGTTATCCTCATATATTAGTAATAGTAGGTTAAAATATCCATCTTCGGACCAAAACTTACACTTGTTGCATCAGAGGAACACTGAATAGCTCTTGAGGCACGGGCCCTTGGAGCGAACCATATTCCATAACCCTGAAAATCGATTGTGAATTGTCGCATATGATATCAAAACAACTTTGTCAATAGTTGAATTCAACAGTGACAATCACAGAATCTTACAGGGTTGTCAGAGTCTCTATAGTTGAGAACCATTTGGGGGCTTCTGATTCATCAAAAAGTTGTTGCTCAAGTCCCTATGAAATGACACATTGTGAAGTCGTTATGATTTCCAAAAATACATTTCAAGCATCCATCTCGAGCTACCCTTCTAAAAACTTACACATAGTTGAGACCATTCATCCCTGTTAAGTCTGGCAGTGGTCCTGTCAGCTTGTTGTGACCCAGATTTCTGAAAATGCAGAGGGATGATATCTTGATTCAGTGAACTTTTCACAGTACACAAAAGAACTGATAATCATATAATGAGATACCCACAATTCAACGACATTGGTAAGATTGTTTAGGTTTGATGGGACATCCCCTTCCAAGTTGTTCCGATCAAGCCGCCTACAAATATAAGACACAATAATAATTAACTAAAAGAAACAGAGAAGTTCTCAGGGCAAGAAGAAAAAGGACTAGTTGAAGAGTGAAGAAAATGTCGTATACTCACAGAACTTCAAGAGTCTGAACAAGCCCCAGGGTGGAGGGAATGGTCCCCGTTAATTGATTTCCATCAAAGAGCCTGTGAAGAAACCGATCCATGGAATATACGATCTTCAGTTATTCCTTCAGTTTTCTTCTATCAAATATAAGATATCGTCATAGTTCATTGTAAAGAACTTACACATGGATTAGTATCATATCTGAACTGAAAAGCTTAGGTGGAATAGAGCCTGAAAGCTTGTTTTTGTTGAAGTGACTGTAAAAACCAAGTTCTAGGATGAATAAGTGGAGATCGGAAGCTTGTTATCATGACAGATACAGATGAACAGGGGTGTTGTGAAAATACTTACAAATGCTTTGCCTTCAATAAGAGATCTAGGCCTGGGTCAGTAGCCGTCGAGACAGGAATAGAACCAGTTATCTGATTGTCTGCCACGTCCAGCCAGTACAGTTTGGAAAGCTTACCAAGAGTGTTAGGTATTTCACCAGTGAAGTTGTTTGAGTTCAGAGCCCTGGGAATATTGTCACAAGGAATCAAAATGTCATGTCCCAAACATAATCGTCTATTTACCTATTGCGTTAATTTATGTTACTCAAACTCTTCACTTCATTTCCAATATGGTTATTATACCCATTTTGAAGCTTCATTCGAGATAAAAAAACAAGCAAAATTTTCAAAAAAAGGGCAAGTCTGACATACGGGCATACACCAGCTGTTGAATACTTGTGGTCAAGTTTTAAGTAACAAGCTTCCCCCCAACACCTTCAAAAAGACGGATAAAAAAATTAATTTAAAGCTGAAGTGAAAAAGCAATTCATGATTTCCATACAAGAAGGATAACTCAGCAAGGTTTCCCAGTTCTGGAGGAATGCTGCCACTAAAACCACATCCTGCCAAGATCCTGAACCAAAAAACTAAACTTTTAAGCTAAAAGATCAAGTAAATTAATCTTCAAATACTCAATTACTTAACTAAATCTTACAAGATATTTAGTTTGTGCAGATCTCCTAGTCTTGGAGATAGAGAACCGGTAAGGCCCCGGTTGAAAGAAAGATCCCTGCAGCAAACAATCATATTGATAAAGCCAAATGAAAATAGATATGATCATTCCTTTGAATTATCGGCATGATTATAGCAAGACCTTCCAAACGGGTACTTCTAATAATATTTGTTTTGGATCGAGGTAGAGTTATCTATAGAACACTAGGATCAAGCTGGGTTCAGGTTGAGTCGCATATTCGATTTGCATCATATTAGACATTGTTGTCAATTCATCATATAAAATTTTGTCATGAAATGAGTATGTGTTAATTTGGATGAAATTCGAGTTACCTTCTTTCAAGTATTTGTTAATTTGGTCTCAATGTGTTTAGGTCAGATAATCAAATACACGTCAGTTTTGTCAGAATTAATCTTACTCATTCAAAACCATGGACACAAACCTACCAAATAGCACAAAATTGAAGTTTAACTCGAAATGGATACTCACAGAGATCTCAATTCAGTTAGGTCCCCAATATCACCACTGAGTTTACCTTTGAGTCCCATTGTGGATAAACCCCTGAAAAACAAGAATTGAGCTGAATTCATAAAATGGGGAAATAAACAAAGTCTAAGGAGAAAAATGAATTAAGATGAAGAAAAATATGCTCACAATGCAGTCACCCTTGAACTATTGCAAGTTACTCCTTCCCATGGAGTTCCACAGGGATCATCTGATCTCGTCCAACTCGGGGGCGTTTTTTGCCATTGCTCTTTTAGTGATTGTAGCACTGCAGCTGCACAAATTCATTCAGTGTGTGATGTTCGTGTTTGATCACATTGATTAGGGATGGAAAGGAGGTATAAAGGTTAGTGAATTTGGGACTCGGACACATGTCTTTAGTACTACCAAATCTCAAAGACTTGTTTCTTCAAATGACAATGTAATGTAATGACAATCCCCACAATACGAATCCTTATTGGATAGGATGTATGGAGATTAAGTTACTTGCAACCGAGTGAATATGCAAGTCTCATTATAATAGGGGTGTTCATAATGTATATGGCTTAAGGAAAATGTAGTCTTGTCGTATTAAATAAGTATAAAGATTGTTTAACCAGAGTGCATTTGGTACAATAGTTACCAATATTTCTTTAAGATTCTAAAAATATGTAGAACACAAACTAGACCGCCGGAACCATTTTATTATGTTTATATAGAGTTCAAAACATTTTCTAACCGCTCTATCATGATTTGATTAGGTTTACGCACGAAATCAGACCAGGTAGGACTTAATGGACTCCCTAAATGCTTAGAAACAGAGGTAGAGTCTGTGTTTGAATCTGCCTATAGTACTTGGAATGGATACTCCCTCTATGGACCTCACCCCAAAAGAAAAAACAAGGTACTCCCTATAGTAAATATTAATCAAGTATAAAGGTTGTTTCCTTAAAAAACATAGACTTTAAAATAAGCATTTTAGGTAAAGCTGTTATTATAAGCAGCACAGAGCTAAAAACCCAGAAGTGGTAAGTGGAAAAGGACAAATTTCGTATCATAACAGACTTCACTTAAACAGAAAGGCATCACATCAGAGTTCAGAGCCAGAAATTTCATCACTCTTTTCAGTTATTATTTCTCAAGCTTAATTCACTAATAATGTCATTATATTTGATTTCAGTTCCCTTTTTTTTTCTTTTGGAAAGGCAGGGTAGAGGCACATACCATCATGAGGGTCTGTAAGAGAGAAGATGAGATGAACTTGTGAAGAAAACACCAAATACAGCAGGAGCAGCAGCAACACTCGTATCGCGGCCATTGTTGCAACTAACTCTCTATGTTTCTCTCTCTAAACTTGTGATCTTCGCGTAACTCAGCTTAGATTATCTTAGCTTGGCTTATCTTTCTATCTCTCTATGCAACTCATGAATGGGATGATGGGGATAGAGATGAGGGCTAAGGCCAAAGAGGGTGTAACTGCTCGGCTTTAATTTAAGCAAAGCATTGATGATGGCTGGTGAGTATCTATGCCCTGCCTATTAAGTTATTGCAGGGGCCCTCCTCTCTCTCCCTCTCTCTTTCTCCCTCTCTCTCTCTCTCTCCATGCTCCTTTAGCTAGCTTAGCTTGCATTGGGTTAATATCAAGTCTCATGTTTTCTTATCTTGAAAGCTACTCCTCTCCAAACTCTCCCTCCTCCCCTCCAATATCATCCCACTTGATCACTTTAGTTTTACCCCCACTCTTACTACTAATTGATATGCATTTACAAGCTAATAAGTAGTTATATTAGTGGTAGCAAACTAGGTGGAGGCCTCATTATTAAGATTGACATATGCTGGAGTAGAATAAGTGCTAGCTCATTCATTATTCTATGGTTATGATGTATCCTTACCTAAGCAGAAAAAATTGATTGGTTTAATCAAGATCATGTTTACCAAAAAAAAAAAAAAAGGACTTGGTTTCATAATAACTATAATTCATAAGACCATTTAATACAAAGGGTGTGCTCGAAATAACATTTATACAAGTATTTATAACAACTTTCATCTCAATTTACCTATAATATATATAATTATTTCAGCTCATAACGATTGTACCAACTAATCGTTTTAACTTATTTCAGCTTTCTTCTACTCATTTAAGTTATAACAGTTATAACATTTGATTTTAACAGTCATTTTGAACATACCCTAAAACGGAAAAATTAATGATGATAAAGATAATTATTACATATCTTTTTCCATATAAAAAAATAAATAAAAATGTTGAAGATATCTAGTGATTGGAGTTTCTTTTGCCTTTCTTATAAATTTCATAATATCAAATGAAAGGATTATTGGTGAAATGAGATTTGGAAGATGGTACTAGTTAATTGATAGTAGGAGCATATTTTATTTGTACTTTATGTTAATGACATGAATAATTGTTTTTTTTTTATATTAACCTATATAGTTGATCTAACATAAACTAATATCTACAAGTCTATGACAACTATTTATTTAATTTCATATTTTTATTTTTATTTTATATTAATTTAGGTTGAAGAGAGACAAAAACATATAATCAATGGTATAAATTTTTTTGTTACACAAAATTAAAATAGAAGACAAAGAACATAACATAGAAGCCAATGGCATGTCCATGGAAGGCCTTGGTATGGTATTGGTACTAGTATGATTTTTGGAGTGATTAGCAAGTAATTGGTGGCATAGTCCTATTATTATTATTACTGCTATGATTTTTTTCTTTGGAGTACTTGTAAAGTCTATACCCCTTTTTGTCTCCAAAATATTAAAAACAAAATTATTCTTATTTTTTTTAAAAAAAGGAAAGGTCAATAACTCTTTTGTGGGTCAGAATTAGCAAATGGCCAACCAGGCAGCAAGAAGGCAGGCTTGGCCCATAATAAAGGTGGTTTGATCCTTTCCTAATTTATAGGCAGGGTCATGTAAGTGTCAAGGACTAAAGAGGGTAGAGAAAATAGACCAAAAAATTTGCATAACATGGACCGAATCACTGAGAGTATCTTCTAAACCAAAAATAAAAAATAAATTAGATGAGTTATAACGGACAGTCTAATATAATCATATTAAGGTGAAAAAGTTGAATTGAAATGTAGTTTTTCCTATTCTATTTAGGTATAAGGAGTTATAAGTAGGTATAAGCAACTATAATATAGTTGTAAAATTAGTTGTAAGAAGGTGTAAGCAATTGTAATACTATAAGTTAAAGATAAATAGAACACGTTGTTATTAAGTTCTTAGTGTTAATTTTTTTGCATGTTTGCTAAAATTTACTGTTTTATAAGCTGTTAGATATGTTCATCAGCTGCTAGCTATGAAATATTAGCACGTTGATGTAAAATAGTATAAAAGAACACATGTAATGAAGAGTTTGGTGAGACAAATAAAGACAAGTTAATTGGTGAGGTTTTTAAAACCTCTATGTTTCTTTTAGCTTCTTTTAAAATAACACATAGATTTCTAATACTACTCACCTCAAAGGCACAAACCCTACCTAAATCAATGTTGTTGAATATAGTCTTAATCATTAAATTAAAACTTTGTGAAAAAATCACTAATAAAGCTAAAAGACACTCTTATTTATATTATCGTTTATGAAATTTTTATTATTAATTTTAAAATATTTTAAAAGACAATAAAAATTTGTAACTTCGTTAAAATTTCTTTTTTATTATGCTAAAAGTTCTAAATCTACATAGTTGTAGACCTTTTATGACTAGTTTTAAAAGTTTAGATTTCTACAAAAAATGTTGGGAGTCCAATGAACTCTAGAAAAACTGATCTGCTAAATTTCAAATAAATGTATCAACTCAGTCAAAGCTAATATAACCGTTATCCCCTTATAAATTAAACAGAGAGTAAGAAAGATACCTCCTAACCCCTAAATGCCCACATAAAACTATAAAATGATAATGTCAAATACAAAATAAATCATAAAATTGAAATACTTTAGAGCGTTTTTGCACGATATTTTTTTGGTTTATTTTTTTAATTTGTTAATCATTATGAGGTATACAAAATTGTATATCTATAAGTTCAATTCAATTAATCTAATATGAATAACAACCCAAATATGTTGTACAACTAAGTTAATAACACCCACATTATATAATAATGCAAATACAATTAATCAAAATTAGTAACAATGGATAATCAACATAGTGTTGGTTGAGGTAGTAACGGCATCACTCCGATAAGAAGAACACAAGTTTGAATCCCATAAAGTATATTTGTTGGGAGAACTTGTACTTAGCCCACGACTTGAAAGGGATGACTCCTTACTCAAACTTTTTAAAAAATGGTAACAATGGGTTAACTGGAAGGTCAAATTTTTTAAAAAATTGGTGGTTAACTTGAAATGCAATCCCTTCATGTATAGACAAAGCCCCCGAGTCACTAAGTCTATCATAAAGTAAGCCTTATGTAAAACAATTTTACCTAAAAAATATAAATATTGTTTTAACTTTTCCAAGCCTATATTTAAATGGGACTCAAGTTTGTTGCTCTGTTTGTTTAGGGTCTCTTTTTCCCCTTTTTGACTCACTCAAGAGATCACAAAGCTATCGATTAATCATGTATGGAGTATTAAGGCCTTGTATGCATCAAACTCAACAGCCTAGCTGAAGCAGGAAAAAATTCAGCCCAAAGACCAATCCGGACACCTGCAGCACACCAAACTGAGCCAAACCAATGTATTTGGTTCATCTTGATCAGATCTAGGTTTGGAGCGATGAACACTCCTCTGAACAATCCATAGATTTTACCGAACCAAAACCAAACATCCTGAACAATCAAGTCAGATGACAAGTGAACATAAGCTGTGAGGGTCATGTCATGTAGAGGTAGGAAGCCTAGTACAAATCTTACAATGAACTTACACAAGCAATAATAGTGCAACAAGGGAGAAAAGATAACCAATCTAAATCAGACTACACAAACAGCGAAAGTACACAAATACGCTGATCATTCTTTAGTAGCTGATGCCTTGGAATCACCAGCCTTAGAATCCTTGCCTTTCTTTTCGCTTCTAGCGGATGCTTTCTTCTCGATGACATCCTTGGGAATGGTCTCCTCTACGACCTTAGGGACTGTAAAGCTAAAGTCAGTCACTGCTACACCTTTGATCTCTGGGTTTTCTTCTAAGTACTTGGCCACTTCAGTTGATGACCTTACTTTCTTTCCTGTCGGGGTCACATAATGGGCATCCAGCTTAGAGAAGTCCCTCCTTAGCACAAGCTTTCTTTTAAAGCCGGATGGGGTTTTTGGGATGTTTGGCTTGTCAATCACCCAGGTTCGAGTGGCATCCTTTTCAATATCAGCAGGATCATTACATGATGTGTTAGGCTTCTTACTGCATGTAAAAGGTTCCTCCAGCAATTTACTTCTGATATCCTCATACTCTTCTTCGTTAGAAATCAATCTCCATTTAAAGCATTCTCCGCATTGCACAGCATAAAGTCCAATTGTATTTGGTGTTGACGATCCTTTCTGCAAATTTGCAAATTGAGTAACTTGGCAATTAGTAAATGACATGCATCGTTAAATAAGTGTATTCATCTGCCTTATAGCTCACATAAATCAGTAACATTCACAGCTCCTGTGTTCGTTCCACTTTAAACCACTAATGCTACTGCGCCTTTACAATTTTCTTTTTATTCAATTTAAGGAGACAGGGAGCTAAGGACAGCGTTCTTTTTTAAAACAGTACAGAAACACTGAAAATGGTCAGAATCTAATACAACTAGTAGCTATCAAGTAGTTATAGAGAGAGATGTTCCACATAACAAGTACAACCATGTCCCACACAAGTTTTAAAACCACATCACAAGTGTTTAGTGTTATGACACCCCAGTGTGGATCCTGCAAAGCAGGAACTGAGGAGAAATAGTGAACATGGGTTGCGTTTATAGAACCAGTCTAAGGAGCATAGACACCCTCCACAACTTCACAAATTCATGCCCAACATGTGTCGAACACCAACACTCTCGGACACTCCTTGGCATTTTCAAACACACGCTATAAGCAATTTGTTATTAACTCCTGTCCAAACATAATTTTCTTCATGGCTCAAGACATAGAATGAATTATAATATACAAGCAATTAAATGAATAGTTCATCATCAGTACATGCCCATTTCAAATCTCGTATCCTCACTTTTTGAAAAATCATGTCTAGATGTGATGTCTGTGTCTCCTATCGGTGTCCATGCCTCTTAGACACCAATATTTCGCTTGTTTTTCTGTCTCTTTAATTCCAAATACCTTCCGTTCATTTTTATTTGATAAATAATATAGGCATTTATGTTATACTTTGCATACCGCTTAAAGAAATTGCCAGTTCTATCATACAATTTCTGTTAACTCACCTATCTAAATAATTAATACCCGTAGCAAGCATATAGTAACGCCTATTAGAACAGCTAACCAGTAAAATTGTACCAGGAAGAAAGCTAGTTTTGCTACCCGGATCTAATAAAATTACAAAACAGTATTACCAAATCTTTCCCATCCTATATCTCCAAAGTAACCGGTAAAAGGGACTTCAAGTAAGTGAAGCTCCATATGGAGCCCTGAGGTTAGGTCTTTGACAGGTTCAAATAACATCCATCCAACCTCATGTATATTAGCTGACACAGAATTGAGAAATATTTCGACTGTAGGTTATGCCTCCCCCTCCTAGTCCACTCCATTGCAAAGGGGTCAAGGAAGTCTCCTTATGCCACTAAAACTGAATAGAAGAGAAGGGAAATTTTGATATAGAGTCTCACCATTTTCTTCTATAATATTATAGGTTTTGAACCCTCTTTCTCTTTTCAGATAATTCAAATCATACCATTTGAGGGCACATTTCTACAGCACTTAACCAAGATTCATAACACCTATACCATTGTCATTGCTTCATCACCTATTTAGGCCCGGTTTCATTTAGCTTTGGTTTCCTTCCAACTTCTCACCACTCCTTACAACTTTTTGTAACTATCTTCCAACTTCTTCCAATTTTCCTTCCGGCTCCTTTCAATTAAATGGAATAGAGCCTTAGTGTTGTAAATTGATATTTACTACAACACAAGCGAAAAGGTTTCTGAAAGTAGTGCTATCATGCCAAGTCTATGCAAACCACCATCCCATTCACCAAAACCAATTTTATTGTTATGCCTGTTAATGATTAAACATGACATGATAGCACTTTCCTTCCTAGAGACTCTGGGGATGTGGAACTATCTGGCTTGGTTAGTTATTATATTAGATAGATGCTAGATACCAGCTCAAAAACTACCCAAAATGGCCTTTGTGCTTCCTTTCCCATTCGAAAAATCCGAGTCCGACAATAAGACGAAACTAGCAGGGCTCTAGCAAAACAGGAATCAGGACCAGAGTGAGGAATCATCAACTCTAAAACTGCATAAGTCGGGATGGAATCAAGCTACCTTGCAAGAGTCAGCAAAATCCTAGCAAAAACATTCGACCAAGCTTAGAGCCACTTGGCAGTTGTCTAAGACAATCAACAGACCATTGCGGAACCTGCCAAAGTGGGAATGGGGAAATTTAGATGTAGGCCCAGAGCAACCAAGGAGGTTGTCTCCAGCAGATTGACCAAAAACATTTAAATTTTTGAAAGGATACTCAACGAGTGAAATCAAACAGAAAAGAAGCTAATGACTCATTTAGTTGATGTAATTAACCATATAATGAAATTAAACATAAAATGGAATTTCCATTACCATGTTTGCTTAATCAAGATCACATGACTAACTCAAACTATTTATATGTTTGCTCTACACAAACCTAAATAATTTTGATTACAATGTCATAAATGGGCCAGATTTTCTCCTAGGCTCTCAATTCTTATGACCTCCAAGTTCAATTAAAGGGAATGCCAGTCAAGTTTCTCTCTCTTCCTTTGTGTCTAACTCTATCTCCCTCCAACCATACCTTGTATGTAGCCCCATTTTCTCTCACTAACCACCATCTTTTTATCTATAGCACTCTCTTCAATTGTCATCAAAATGTGTACAACCTCCTCCAAATTATTTACTACCCACCCACCCAAAATTTCAGTTTCCAAAATTTAGTTCCTTTTTCATTGTTATTTGCCGTAATAGTTCCCTGAAAATGTAAACCTCAGCCATGATCCTAGCCTAGAACTAACTTAACTACATAAAAGGAACATCACATTTTGCCCACTATAAGCAGATTAAATTATGTTTGATTTTTAAATCAAAACCATATCAGTACATTGATTACCTTTGAAAAGAACATCAATAAACCATATCAGCAGACTAGTCACCTCAGAAAGTAGCATTCATTTGTAATATAATCGTTATCCCATTTCTTAGTGCATGAAATTGCTTTACCATATTCATTTTCATCACATAGCAATAGCATTACAACCAACTAAACAAGAGGGAAAAACAAGGGGGATAAAACTCGAACGCAAATTCTCTAGTAGTGTCACTCATGTAGATCCTCAATTGCCACATCCTCTCAGTGAAAAGATCTGAAGAAATCCAGTTGGTCAAGTCATGCATGATAACCTCGCTGAGATTTTCAAGGTCAACCCCTCTTCTCCTAGCACCCATGCACTGATCCTTTCTGGCCTCCTCAAAAGGGGATTTTCATGTTTTCTCCATGACAGTCCAGCCAACAATATGTCAACATGAAAGGAAAGGAGAAGGGGTGGAGCAGAAGAACCCAAAAAGAGAAAATTTTAAGGCAAAACATATGGGTATTAGACATTGAAATTATACAATTGTTTTTTTATTTTTCTTTTAACAATGGTATGCAAGCCCATCCCTCTCATGCCTTGCGCAGGGCCACCCAAGAGCAACTTGGAGTTCAACCAACCTGAGAAGGGGTACTTGGTTAAATCCAAACCCATAAAGAGTCTATTCATCACTCCCCATAATTACAAGTAATCCGCATAATTCCCATAAGCAATTCTGAGGCCACCAGGATTTAAACCCTGGAGGTGCCAATGACAAGTGACAATGGTGCCAATCAACCCGAAGACTCCTGACACAATGGGCTTATAATATAGAATAGACATATTCCCTTCATTTGCATGTCAAAAAGCTGAATATGCTTTTATTTTGTTCTCTTTCTTTTTCTTCCCCTCAATATTCACTGTATACTCAAGTAATTTCACACTAGAAACAACTTTCCTAACCCAAAAAAAATCTCTCCGTCAATCTCTTTTTGTTCAACAAAATAGCCAAGATTAAAGCAATTTGCTTCTTCAGATGTACAAAACTAACTAATAACAAGTTCAAACAACACCGGGTATGAATAATGTGCTTAATCATGACGCTACTCACAAATTCCATCCTTTTCAAACCTAGGAAACCCCCCAAAAAAAAAAAAAACTCCCCACCCTGTTTCGAGCAGTGAACACACATGCAATAACAAAGCATGCAATTAATTCTAATTAAAATTCGAAAGACACAATAATGAATCACTTGCGATTTCATTATACAAACCCTAATCGCTCCAATATGAGCTGATAATGGAATTTCCATTATAGGGATCGTTCGGGAGAGAGGGAGAGAGGAGGGTGAGACACAGAGAGACAGAGAGAGAGAGAGAGAGAGAGAGAGAACCTTAGATGATGTGGGTGTGGCAGGCGAGGGCGAGGGCTGAGACATCTCGGAGATGGCGGTGATACGCTGGGAATCCCAGAGGCCGGCAATCGTCCCTGAGATTTGGGGGACACTTCAATTTTTAGTTTCTCGTACTTATGGAGCTAATTTTAACACTTGAACTTTTTAAAGTGGAAATACAGTCTCAAATCCTAATCAATGTTTTTATTTTTATTTTCTTTAGGGGTTTGTGTCTGCCGTTTGGGATCCTTCATATTACTAGAATTTGAGCTATTATCAGCCCATATAATATAAAGGTCATAACTCTCCTGTAGCAAATTTACTTTATTTATTAGACTCAAATGTGATACCTTATTTAAAGAGAATAAATGTCAAACTTAATGTCGGTGTCGTAAATGGATAAATGCGGACCACCAAGAAAACAAATCAAAATCCAAAATGAAATTCAACAGATCTATCTCCCTAGTGTTTGTGATTCGGATGTAATTGGGGAAATCGTTGGGAATTTGAAGGATAACTCTAATTCCACAATTGTTTTGCCTGAAGTGGATGTGAGTGAATCTTTAGGTCGATTACGCTGGTCGGAGATGGTTAACGTAGGACTCGGTGTGACCAATACAGGTGAACGTGTAATCACCAACGTCGTATTTGAGCTGAACGATATTTTTATTGACGATTGCAACCCAAATGAGGTTGATCTAGAGCTACAACAATCTGTAGCTTTGAAAGGAGCAAAATCGTTTAGCAGTTTATTCAAAGACAATCATAATCCTACTGATGGTATGACTCTATATTATGAAGCTCCAATTGATGTGAATGATGAAAAAGCAGTACATATTACAATGAAGGACATTAAAGAAGTAGTCGAATATTGGAGTACTTCCTTGGTTGGGTATATTGTTGGTCCAATGCCTAAAATGATTATGATGAGAAGCTTTATTGGGAAATTTTGGGGTTTAGGAATGGGAATCAGTATACATTAACTAGATACATGTCCTTATCCACCCAACGTAGGTGGATAATATCCATTAAGAATGTGCAATAGGTAATTAATGGAAAATTATCGATGTTTTAGGTGGATATTCAGTGGATAATAAAGCATCCACATACCCATAAATTAAAAGACAATAATATCCTTATAAGTTAAATTTATTTACAAAATGTCCTAATCAACCATTTTCTCTCTCCTCTCTCAATCCACTCCACCGTCTCACTCTCTCTTCATTCCACTACCCCTTCACTACCGCTGCCATCGCCCCTTCGTTCATTGTTGCTGCCACTTTGCCAAATTTTAATTCCAATAGTCACTCAAATCACCGGGTTCGTCATCAACTCCTCACCTTTATCTTCTTTATTCTCGAAGGAATGCTCGGGAAGAGTCCGAGTCACCCTAAAGGGGGTGAATAGGATGATGGAAGTTTTTCTTGGAAACTTTAGCTCTTTTGCAAAAGAAGAGACAGAGACAGGGTTACGAGTCAATCGGCGAGGTCGGAAAAGTTTGGACTCGAAATGCTATCACGAATAAATAAGCAAGTTAAGCGAGAGCTATAAGGCCTGTCCGAGTCTAGAATGAACTCGGAAAGATAACACTTAGAGATTACGTGGAAACCCTCCTGGGGCAGAAAACCACGGACCGTGCTAGTCCAAGCACGAAGTCAAATCCACTATTTTGAGTCCACAAAATACCGTGAACTGATCGAACCCGAGTTGCTCCCTTAGACAACTCTATACAAGTTTTCCTAGACTTAGAAATTCCCTTATCTAATCTAGTACTTCCTAGCTGAGATAGGGACAACTAAGTTGAGTTAACCCTTACAGACTTAGTCAAGGGACCTTACAGAGAAAGTAAGAAAGTGTTTGTAATCGAGTACAAGACCTTACAACTCGAAAGTAATGAATTACGGAATGGGAGTTGTAAGTAGAAGATTGAGAATAAATACAATGACTTTGCTCAAGTTCGTGTATTCACAGTAGGTTTGTCAATCTTCAAGTCTTGTGAGGTGGCTTCTATTTATAGATGACCGGGTAGAGTAGCCGTTATCTTCATCTCGCGATCGAGAGTCCTTTGTGACCGTTGACAAAAGTTTTCCGAGTCACTAAGAAAGTATCCGTTGTAATGTGAACGTTGGACAACGATTTAACTCTCTTGGAAGTCCCAAAACCACTGGTGGTGTCTTGAAAGATAAGGTGGAAACCACCGTTAAGCTTAGCGTTCCAGTTTTCCAGATTTGGAAACAGACAGCCCTCACACAATCTTCCGGGACTGAGTACGGAGAAGATGAAAAGTCATGTCTCGCTGGTGATTTGACGTTTTGAAGCCAGGTTACTTTTGTAGTTTGAAAAGTGTATCCTCGTTTGAATAACCTACAAAAGTAAATCAATTTTGGTTCTCAAAGTATAAAACACTTTGGTCCAAGATTAGACATAGATAATAAAATAATTACGATAATTAAGCAACCGATTATCCGAGTCGGAAAGAGAATGGATTTTTCTAAGTCTAATATCCACAATACTCGGAATTCCATTTGACTTAGTGTAAGCAAAGAGTCAAGTTACATAAAGAATATCGAGTGAGATAACTTAGTATAGACTAAGCACGATTCAGAATAAAAGCACCGACTTCAATAGAATAGGACATATATCATGAAGTCGAGTCTGAGCGGAAAGCTAGTCTAATCGGCATGCGATAAATCCGAGCAATGAGAGACTCGTAAATGAGTGAGACACTCATGTCCGTTTTCTAAGTCACTAAGAAATAAGCAAGAAATACATGAAGTAAATGTCTGTAACACTTAGAGTAGATATATCATATTACTCGGAAAAGTTTCTAAAAGGTGGAGAATGCCTTAGAATCAAAACTCTATAAATAAAAAATTCGTATACCGATTCTTTTAATACAACTCGAAATGCGTTGAGCGAGTGTACGAGTCTTCAATTCCATCTTTCTTCTTTCTCCCAAAATCATTTCAACTTGTTTTGAAATTCTTGAGAAAACGAGAATTTTCTTTTATTCTTCAATTTTCGGGGCAATTTTATCGTATTCATTCAATTTCATCGTTAAGGGAGTTCGAGAATCTCCGTGATAAATTCGCCTTGTGATACGCTTGAATCTTACAAATATGAATCTCCGTGATAAATTCGTCGTATTTATTCAATTTCATCATTATTTTAGCCTACCATTAGTGGTGTTGAAAGTGAAAATCTTCCTCATAATTTACAGCTTTGGGAAGCTCGGAAAAAATGGGAAAAAGTTGAGTCCATGAGCAAAATTTCTAAAAATTCGGCTTTGATTGAGGTTTATGTTTTCTCTTCCTTTTCAGCAATTATTGTTGTAGAGGTTAATGAAAATCCTTTTGCAAAACTTGATATCTTTGTACGAGAAGAGAGTAGTACCATGATGAAATCGGAGTTGAATTGTTATCCGGAGGAGGAAATCTTACCTAGGAGCTGAGATTTTGATATCCTAGCATGGTGGAAATAACTCATGGGAGTCTTAAGTGCCCCATTTTGCTAGAGATGTATTTACAATCCCGATCTATACTTGTGACTTCAGAATCTACATACAACACTAGTGTCATACTAATCGGTCTACATCGTAACAGGTTTCATCCAAAGATCATAGAAGCATTGATGTGTGCACAAAGTTAATTACTCGTCGAATTAAATAGTACGTAATTTTTTTATGTAATTTAATTATATTATTCTAGTTTTAATTAATGTCAACAATTTAATTTTTTCCGTTTGATTTTCTTTTTAGATACCAAGGTTAAAAAGCATGCTCATGTTACTGTATCTGTTGATTCTAATGAGGATGACAAGGAGGAGGAAGGACAACCAATTTTTTAAGCCCCTTGAATTGGATTTTTGGGTTAAATTATGTAATTAGTTTTTAGAACTTGTGTTGATGTTTATAGTTATATACTCTCTCTTGTTGGAATTTGTGTTAATTTTTATTATATTTTAATTTTTTTGAATGTTATTTTTGGATATTACTGTTATTTTAATTTTAGAAGATGAATGGATAAGTATTAAAAGTTTTATTTTTGGTCGGTGGCTTAGTGAATTGCCATCTCATAGAAATTTAGAATTTCTTCGATGAGAAAATTTTAATTTCATTAATTAATGTATTCAATAACAAACTAATGGACTTTTAGAACTTTAAATAAAAGTTAATGGATAAAAATAATAACTAAAATTAATGGTTAAATTATTGTGCTTAGTGTTCCATTTGCACTAGAGGAGCAACTTAATTTAAAAATAATACACATGAATATCACGGATATTATTTATGTGGATAGCATCTGTTTCCGGAGAAATCTGAGTTGATGAGGTGGATGATGATTCGGAGAAAGGAAGGATTTATTGCTCCGGTTCCGAGGACGTGGCACGAGCGATCCGAAGTTGAGTGATGACTGCCTGAACTCGCAAAAGGCGAAGCCCGGGTGGTGGATCCCGGGAACGCCCTCCGACGCTCAAGTTAGTATCCGATTTGATTGAAAGGATCGAGGAGATCTTCCTCGATATGCGTGAGGGATTCCTTGGGAGACGAGAAGATTTCCAAAGATGGAAGTTCTCGGGGATGAATGTGTGTCGATGAACGTTGATGAACGTTATGAATGTAGATGAGAGTTGAGAGCTTAGGAGCTTGAGTGATTATCCTCAAATGAGATGTCTTGTCCAATGAACATAACATGTCTTGGGATTGAGGAAAGATGGGTATTTATAGGAGATTTTAAAGGGGTAAAATGGTACTTTTACCATGGTTTAGGAAACCCTAACCCTAGTGGGCTTTGGGGCTTTCACCTGGCCCGTTAAGGGTTATCTTGGGCCAATTCCTCCCTTATCCAACCGATTGGGCCCGGTCGGCCGGTGACGTGTCGGGTGAGCTGGAACTGTCCAGGAAATACCCGAATCATTTAGCCCCTCACGTTCGCCTGCATGCTTCTCGAGGTAGGTAGGTGGAATGTGGAGCCCATCTCGAGGTGCCTTTATGACCCCAAGTTCTTATAAATAGGGGGTGAGCCTTGAGAAGGATTGCCAATCTCCACTTCTCCATTTTTCTCCTCTCTTTTGCTTACGAGACAATGACTACCGGAGAGCTTCCTATGGGGTATGAGAAGTTGTGCCCGGCTTCAACCGAGCTGAGGCCGAGGAGGCAGCGATTGAGTATCGTCAGCCGTCCTTTGTCGTGGAGATGTTTTACCGACTTCTCATCGACGACGCTGTGAAGATGGATTTGATCGACGATCGTGCCGAGTGTCTCAAGTTACTTCAAGCTGCGCTCCGCTCCGAGTGGGGTATACTTGAGGCTTGGGTGGAGTGCAACTACGATCGCATCATCGAGCGTCAACCAGCGAGCCTTTATTTTTGGCGAACACTGCCAACGGAGACGGAGCCGCTCTCGGCGTTGGCTCGTCATCCGACCCTCCCTTGGAGGGTGATGAGTCGATAGGTGGCCCTCTTACTTCTCCTTATCATGGCCGACGGGACTTGCCTAAGGAGAAGGGAAGGATCCTCCCGGTGGAGAAGGAGGGGGATCTTCCGGCGGAGAAGAGGAGGAACCTTCCGGCGGAGAAGAAGAGGGACCTTCCAGCGGAGAAGAGGAGGAACCTTCCATCGGAGAAGAGGAGGAACCTTCCGGTGGAGAAGAAGAGGAGCCTTCCGAAGGAGAAGTGAGATGACGGTCGTTGCTTGTCCTTTCATCGAAGTAGCGTAAGCCGTAGCGTAGTAATGTAACTCGTAGTGTTGTAGCATAGTATCTTTAACTTTAGACGCTTTTCTTTCCTTGTAATAGCGCGTTGCGCGTTGTTGTTGTAATGAATGAACGAATGAATGAATGAAGTTCGCTTTGTTAACTATACTCTTCTTTGCTTTCTGTCTTGTCGTAGACGCTCTGTTGTGAAAAATGATTTTTACGTAGCCCCTCGGGCTTAGAGAGTAATTTTCGAGCAACCTTTCGGCTCCGGAGGCTTGAAAGTGCTCGCGACACTGTTAACTTTAAGTTAGGAGTGCGTGAGTGCCCATGACGGAATGGGTCTTTGCGCGACCTTTCGATTCCTGAAGGTTCAAAAGTGCGTGACTCGCCCATAATGGAATGGGTCTTTGTGCGACCTTTCGATTCTGAAGGTTCGAAAGTGCGCGACTGCCCATGATGGAATAGGTCTTTGTGCGACCTTTCGATTCTCGAAGATTCGAAAGTGCGTGAATGCCCATGACGGAATAGGTCTTTGCGCGACCTTTCGATTCCCGAAGGTTCGAAAGTGCGTGAGTCTTGCTAGGGAACATCCCACGGAGAACATGACCCCCAACCTTACGTTAGGAGTGCGAGTGCCCATGACGGAATGGGTCTTTGCGCGACCTTTCGGCTCCCGGAGGCTTAAAAGTGCTTAAGAGATAGCTTCTTGAAGGGTATCACCTTATGGGGCTGAGAGTGCGATTTTCGGCTCCCGGAGGCCAAGTTGTCGCCAGAGCAAACCGACTTTGAACCCCAAAGGATAGCCCCTTGTGAAGGCGAGAGATGTGACTTGCTGGCCCTCAAGGGCTAAGTCGTTCTTCGGACGAGCTTTCGGGCCTTGCCGTTTTGCTTTGCAATCCTTGCAATTTTGTGATTCGATTTTTTTTTTTTGAAGACTCCCAAACCCGACCTCTCGCCGACCCCTAACCATCACCACCTGCTCTCCTCTCACCTGGGCCTACTTGCTATTCTCGGCCCCCTTTCTCCCTCTCGGTTCCCGCTGGGCTGCGGCTACTCTCGGCCCCCTCTCTCCCCCTCGGCTCCTCTCTCTCTCTGCTGGGCTCGCGGCTACCTCGACCCACCTCTCTCACTCTCGGCTCCCTCTCCTGCTCCCGCAGCCCCCTCCCCCACACTGGGCCCGCTCTCCCCCTTACTTGGCCCACACTTTCGAACTCCCCCTCCCGCCTCTCTCTCTCCCCTTGCCCTAGCCCACTGCTGCTGCGCCGCTACTCGTCGTGCCCCCTCTCCCTTCGCTGCTGCTGCTGCCGCAACTCACCCCTCCCCTCCGGCTACCGCTGCTACTCGCCACCAAACCCGGGTAACTCCCTCCCTACCTGCTCACTCGACACCCCCTTCCCGGCCCGACCCCTCCCCTCCCCTCCCCTCCCCCTCCCCTCCCCCTCCCCTCGCTCTCGCTCAATATATCTCCCCTCGGTCCCTGTTTCGCTGCTGCCCCCACCCCCACATTGTACTCGGCCGGGCCCCTACCCCCGGGCCGACCACCTAACCCGACTCCCGGGACCGAGCGAGTCGTCCGGCCCGGAACCGACCCCTCTTGACCTCTCTTGCACGCTATCTCTCTCCCTCACCGGCTCTCACTCGGACTCGGTCGGCCCCGGACCGACCCCTCGCCCGACCCCTCACCCCGAGCCCTAGAACCGACCCCTCCCCCTTCCCCTCGCTCTCTCGGCACTCTGCTCTCATGCTCTCTCGCGCTCTGCCCTCTCTCGCTTGGACTCGGTTCGCCGAGACCGACCCTGCCCTCACGCTCGGACTCGGTCCTCCCCGAGACCGACCCCTCACCCTTCACCCCGAGACCAGACCCTTCCCCCTCCCCTCGCTCTCTCGCTGCGCATCCGCACTACTCTCGGCTCTCCCTCTCGCTGACTCCCTCTCCCTCACCTCCCCACTTGGACTCGGTCCTCCCGAGACCGACCCCTCACCCCGAACCCCTTACCCCGACCCCTCATCACGACCCCTCCTCTCGCTCTCTCGCCGCGCACCCGCACTACTCGGCTCTCCCTCTCGCTGACCCTCTCTCCCTCACCTCCTCATTTGGACTCGGTCCTCCCGAGACCGACCCCTCCCCAGACCCCTCCCCAGACCCCTCATCACGACCCCTCCTCTCGCTCTCTCGCCGCGCACCCGCACTACTCGGCTCTCCTTCTCGCTGACTCTCCCTCCCTCACCTCCTCACTTGGACTCGGTCCTCCCGAGACCGACCCCTCACCCCGACCCCTCCCCCAACCCCTCACTCCGACCCCTAGCCCCGAGCCCTCCACCGAACCCTTAGCCTAGCCAGAATTCCCAAAACCCCTAAAAACCCTAAAACCCTAGAAACCCTAACCTAACCCTAGCCCCAACCCTAGAAAACTTTAATTGTTTATTTTTATTTATTATCCGCTGAGCGGGAAATCGGGAATTTGTTAATTCGAATTTTGAATTTTGAATTTTTAAATTCGGTCTTGTGCGAGGAGGCGGTGCGATTGTGGGCGATTCGGCGATCGGGAAGGGAGCTCTATATAACCCGTCTCTTTGTACTTCTCTTCATTATTCACCAAACCATTCTCAAAGTGAGGTAGAAAGCACTTGGAAGGAGCCTTCGAAGCTAGACTCGGGCATTCATTCCCTTCATTGAATTTTGAGGTATATCTTCGAATAACCCACTTGTAGTTTGAATATTCAAGTATATGCATGCCTTAGGATAATGGGTAGCTCCAAGGATACTTGTTGCGAGCCATTATGATAGTTTGTCGAGTAATTGTGCCTCGGATAGAGACTCATTGTGCCCCGTGGATGGGTGTAGTTATGATGGTGTTGTAGGGGGAAGTCTCTAGGAGTGGTTGCGTCTACTGACTCGGGAGGTTTCCGTAAACCTTGATAGTCACCCCGACCTAGCCTCTCGAGAGTTAACCGTAGCTAGTCACGTGCTCGTGGCGGCAAGTCTTGGCGCCTAGCGCGATCACGGAGGCCATCCCTTTGGCTGCGCTACCCGCGACTTCGATTCCCTTTATGAAAGGTCCCCCACTCCCAGTCTCAATAGCCGTTCTCGGGAGGTGGTTTACCGTTGGGAAGTTAAAAGGAGTCATGGTCTTCGATGACAGGTGACATTTACGGGTTGTGCCTTGCGGGATTCCGATAAGCGGGACTATGGCTAGGATTAAGACCACCTAGACACCCAAGACCATGGATGAGCTCCTGCGGGACGGGTATTCCAAAGGTAACTCCCGTCCTTAGATATTTCTTTAGATGATGAGGCCATCTCGTCTTTTACACCACTTCATGGGGCGGAGGACTTAGTTGAGTCGTTGCACGAGAGGTCGGACCCTAGTGACGGTCCGGGTTCTCACTTCATCGATCCCCGCTTGCGAATGACATGGTACGGGCGTCGAGGCTCTTTGGCCAATATCGCATCCCTAATAGTTATAGGATCCTGGTTCCGTTGGAGCGGGACACGGTCAAGTCCCCCTCCCGGGTGTCGCGCCTTTTATAAAGCGACGCTCGATGGTGGGGTGCGGTTTCCGCTCCATCCTTTAGTTGTATCAATATGCAATAAGTTCAACCTGGCCCCAGCCCAGATTGTCCCCAACTCGTGGCGCTCGATTTGTTCGTTTATCGCCACATGTGAAATAAAAGACCTCCCCGTAGCTTAGAATTGTTCTCCCTCCTTCATGGCTTTCAAAAGAGCGTCTCGTTAGATGGTGAGCGAGGGTGGTACAGCTTTCCAAACAAGAGAGGATACATGACTGCTTTGGGTAGGGCTTCATCAATCCATAGGTGGAAGTATGAGTTTCTCTTTGTAGAAAAGTTGGATGGGGAGTGGGATGTCCCTGCTTGGAGTGATGAGGAGGAAATCGTCAAAATGCTTGGTTCTCTCCGCGCGGTTTATCGTTCCGAGGTGTACGCCGCAGCGGAGTACTTTCGCACCCGAGAGGTACCCCATCCAACGATTGAAGGAAAGAAAGAAAGGCTTCCTTCCTATCGGCTTCCCAAGAGGGAGTATTTCAAGAAGAACTTGTTCCTTGTCGCTGCGGGATTGGCTCTCGATCCGAAACTTCCATGTGGTACTTTGTAACACCCCGAAATTTAATCGTAATTAATTATTTTAAATTTGTATTTTATCTTCTTAATATTACTTAAGAGCTGTGAGCCGCGCGAAACTGAAATAAAACATGCGAATAAATTTGATAATCGCAAATAATAATGGGTAAATAGTACAAATTTACATTTCGAGTAATGTAAAATTGTGTCCGGAAACGCAGATTTATGTATAATTAAAATAATAAGTAATTAAAAAAAAAAAAAAAAAAGAGGAGTGAGGGGCTGCTAGAAGTCCCTAGATTATATCAGTTGGGGTTTACAGAGCAAGCAAATGCATTCCTTTTATCTCCCTCACACCCCTGCTCTGCTTCCCCTGTCTCTCGCCCTTGCCACCGCCACCCGGCCATCGCCGGCGCCTCGGCCACCACCGGAAGGCCGTCGCCGACCCCGGCTGCCACCTTGCCGCCGCCGGTCTCTCTCTCACCCTCCCGTGGTGCAGTCGCGTGCGAGGCGAGAACAGCCCTAGCTGCTGTTGCTGCCGGCCGGGTGCGGCCATCCGCCGGCCTGCCGCCACCTCTTGCCTCCGCCGGTGCTTAACGCCGCCAACCCGCCCCTCAATCCGCCGCTCGAGCCGCGGGCGTCCACCATCGAGCCACCATCGATCCACCACCATCCAACTTTACATCTAACCCAATTTGAGGTATATCTCCAATCCTAAATTTCTAAGCAAATTTAATCATGAATTTATGTTGTTATTGAATAATTAGACAAGTAGATGTGAGTTGTGAATTGATTATGGTGGAATTGAAGGAATTGTGGAAGAAAACGAAATTGGATTTAGGGTTTATTATGTGTTGATATGGAATTGGAAGTTAATTAGGAGTTTCTTTATAATTGTAAATGCGCTTGATTGATTTTTTTATATGATTATGAATGAATTGTTTGGTTTTGGTGGAATTGGATGGACTTTGGAGGGTAGTGAAATATTGGGATATATGTGAAATTGGATTTTTGGGTTTGTTATGTGCTAAATTGATATTGGAGATAAATTTGGGATATTCATAATTGTGAACATGCTTGTTTGATTTTCTATTTGAGCATGAACGAATTGATTGGGGCGTGTGAAAAATGTTTATGTTATAGGCTATGCTAGGGAGGTGAATTAATCGTATTGGGTTAGGATAATCTTTGAAAAGAGAATGGATGAAAAAAATATTTGGAGGTTTTATTGGAATTGGAAGTGGCTTTTGTGAAGTTGAAATTTGTAATTTGGAAGTTAATAACCGAGTTAGTGGTTAGGAGGTATATATAATTAAAAGTATAACGGTTACGGAGAGAATTGATTTAAGGAGGAAATTGGAGTTTTAAACACGTTAGTGGTTTAGACAATTGAATTGATCAAAATGTAAAGTACATAGGTTCAAGAAAGGCTAATAAGTTTAGTAATGCAAATATTAAATTTACGTGTGAAAACAGAAATTCAATAGGAACGGCTACTCGGGAAGCAAAGAAATTATAAATTAAAAGCAAACGATCGACCGAAGTACGTTATTGCTTGTACCATTCCATGATAGTTAAATTTTAATTGTTTTGTAAAATGTTACTTGTGTTTGTTTTTATTTCGGCCTACAATTCTCTAGGACCCAAGTAACCGTTAACCGTTAATCGTTAATCGTTAATCGTAATCGTAATCGTTAACCGTTAATCGTTAATCGTAATCGTAATCGTAATCGTAATCGTTAATCGTTAATCGTTAATCGTTAATCGTTAATCGTAATCGTTAATTGTGAATCGTTAATCGTTAATAGTCAATCGTTAATCGTTAATTGTTAATCGTTCAAAAATGTCTGCTAGCATAATTAATTGTATTGGGCCCTTCCCGATAATCGGGAACTTCAATCGAATTGTTTAATCGAGGCCACGTATTGGGCCTTCCCGATAAATGGGAACTTTAACCGAATCGTGTGATCGAAGCCATGGCTGCAAATGCATGTAAATTGGGGTCCTAGTGATGGCCAGAAATTAAAAAGTTTAAGAAGTGAAAAATAAAATTTGAGAAGTACAAACTGTGCATTTTGCTTAAATGTTTGAGTTTTAAATGAATTTAAAATCGCGCGCGTGCTCACCGACTCTTTGAAGTTATTTTACGAGTGCAAGGGTAACGTATTGAGCCAACAGCTCATTTTATGTTTTATGTTTCATGTTTTAAACTCTTTTAGGGAAAGAAAAGCAACCGGTACTTAAACAGGAACTACATGAGGAGAAGGAAATAGAGGAAACGAGAATCCTAAAAGGCTGGTATCGGGCGGTGACTTGCATGTTGTATTTTGGTGTTAATGTATTTTGGATTATATGTGAATAAACGGACGGACTTTTGTACTATCTAAGTTAAGTATGTAATGTATAAACCTTGCGAGGACTTGCGCAAGTAAATATATATATATACAATAGTATGTGGTATATTTAGGTATAGGCTTTGTCTCTATCTGTAAGAGGCGGCGGTAGCGCCCGAGCCTATATTAGCTTCCGCTGCCAAATATTACTTAAATTTGATTGGGTTATGTTACGAATTGGTTTTATGGATGATTATGAATTGGGGGCGTTACATACTTGTTCCACCTCATGCTCGTTTTTGTTCATGTTTCGAACCGACCGACTTTGGTTTGTTTTTTGCGGATCAAGCGAGGGCTCTCTTGTCCAAGGCCATGGCCGGGAACTCCTCACGACCGCGGGGTGATCGGGATACGGATCCTTCTCCCCAAGGCAAAGACGCCACGAGACGAGAGGCAAGGGGAAAGCATCGGAGCCGCATTCCTCGGCTGTCGCTGTCCCAAAGGTCGGCGTTTTCAAGGGGAGCGGCGGTAGACCTCCCACGGTGAGCCTTACACTCCTTGTCGGATCCTTTGTGTTGAACCTTTGACTTCATGCTAACATTATATTTTTGTCATAGGCTTGTCCTCCCCGGTCGAGAAAAGTCGGCCGTCGCCTCGATTCGAGCATTAAAGTGGGGGCCGGGTGGTGCGCGGGTCGTCTAACTCGAGCAAGCGCTCGAGGGATGCTTCGAGACCTCTCCTCCCCGAGGGAGCGACTCCTAGCACGAGCGGCAAGGAGGTATGCCGGGCCTCCGGTCTCGCCGTTTTACGAGTGCCGACCGGACACCAAGGCCATCCTGGCGGGCAACCTTCGAGGACATACGACAACGGTTCTCGTAAGGACGTTGCTTCTCCGGTTTCGCCGCATCGGTCCATCTGCGGCTGAGGTAGTGCATAGCTTTCCCTATACTTGTACCTTCTTTGCTTTTTGGATTCTAATTCTTTTATTCCACGAGGCCCTCATCAAGGTTATGGCGGCTATAGAGTCCCGGTTCTTCTCCTCAAGTCTTCGGGAGGAGGTATCTTCTCTTCGGGGCTCTTTGAGGAGGCTCTCGAAGGAGAAGAAGGATGAGGCTGGTCGATTCCAAGGGGAAGTGAGCAAGTTAAAGGCCCAGCTGGGGGCTTCCGGGAACGCGAGAGGGATGCGAAGGCACAACTCGAGGCCACGAAGGCTGAGTTGGAGGTCGCTCAAGGGAAAGAGCGAGACCTCGAGGCTCGTGTTGGAGCTGCCCGTGAGAAGGCTCGTAGTTGGAGGTCGCGCTTTGAGTCCGCACGGGAGATAGACGCCGCAGCTAGGGATGCATCTCTTCGGAAGCTTCTCGTGTTGGTTTCTCCGGCCTTGGGCGAGGAGGCGGAGGGGCTAGAGCGGTGGATAGCCTATGCCAACCTCCTTTACACCGAGGCCTTTGCCTCACGATCGGACTCTCCGGTCGAGGGCACTCCCGAGGACGGTGAGATTCCTCCCGCGGACAGAGGCGATGACCGGGCCGGGGACGGCCACGAGGGGTAGCCTCTATTCCTCTTTCCCTTTCCCAATCCTTAGGATTGCTTTTGATGGCTTGCATGCCATGTGTTTTTGAATGGCCTGCGTGTCAGTATAGCTTGATACTTCGCTACTTTGGGTTCGTTTTGCCTTGAACTTTCTTCCTTGGTATTCCTTGCTTGATGCACGCTTGTGTGCTTACTCAATGTTTATTTGAGGCTCGCTTGGATACCTATTCAATGCTTTATGTGATGCTTGCTTCGTTATTTCTTTTGGTTGTTGCCGATTTTCCTTGTCGTTTCTTGTGTACATGATCATCTTCGACTTTGGCGATTTTTGGCTATCTTAGGGGATTGCATTAGCCCCTAGTGTTGCCCCCAAAATCGGTACAAGCAAAACATACAAGAGTAGAATTTTACAATGTAGTTGTCATCGGAATTAATAACAATCCCTACTCTTTCTTCTAACTTTAACTAAGTTCGAGAGAATACAACAAGAGGGACCGAAGGGTTGGAGGCCTTAGGGATTCGAATTAGCCCCTAGTGATGCCCCCAACTTCGGCTAAGGTAAAATATACAACAAGAGAGATCGAAAATTTGGTTGTTCCAGGGGATCGTATTAGCCCCTGTTCACATTACGAAAATTGACTTAAAATAAGACATGAGTCGTAAAGTTGCGAGAAAATGTGCCCATTGTATTATCATAGAAGATCAAAGTTCATTACAAGAGAGAGAGAGGAATGTGTGCCCCAGTTGAGTGCTTTCGGAAAAGTCGCGTCAATCGTGGTCGATTCCTTTACAACATTTTTTGGGACTTGGGCTGGGTGGGTCTTTAAAGAAAGGGCCCCACACCAGCCGGTAAGCTTGTGCTGCATATAAAGGTCGCTTCCTAGTACTTAGATGAAGTACTTCTTTAAGTTCGTTGTTATGCCATGCTCGGGGAATGTCTGCTCTTTCGAGGGTGGCCAATCTGTAGGTCCACGGGCGGACTACCTCGTGAATGATGTACGACCCTTCCCGGTTAGCCGTGAGCTTGCCGTGTTCCACCGCCTTCCCTATAGCTTGGGTTTTTCTCAAAACCAGGTCACCAACTTTGAGATCTCTCCCTTTCACCCTTACATTTGTAGGCTCTTGCCATTTTCGGTTTGGTTATGGCCTCACGGAGATAGCTATCTCCTCGAACCATCGGGAGCAAGTCAAGGGCCTCCCGGAGGGTCCTATTGTTAGACTCCTCCTGAAAGTTTGTGAGGCGGTGGGTGTGAAGGGCTACTTCGACCGGGAGCACGGCTTCGATCCGTATACCGAGCATGAAGGGCGTTTCTTCGATGGTTGACTTCTCTGTGGTCTTGATGAACCATAAGACGGCTGGCAACTCATCCGCCCATTTCCCCTTGGCATCGTCTAGCCTCTTCTTAAGGCCGTTGAGTATGACCTTGTTGGGCGACTCGGCTTGGCCATTGGCTCGGGGATGGGCCACGGCCGTGAAGCGGGCACGGCAACCGTATTGGGCGAGGTAATCCCGCACCTTGTCGGTGTCGAACTGCGCCCGTTGTCAAATATCATTGCCACAGGGACGCCGAACCGGGTGATTATGTTCTTCCAAATGAACTTGCGCACTTCTTTCTCGGTGATCGAGGCAACGGCTTCCGCCTCTATCCATTTAGTGAAATAATCCACCGCTACGAACAAATACTTGCGTCGACCCGTGGCTTTCGGGAATGGGCCCAGGATGTCCATCCCCCATTTTGCGAAAGGAAGGGCGATTGGATGGGAGTCGGCTCGGTAGGTGGGCGCTTTGGCACGGGAGCGAATTTTTGGCATTTGTCGCATTTTCTCACCGGGTCCATCGAGTCTTCTCGCAAGGATGGCCAATAGTATCCGGTTCGTAGGGCCTTTCTTTGCGAGCGCCCTTCCGCCTATATGCGAGCTACACACCCCTTCATGAATTTCTTCGAGAACTTTCGACCCATTTCCGGCGGAATGCGGTGGAGCGAGGGGTTGGGAGTGTGCCTTCTTGTAGAGTGTTCCCCGTAGTAAACGAACCATTCGGCTCTCTTCTTGACATGCTCCGCTTCTTTCGTTGTCTTGTGGAAGTTCCCCCTTTGACAGGTAATTGATGAGGGGATCCATCCAAGTGTTGCTCTGTCCGACCACATGGTTTCTTTAACATCAATGCTTCTCTCTCCAAGTATCTCCCATTGGATCTTCTTTGGCTGCCCGTCGGTCGAGGAGCTGGCGAGTTTAGTGAGGGCATCGGCTTGTCTATTCTCCGAGCGGGGCACATGAAGGATTTCGAAGTCTTGGAGCCGTCCTGCCGCTTCTTTGACCTTTCGGCGATATGCTATCATGTCCTCGTCCCGTGCCTCGTATTCTCCATTCAGTTGGGAGACTACAAGCTGGGAATCGGAGTAGGCCTTCACGGAGCTTGCTCTGCTCGCATAACGAGGTCTATGCCTGCTAAGAGGGCCTCATATTCTGCTTCATTGTTGGAGGCCTTGAACATGAACTTAAGTGCGTGTTCGAATTGTTCCCCGTTGGCAAAGTGATGACCAGTCCCGCCCCACTCCCATCTTTGGTTGCTTGAACCGTCTACGTAGAGGGTCCAACATTCGTCTTGGGATGGTAGGGGTGGCTTGGGTGTGAGCATTCTGCTATAAAGTCCGTCAATGCTTGTGCTTTGATAGCTCTTCGGGGTTCAAACTCCGAGGCCATATGGGGTCGGTTCAACGGCCCACTTCAGCATTCTTCGGCGCTTTCGAGCTTACGTAACACGTTCTTCAATGGTTGGTCGGTAAGGACCGTCACTTTACGTGCCTCAAAGTAAGGCCGCGACTTTCTGCGGCCAAGAGGAGAGCATATGCAAATTTTTCAATCACGGGGTAGCGAAGTTCGGCACCGGTGAGTGCATGGGCGACGTAATACACCGGTATTTGCTCGTTCTTTCACTCCATAAGGAGGACTGCACTTATTGCTTGATGCGAGGCTGCAAGGTAAATGAGTAGGGGCTCCCGGAGTGGGGCCGGCAATTTTGGAAGCTGGGCCAAGTATGTCTTCAATTGGGAGAATGCTTCTTACGCTTCGACGTCCCACTCAAACTTGACTCTCTTCTTGAGCATCTTGAAAAAGGGTTGGCATTTGTCTGCGGACCTTGACATGAATCGTCCGAGGCGGCCACGCACCCTGTTAACTTCGAACCTCCTTGATGGTCCTTGGGGACTTCATGTCGAGCACAGCTTGCACTTTGTTGGGATTTGCTTCTATCCCTCTATGATTGATCATGAAGCCTAGGAACTTTTCGGTCTTGACTCCGAATGTGCATTTTTTGGGATTCGACTTCATCCCATACTTTCGTAGGACTTCGAAAGTCCTCCGGAGGTTGGAAATGTGATCAAAGTCCTGCTTGCTCTTGACGATCATGTCGTCCACATATACCTCCATGGTCTTCCCAATGAGGTGGGCAAAGACCATGTTGACCGGCCTTTGGTAGGTGGCTCCGGCGTTTTCGGTCCGAAAGGCATCACGTTGTAGCAATACGACCCTTGGTCGATGATGAAGGCGGTTCTCTCCGATCTTCCTTGCATAATGGTATCCGATGGTACCACTGAAAAGCGTCCATGAAATTGAGGAGGGCGTGGCCGGCCGTAGCATCGACAAGTTTGTCGATTTTGGCGGAGGGTAGGCTGTCTTTTGGGCACGCTTTGTTGAGGTCGGTGAAATCGACGCACATTCTCCATGTACCGTTTGATTTTTTCACCAAAACGACATTGGCGATCCACTTGGGGTAGTGGCATTCCCGGATAAATCCTCGCCTCTAATAACTTCTCGACCTCCTCGGCTCTTGCTTTGCTACGCTCCGCCCCGAGATGTCTTCGTTTTTGGATAATGGGCTTGTAGGAGGGGTCGACATTCAACTTGTGTTCGATGACCTTAGGGCTCAACCCGGGCATTTCTTTGGGTCCAAAGGCGAAGACATCTTTAAATTCTCTCAAGAGTCGGATAAGGCCGTCCTTAATCCCTTTGCGGAGGTTCTTGCCCACTTGTACGGAACGATCGGGGCGGGTTTCCTCTAGAGGGATGAGTTCGACATCTTACGAAGGTGTAGGTCGGTCCCTGCCATGGTCCTCATTGGTGGCAAAGCAAACCATCATCGTTTCGGGGATCTTGGCGGGGAGTTCTACTTTGGTTTCTTGCCCTTGGGGTCATCCTTGGCCTTTTCTTCTTCGATGCGCTTCGCCATTAGGGGTCGAAGGCTTACGACATAACACTCCCTTGCTTGTTTTTTGATCTCAGTAGATCTTGCCTACGGATTCGTCATCAAGCTCATACTTCATGAGAAGAAGATATGGAGCGATGATTGCTTTGCTTTGGTTGAGGGTGGGACGTCCGATGATGACGTTGTATGCGGAGGGCACGTCGACCACCAAAAGTTTACTTCCATACTTCGTCCTCGGGCCTTGTCTCCGATCTCGGCGCGGGCGGATCATGCCAAGGGATGCACTGTCTGCCCCCAAATCCAAGGATTGGATTTACAAGGGGATGAGGCTCGAGGATTGTACTTCAACTGGTTCAAACATTCCGTGGTGATGATGTCCACCGAGCTGCCCGCATCCACCAGGACCCTCCGGACAATAGCGTCCGAGATTTTCAGCGTGATGACCATGGGGTCGTCATGCGGGGTGGCCAGTCCTCTCGGGTCCTTCTCTCCAAAGGTCATTGCGGGCACCTTCGGGGTGGAGCTTGCCCGGTGATCGGCACTTGTTGCGCACTCCTCAAGTGAGCTTTCCAAGAGGAGGGGTCACGCCCCGGCCAAGCCCCAGCGATGGTGGCTACGATTACGGTGGCCTCATCATCTTCGTAGCCCTTTTCCTCTTGCCTTGAGGAGCCTCCCTTAACCCCATGGATATCCTTTTTAAGGAAACGGTCTATCTCGCCCATTGTCGGCCAACTCCCCGAGTGCCTTCTTCAAGGCCCGACACTCGGCAGTGTTGTGCCCCGTTTGTTCATGGAACTCACAATATTTGTTCGAGGCTCGTGCCTTGGCGGGAGTGGACATGGGAGGTGGCTTCTTGAGCATAGAGTGCCCTTTGATCTCCATCAAAATGCTTCGAGGATCGGTGTTGAAGCGGTGGTTCACCTCATTCTCGCGAGGCTTCTTTTCATTTCGGGGATTGAACTTTCCTTCCCCTCCTTTTCTTCTTGCCTCCTCCCCCTCCTCTGCGCGAGATCTCCATGGCCTGGATGAAGTCGGCCGCCTTCGGGAGAGCTTCGCGAGGGTGGTCACTTTTGCTCGGCGAGGGAAAATTTGAATCTTCCGCTCCTGAGTCCGTTTAAGAAGGAGGTGTAGGCAACTCCGTCTTGAAGGTCGGGGATGAGGACGGCTTCCCAGTGGAACCGCCGCATGTAGTCCTTAAGAGTTTCATTTCTCCCTGCTTGATCTTGGAGAGGTGGATGCTAGTCTTCTTTTGTTTACAACTAGCGATGAATTGCGCCACGAACTTCTCACAAAGTTCTTCAAAGGAAGAGATGCTTCCTTGAGGGAGGCCGTTGAACCATTTACGTGCAACCCCTTTAGTGTGGCGGGGAAGAATCGGCGGTAGGTTGCATCGTCTCCAGTCCTGCACATACATGTGAGACTTATAGCATGCCAGGTGATCCTCGGGATCGGTAGTGCCGTCATACGGTTCGACATTCGGGACCTTGACCTTCTTCATCCTAGGTGCATTCATGATTTTCTTGGAGAAGGGAGTGTTGAAAGTATCTTGGGTCGGCCTCGAGTCGGAGCCAGAAATGGGGACGGTGCGGGGTTGATGACGTGGAACCTCCACCAGGGAAGGACTCTTCCTTCTCTCGGATCGGGGTGGGGTGCGCCTGGTCCTCTCGACTTCTCGGGACCTCTCATAGCCGATGGCCCCGAGTGCCTCTCCCTCGAGCGCTCGCGCTCTCGAGCGACGGATCGTCCTTGGTCGTGTTTGAGAGCGTCATAGGCTCGTTGGGACTCACGACCATGAGTAGCCGATCGCCCGGGGCTGGCCGTCCTTCTACTCCCCGGGGTTTGGCCCTCGCTCTCGGTGTCGGAGCATTGCCTTCAAACCGGGCGGAACGCCTGCTATAGGTGGCGTAGGGGTTGAAGTCGTATGGGATGTTGCGACATTTTCATTGGCTCTATGAAGAGCTCTCTTGGCTTCGATGATCCCCTAGCGTCTCCCTCCTCATAGTGCCTCGTGGGTCGGGCGTTTGGTTGTTCAGGAATAAATGTCGTCGGGGCCTCGGTGGGGTCGTGCTTGGAGCCACGTGGGAAGGCATCCCGCCCGAGAAGTGGCCAACAAGCCGACCTCCCTGGGGATTGCGCCATACCCGGGGTTGGGGTATAATGGAAGGGCATGATTGGCATGCGTTGTTCCATGGTGGCTCGTACTTGTTCTTGCACTTGTTGTGCAACGGTTGTTTTAAGGGTCTCTATTAGGTTCCGGAGAGCCCCTAGGGTAACGTACCCCTCCAGTTGGGTTTGGCGGTTGCCGGCGGACCACCGAGACGATTCTGCGTCCTCGGCTTGAGGAGCGTCGCGGGATTGGCCCCCGTAGGTATTGAGCGATTAGGGCGTGGGACTGGTGGGTTGTTCGTGTCACGAGTCATCTTGGATCGAGATCGAGTGCCACCGACGCCCATATGCTACCCTCCTTCCCCACGGACGGCGCCAAACTGTTTCCGGAGAAATCCGAGTTGATGAGGTGGATGATGATTCGGAGAGAGGAAGGATTTACTTGCTCCGGTTCCGAGGACGTGGCATGAGCGATCCGAAGCCGAGTGATGACTGCCTGAACTTGCAAAAGGCGAAGCCCGGGTGGTGGATCCCGGAAACGCCCTCCGACGCTCAAGTTAGTATCCGATTTGATTGAAAAGATCGAGGAGATCTTCCTCGATATGCGTGAGGGGATTCCTTGGGAGACGAGAAGATTTCCAAAGATGGAAGTTCTCGGGGATGAATGTGTGCCGATGAACGTTGATGAACGTTATGAATGTAGATGAGAGTTGAGAGCTTAGGAGCTTGAGTGATTATCCTCAAATGAGATGTCTTGTCCAATGAACATAACATGTCCTGGGATTGAGGAAAGATGGGTATTTATAGGAGATTTTAAAGGGGTAAAATGGTACTTTTACCATGGTTTAGGAAACCCTAGCCCTAGTAGGCTTTGGGGCTTTCACCGGCCCGTTAAGGGTTATCTTGGGCCAATTCCTCCCTTATCCAACTGATTGGGCCAAGTCGGTCGGTGACGTGTCGGGTGAGCTGGAACTGTCCGGGAAATACCCGAACCAAGCATCCATGTGGGTAATACCTACATGGGTAAAACCCATTATTGATACTAAAGGATATGGGTGGGTGTGAGTTTGGTAATCTTCTTCATGGGTAAAGTGTGGGTATGGGTATTCTCCATCCATACCCACCCAATACCCACCCTTAATGAGTTTCCTACACCTAAGATTAATTGTCTACAAAAGGATGATATATATTTTGATTTGAGAAATAAACAGACATGGATTCGAGTGTTGAAAAAGGGACCATGGAGAGTAGGTAACAAATTCTTGATACTAAAACCTTGGTCTCCAGACTTTCAAATTAGAAGAAGATATGATTTGTCATGTATCGGTGTAGGTAAAATTCCCTAATCTTGACCTATATTTTTGGTCCGCAAAGGGTCCGAGTAAGGTTGCTAGTGTTGTGGGGGTTCCTTTATTTGCGAATAAATAATGTAAGACAAAAAAAGATAGAATATCTTTTGCGGGAGTTCTTGTCAAGGTAGATGTACCCTAAAAATTTTATGAGAAGATCACTGTCTTTGACCCCTATGGTCGATCTTTTGTACATGAAGCGCATTATGAATGGGTTCCATTATTACGGCACAAATTTAAGAAATTGGGGCATACTAAGCAAGAGTGAAACACACTTCGCTCCTGAACAACCAAAACCGGTACAACCTACTAAGCCTCGTTGGTCCTATTCTTGAGGTTTAGACTCCAACAACGTCTAGGTCTATCTCTCGGTCGGGAAGGAAGACAGAGTGCTCCAGTAAGAAGGACTACTCATCTAAGTGGGAGAAGGCCTAGTACTAGTGGTTCTACTATGATCTACCGCCAATAGGTTTTCTCGCTCTTCAAACTAGGATAACGTTAGCGAAACCGTGAGCAAGTTTGACAAGGCTAATAGCATGGGATGAGCTTTGAGCAATCCCATCACATGATTATCACATGCTAGAATGCAAGAGGTCTTAATTATCCCTATAAGTAGGGGAGGTTAAGAACGTAGTACTAAAGACTAAACCTACTTTATTTTGTCTCTTGGAAATTCATGTGAAGGAGAATAATGCAACTAATATTGCTACTAGGTTATTCCCTCAATACTTGTTTGAAGCCAATTATTCAGCACATCATAATGGGAGAGTATGGGTATTCCAAGGTACATGTTTATGTTCTTTAAGTTAATAGTCAACTTATACATTGTGAACTGGATGGTGGTGTGCGGTGTTTTAAAAGGTATGTAACTTTCATATGTGGTTCCAACTTTAGGGCTGGGCAAGCATTATGGTTGGATCTAGATACCTTTGTGAAAAATATTTCGAGTTCTTTGGTTGTTACTTGGTGATTTTAATACGGTTTGGCATCAAGAGGAGAGATTATCATGAGATGTTGCTAATTAATCCGACATAGATGATTTTTTCTATTGTTATGCAAGAAATGGGTTGTTGATATTCCTACTGCTGGGCATTATTTTACGTGGTCTAATAAGAAACTTGTTGAGCACGGGGTATGGTCTAAACTTAATCGAGTTATCTATAACCCTATTTGTAACGCCCCAACCCGGCCCGGGTTGGTGTATTACATGCCGGGGTTCCCTGAAAGGAACCTCTAAGGCTACTTAAGATCCCAAATTAGGTTTGTTAGCTTTTCTCTTAAAATGGCGAAGCGTGTTTCTATATTTCCAAAGGTTTTCCGAAAAATTGTCGAGTTTTGTATGTAATTTGGCTAATCTCATATGCTCAAAGCTTTAACCTTGCATAAGATACAATCATAAACTCAATTAATAACACGCTCGGAGTATCCACATTGGTTTTTATATATACATTGTCAAAATACAATTTAACTTACAACCGATCTTACAACACATGAAAATATAATACATATAGCAAGTCCGGAATCTCCTATATGTTAGTCCGCTACTCTCGAAAGCCATAAATCCACTCCGGGAGTCTTCACTACGTACCTAAAAATATTGGTGAGGTCATGAGCTCCAATGAGCCCGAGTGAATAACCCAACCCAACCCATTCTTTCACTTTGCACATTAGTTCATTAGCAATCACACTTAAGATCATCATTCACAATTGGCATACAATTTAGAATGTACATGTTCAAGATATGCAACATACATAAACTTACCGGACTTACCGACTGAGCAGAGTGCACATAACATCATTCATTCATGAAATCAATCAACACATACTCCATTCGTTCTTTTTATTCATATTCGTTATGCATTCATTATCTTTCTTCTTTTCGAACTTATTCATATTTTCAATCAAGATGTACATCATCTATTCTTATATTCATGTTCATCATGCATACTTTCTTATAATTTAATATCATACTTCTTGGCTTAATCATATTAGTTTCGAATGGAAAGAAGATTTATGTCTTGCTCTAAAGACTCGGTTCTTTAATTCTTGGAGGAAAAATAATTCGTGGGATCAATTCTTGGAGGAAAAATAATTCGTGACCTCAACTTTGAAGGACGAATACCATCAATAATTCGTGGAAGAAAAATAATTCGTGGCTTCGGTTTGATGAGACACTTCTATAACCATAACTTCGAGAGATTCTTTAATTTGTGAGGTCCTAGATCAATAACACAATCCTTTTTTCCTTTTTAGTAGTTTATATTTCTTATTTTTTATTTTTGTATTTATCATCATGATACAACCAATCCAACTAAATCATACTTACTCAACTTCATAAGTATGATCTTTATAACTAGCAATTCACATAAACATGTGCAACTCAATTATTATCAATATAACTCATATAAACATATTTATATCATTTGTAATCAATATAATTCAAGATAAATACATAGACATCGTTCCATTAGCCTTAACTTACATCCTTACGACTTCTTACAACTTTGGTTACGAGTTTCATACAACTCCTTTTCAACTCCTTACAACTCCAGTATAAGTTCTTACAATTTCTTACATCTCCTTACAACTACATATTATTTTTCACATCAAATTTGTTGTGAATTTATTTTTCTATCATAAATAAAAAAATTTTATTGGTGAATATTTATGTACGTAAATGGTGTCTAACATGGATGGTCGTGCGGTATGTACGTGGTGAATATGACTATATCAACACTCTATTTTTCCATCCCTATACTCATACTTAGGGGTGTGCAAAAAACCGAGACCGAAAAACCGATCCGAAAAACCGAATAACCGAACAAAAAAACGGTTAACCGGATAGATTTTTTAAAGAGTCGGATCGGTTAACCGAACCGAAAATTATTTTCGGTTCTCGGTTCGGTTTCGGTTCGGAGAAATGAAAAATCGGTTAACCAAACCGAACCGATTTTTTTTTTATAAAAAATATGAGTATAAATAGACCTTGGAAACCCTAATTGCTCTGCTCCTACTGCACGCCTCCCTCTCCCACCTCTCTCTCTCCTCTCCTTCCCCCTTCCCCTTCTCTCTCGGTCTCTTGCGTTGCTTCTTTGCGGTTCTCTTGCTCAATGGCCACCCCACTCTCCTCTTCTCTCTCTCCCTCTGCTGCAACCGAGAGACCTACCGGCGACCTACCGACGATTACCGGCCCGGCGACGCTCCTCTCACTCTCTTGCTGCGGTTCTCTCGCTCGGTTGTCGTCGCTCCCTTCCTCTCTCTCTCTCCCCCTCTGCCTCTCCCTCGCCGGAGACCTACCGGCGACCTACACTCGAGAACAGAAGAGACTTTTCATGGATTACGTGCGGAGGAGAAGCAACAAAAAGAATTGTCATTCTCATCCTCAATATCATCTCCAATGCCAGGCATCGGTGGAGAAAGCCAGCAACTTTCTTAGTCCTTCAACTTCTTCTTCTCCTGCTCAATTTATTTTTTCAAATAACCGTAAACCGATCCGATTTTTCCGGTTAACCGGATTTTCGGTTCGGTTACGGATCGGAAATTCTTCGATCCGAAAATTCGGTTAACCGAAATATCGGTTAACCGGAAAAATCGGATCGGTTACGGTTCGGGATTTTCACTATCCGAAATTCAGGTTAACCGATTTTCGGTTAACCGAAAACACGGTTAACCGGTTTTGCACACCCCTACTCATACTCCCATTGGGTATTTGAGTATATTAGGTTTATTTGGATAGATATGTAAGGATTTTGACAATTAATACACATTTGTTACATTAATTTAATTTTATGTCTTAAGAAATTCACAAACAAATTCCAATAAATAATTCATTTCAAAAAGTATAATGTCCATTGGAGCTAGTTATCATGAATATATTACAAATATTTTGTTGAAGTTTAAGTTTATGAATAGTCAAGTTGAATGTGACAACTATTTCAACCCTGTTCTATTTATCATAAGTTATAAGAAGATACGAGGAGGTGTAAAAAGATGTAAAGAGTTATAAGAATTATAATGTTATATATAATTAGATAAAAATGTTTAATGTATTTATATATGTATTTTTATAGTTATGTGCAACATATTTGTATTTTTATTTATAAATTTTACGTAATTTATAAAATTATAAAATTTATATATTTATGATGTCAAATGCATATATGTCATGTTTAATGATTTGTTTTTTAACAAAAAAAAAGAAATTATGTTTAATATTTATGAAAATAGTTTTTATAGATGAGTAAATAATTTTCATACAATAGGTAGTTGAAAATGACCTTAATTATAAGAGTTTAAAATAAATGTCCTTAACTACTAATTTTAATAGTTGAGGATATTTATTTAAAATTTATTTAACTATCCATTACATGAAAATCATTTATGCATTTATAAAACTCTTTTTATAAATATTAAACATAATTTTTTTCTAAAAAAAAAAAGAAAACAAGCATCAAACTAACATAATTTTTTTCTAAAAAAAAAAAGAAAGAAAACAAGCATCAAACTGACACATGCATTTGGTGATACAAATATATAAATTTTATAATTTACTTTAAATTCATAAATAAAAATATGAATATGTAGTACCTTTATATATTTTTATCAAGTCATATACAGTATTTGATGTTGCTTACAACTTCTTAGAATTGCTTACAATTCTTTACAACTTTTACAACTCCTTACAAATTCTTACAATTTCTTACAAATCCTTACAAATCCTTTCCTTATAGCTCTTTATAGTCTTATAACTCCTTACAGTCTAAATGGAACAGGGTTTCTAATTAGTAAAATTATTATCAATGATTGTATATTATCGTACATAGGTTGTTTATAGTTCCACAATTTTTTTTAAATTATCAAATATCTCTTAAATGATCAAAATAACTCCTTAAACTCCAGTTTCGACCAAATTACACAAGTAATCTCAATTTCACCAAAATAGGACAATTCCACTCAAAAAGTAATTACTTCAAATATAATCATCCAAAATTTACCAAAATTTACAAGAAATTTTCATAAATTATCATAAAGTTACATTAAAAATTTTAAGAATTTTAGGGTATTCACGAAGTCACAAAAATTCGGACAACAGCATAAACAGGGCAAAAATCTACACTTTGTCATTTATTTAATTTTTCTTATTTTACCTTCTAACATAATTCAAACTAATTTCATTAAAATCTCCAACATACAGGTCAATAATCATCTTAAACAATACTCAAACATTCGCTAACTTCATGAATTCAATATCACTATTCACATAAAACACAATATGATTCACAATTGTTGCTAAATTTAGTGCATTATACGTCTAACTTCTTCAATTAAACTTAGGACTTCCAATTTCATGCATTAATTTTAATTTTAATCCACCTAATTTGTTTTATCAGTTAAAGATGAATTTGAATTACTCACCTTGATTCTTAGGGTTTGAAATTGAATTAGGTTTGAAAGGATTTCGAATTAAGTGTTTTTGCTTTCCGTTTCTTCCTGTCGATTTCTTTTCTCCTTCCTGGTGCCAGGTTCTTCTTCCTCTCCTTTGAGTTTTGTGCTCTCCCTCTCTCTTTCCTTATTCTCGCCCTATGTTTCTCTTTCCTTTCTCTTTCTTCTGTTTCTGGTTCTCAATCTCCCACTTCTGTTCTGATTAGGCTCTCGATGTCTTCCTGCTCTGTCGCTCTCTCAATCTCTCACCATGTTTTTCTTTCACTCTCTCGCTCACCTTCTTCCTTTCTCTATTCTGATTCAGTTTCGCAATCTCGTTTTCCCTCTCTTCCTCTACTCTATTCAATCTCTCTTTCACTCTTTCGCTCCTTTTCTTCTCTGTCTCTTCTCTGGCTCCCTCAAGCTCTCATTTTCCTCTTCTGTTTAGTTCCCAGTCTCACTCTCCTTTTTCCTTTTATTCATTTTTTTGGTTTATCTTTAATTCTCTCTCATTTTCCTTTCAATACCTATTGGAGTTTTCTGTTCAAAAATCATTAGACCCCACTTCATCTCTTACTCAACTAAATGCCAACTATCTTTGCAGCACATCCCTTTCGTGTCTCTCTCTTTTTTTATCTTCATTTTTTGTTCTCTTTTTTTTTTTCTTTTGGAACAAAGGTAAGTGATACTTTCATTGCTCCAAACGTAGGATATAATTACAAGAAAACCTGGGCATACCCAGGGGCGTCAGCTACAACAAGGTTATGTCTTACTCTCCCATTAGCATATTCGCCCTAACACATACAGTATATTTGATCCTATATATGATGTTCTGTATATTAGGTATCTGACCTCCAAATTTGACATTGTTTCTAGCTTGCCATACCATGTATATTGCAGCACACAGTGAGCTTCTCAATATTCTTACTCTTGGTGTTTTGCCCTTCACCTTCTTTGTAAACCAACTCAATTCATGTTTCCAGGTCCAGCTTCTAGGCTTGATCCCCAGCCATTGCAGTATGTCTACCCAAATTTGATTGCTGAAATCACATTTGAAGAAGAGCTGGTTACAAGATTCAACCCCTTTTGAGCATAGCCAGCAACAACCTGGTTGCTGGTGCATTAAGTGGCTTTTCCTTGCCTCAGTCCACAGTCTCCCATGAGACAATCCAGGTTATGAAAGCATGCCTAGGCATAGATAATGGATCCCATACTGTTGCTGCCCAATGATAAGTTCTCACCCCTCTGTGCACTGTTTTGTAGATGTCCCCCGCCTTGAGTCTACCTCCCTGTTCTGTTTTCATTTTCTCTTTTTCTTTTTGTTATTTCATTTTCTATATTTTATTTTCTTTTTAAGTTTATTTTTTGGTTTAGGATTGCTAAGTGATTGGGCCCAAAATAATTTTACAAGACCCAAATTAGTTAATCCATGCTCGGGCTTCAATTCTCGGGTTTAATCTCGATTCGAAAAAATTGTAATTCAACTAATTCAATAATTTTACATTTAACTTATCCTTTAATAACTTTAATTTCTTATTAAGTGAGAACCTCAAATTTTCGGATATTACACATTGCTGGTAGTTGTGCTTGGACTTTCAATGTGGAATTTAAACCCCCTGGGGTATCTGATCATGCTTTTATGTGGATGGATGTTAAGGACCGCTTTAAGGGGATTAAAAGACCTTTCAAATATTTGAATGCTTGGTCACTACAACCTGATATTGGACAAGTTGTTCAGAATGTTTGGTCTTAGGATGTTGTAGGGTGTCCTATGTTTCAGGTGGTTTCTAAGTTAAAAACTCTGAAATGGGAGTTGAAATGTTTACATTCAACTTATTTTAGGAGTATTAGCCAGAAATTTAAGCCTTTATATGATAAAATAATTCACATCCAGCAAGAATTGCAATAGTACCCTGATTGTGTGGAGCTATAACTAGCGGAGAAAGGAGCTTTGTTCAATTATTCTGACTTCAGTATGCTAGAAGTTAGTATATTGAAGCAAAGAGCTAAAGAGAATTATCTAAAATTAAGTGATAAGAAAAGCAAATACTATCATGCTTTGATCAAAACAGAGAAAATGTTCCAATATTGTTCATAAGGTGATTAACCTGGAAGGGATGGAGTACACTTCTCAAGATGACATAACAACAACTTTTATTGAGTTTTTTACATCTCTTATCGGGACATCAGACAATGTTCAGCCTTTGGATAATTGTTGTATTGCAATTGGACCTCTCTTGACTGCTCAACATCAACAGGCTCTTCTTGCACCTTTTCAGAAGATGAGGTGCAAGTTGTAGTTTTTCTCTATGGATGAGAACAAAGCTCCTGGTTTGGATGGGTATTCAGGTAGATTTTATCAAAAAGCTTGGTATGTGATTAGATGCGATATTAGTCATGGCTATTATGCAGTTTCTGCAAAATGGTAAATTCTTGAAACAAATTAATAGCACTTTGATTACTCTAATACCAAAGAAGACCAATGCTACTTTGGTAGCTGATTGTAGGCCTATTACTATTTGTGATGTCCTGTATAAGATTATCTCCAAGATTCTTGCTAACATAATCTTAGCCATTTTTCCTGATATCATAAATCTTAGCAGGAGTGCTTTCATAAAAGGCACAACCATCTCAGATAATATGATGCTTGCCTACCAACTGGTTAAGCATTATGAGAGAAAACATGTCTCTCCTCGAGTGATGCTCAAAATTGATATTAGGAAAGCATATGATATACTAAGTTGGGATTTTTAAGGGTTGTCCTACTTGCTTTGGGCTTCCCATCTTCCTTTGTGTAGTTGGTTATGACCTGTGTATCTTCAACCAAATTTGCTGTGAATATTAATGTGAAGCATAGAGGTTTTTTCTTGGACATGGTGGTTTACTACATGGAGATCCCTTGTCCCCTTTCCTATTTTTAATAATGTCCCCTTTCCTATTTTTAATGTGCATTTACAACTGTACTAGATGTAAAATTCATTCAGCTATTATGGAAAAATTTCCAAAAATTCTCTGAAATGTCAAGTTTATATTTAATTTCTGAAAAATTAGATGTATATTTTGGAGGGCTCTTGTTGGATGTTCAACAGGAAATTTTCCATACTATGTGCCAGAGCCTTATTGATAAGATAAAGCAAAAAAATTTTACTTAGGTAGCCAGATATCTCTCATATGCTGGAAGTAGGGGTGAGCACGGATCGGTTTAGTTTGGTTCGATTAATCGGATTTTTCAGTTCTGAAAAATGTGAACCAAAACTATAACCGGATAAACCGATTAGCTGAATATAGGTTAACTGGATTTTTCGATTCGGTTCATTGGTTAACCTGAACCGTTAGATAAAGGTTCTAATGTTCAATTTTTTTAATGTTTGAGGTGCAGTAATTTAAGTTAATTTGAAAATGCACATAATTTGAAAGATGATTTAATTATATATATGCAACTGGAAAATGAAAATAATTTGAAAAATGAACATAATTTTTGAGGTGTAGTAGGAACATCTAATGGCTGCCCCGTGCCACTGCCAAGGCCCAAGGCTCATTGCCCAATCAACTAGAACCAGAACCTCCCAAAAACTACACACAATGAAAAAAACACATATTTCAGCTTAATATTTTAGAGGAAGGAAGAGGAGACAGAGTGAGAGTTGGATAGTGTGAGGAGAAAAAGTGAGCTTGAGGATGGGCTAGGGTTTCTGTGAAGACCTTTGTGAAGGGGAGAGAGAGAGTTGAATTTGGAGGTAAAAGAGAGAGCATTACGAGGAAAGAGATTTTTAATTTTTGATAGAAGGAAAATGAGAATGGTGGACCGATAATTTAAGTTTTCTCCGCTTCGAAATGTCACCACTAAAATAATTCCACCATCGATAAACTCGGTGGTGGTTTAGAAACATTAAATACCCTAAGCACGGTTATCCAACATTTTAGTACGATATATAAACGTTCAATACCCCAAATTAGGGTTTATTTTAATCCAATAACCCTAAAAAATGAAAATTTTACTTGTAAATTTTATATATTATATGACAATTTATTGTAAGGTTTCGGGAACTTTAGATGAGTCGGTTACGAGTATGAATAAATAAAATTCCTTGATTTATACTAATATAGACTGATTATATATTTCCAACTTATTGGCTGATTTAGTGGAACACCCCTATACGTAACCACATGAATAAGTAGTTTATTATTCGAGTGTATATATATTTCTTCGCACAAATGTAAATTTGTATGAATTATCCATTATTATTTGTCATAATAAAATTTGTTTGCATCTTTTATTTCGGTTTTGAGTTTTTGCGCAACTCACTACTCTTAAACAATATTAAAACAAGTAAATATAAAATTTAAGGTAATTAAATACGATTATGATTCGGGGTGTTACATGATTATTATGAAGCATGAAAACCATTAAATAAGACTGTAAATGAACTATGTGTACTTGTAGAAATAATTTTAAAAGTGTTAAACCAAAATTCATGCGTGTTTATTACTACATAAAAAATGACGAACTTGTTAATTTAAGATGTGAATGTGTGTTTTCTTGGAAGAACTATGATAATACGAATTAAGATATGCTAAGACTATGTTCAAAAATGGATGAAGTTCACGTCCGCTTAGGACTATTGCTTATATATTATGTTTTAGAGCTATGGCCAAAGAAGCGGTTTGTCTTTATGTGTTTCATGTCACCTGGTTGGAGAGGTTTTAACAATCCACTAGGATGTGGTTTTCGACTCTGTGTGTTATGTGATTTGTGTGGGTCTTTGGTTGACTTCGATCAGTTCACCAAGATATGAATTATGACTCCCCAATTTGTGATTTTAGGGAGTTATGTTCTTTAGAGCGATGGCTTCTTGGCTGGTATCTTGTGATGACTTCGGTTGATCCACCAGGATGTGTTTATGACCTTTATATTTTGTGATAGTTCCTTGTGTTGGTCATGAGTGGATTTCCCTAAAATTAAGAAACTCAATGATATAATTAAGATTTTGATCCATGTATGGATGGATGGCAACGGCCGGGTCGGGACCGGGAGTGCCCTCCTCGTCCCCGTCCCCGCTACCTAACCTTTACCCTGTCCCCGCTTAGGGGAATAACCTGTTCCCGGCCTTGGCGGGTCCCCGATCCCCAATGGGTCTCCAATCCCCGAGTATAATAACTCAAATAAAATTCAAAATTTTTAACAATTAAATCTATTTTCACTTATAATTCATGCAAAAAATAGATCTAGAACATTAGATCTTTGCAAATTAGAAAAAATAAACCAAAAATTTAAATGAAGCGAGGTTTGGAGGAGCTGATGTCATCCTCGAGTATCTACCACTAGGTAGCACCATCGCGGTGTGTGGTGATGACGAAGCGGCAAAGTGGACAGCGAGAATTCGAGAACCAATGATAGATTAACTTGACACTTCATAGTTCAGCTTCATTCTTGAAGGAATTTCAAAGTTTAGGGAGGAGAGAAAGGGGGAGAGAAGAGAGACGCGTTAAAGGACAAAGGAGTGGAAGGGAGAGAGAGAGGAGAGAAAAGGGAAGGTGGACAGAGGAGTGGAAAGGGGAGAGAGAGAGAGAGAGAGAGAAAGTAGAGAAAGAAGGAAAAATGGACGGAGCTTACGGAGAAGAATGGGGGAAGGAGAGAGAGAGAGGAGAAAGGGGGTTTGAGGAATAGGGGGCTAGAAGTAAAATGTGAGCTTTTATACCTAGGGTAAAAATATCGTAAAATGTCTAGAATACCCTTCACAATAATATTACGAATTAGAAAAGTATTTTTTAAAAAACGAGGAACGGGCGAGGATCGGGGATAAAAATAATCCCCGTCTCCATCCCCATCCCCGTCCTCGCCCGTTCCTCGTTTGGAGTGGGGATTTTTCCACTTCGAGGTGGGGCCTCGGTGGGGCCAAGAAATTCCTGCCATGTTGCCATCCCAAGATCTATGTGTTGAACTATGACTAAGCATGATATGATATTTGTAAGATTATAAATATTCGTTACGTCAATGATGATGGAAAACATATGTGAAAGTGCGTCTCTACGCATATAAGATATGGTTATAGTCGGGTTATTAGTTTAACTTAACGGACCTTACTTTCTTTTGGACTCGAGTGAGGATTAAGAGCTCAAAAGACATGGTTGGTATAGGACAACTATGGTTAGTTTAGTGAATAAACTAACGAGTGGTATTTATTTAGGGACTTTAGGTATGGGACAAGTATAGATGAGTTAGTTTAATCATTTGTTTTATAACATAAGAGTGTGTTTGTGAAATATTAAGAGCATTATAAATGTGGAATGCTCGATTCTACTTGTGAAGTGTGATTGTGTTTATATACCACCTTCCACGTGTGCATGTTATGATTTAAGTTATTCTTATTATTTATTTATGAGCTTGTGTGTAAATCGGATAATGTGTAAAGTGTAACATCGAGTAATATAAGTGTTATTCACTAGGCTTGGGGAGCTCATGACTTTACCATTTTTCAGGTTTTGTAAATTAAAGGGATCAAGGAAGCCTCTAAGAAAATTAATGATTAGCGACAATTTGATGACCCAAGACAGGAAAGAGGTCCATGTTCTACTTTAGACTATGTTAGTAAATAAGAGGTAGGATGTATTATGTATGGAATTTGTAATATTGTTATGGACATGATTAAGCACAAATTTAAGTTGCATGTTTATAAGTACTCATCCGACTTTGTGTTCGAATTTTAGAAAAGCTTCCGCTGCAATATGCTAAGATAAAAAGTTAAGATAGCCTGGTGGGTGTCCAAGTGGGATGTCCATGGCGGTGACGTGCCTAACTACTCTAGGTTGAGGTGTTACAGTTTTACTACCTTGTTTAAGGCCTTGTTTATTTCTAGTAATTAGCTTTAAACTCCATTATAAATTCCACCATTGTCATTCATCATACCATCCCAATTCATACCGAATATCATCCACTTTCTACACATTAGTCTTTGTGGATTTATCTAAATTATCCACTTTAGATGTTGTGAATGAGTGTTTGAGAGTGCTTGTAATCTCTTTTATTCTAATCTCTTTGTGCTTTCATGCTCTTTGAGATTGAATTTTATACTCATTAGATATAGTGGATTTTATACTTCTACTCGTGGTTTTCTCCCTATTTTGGGCTTCCACGTAAAATTTCGGTATTCATCTTTATTTTGCCGTCTTATCTATTTTCTTAATATCTCACATCCAAATCACTTCCGCTATATTTCTTGCCTTATTTCCTAACAAGTGGTGTCATAGCATTTCGATTCAAGGATTTCTTCCGTCATGAAATTCAATATTCGGAAGTTCGATGGTGAAATTAGCTTCAACATCCGGAAAGTTCATATGGTTGTCGTTCTTACGTAGTGGGTTGAAGAAGGCTTTATCGGGAAAGAAACCTGATTCTATGACTGGTGAGTAATGGAAAGAGCTTGATGAGAAAGCTATTTCAACAATTCATTTATGCTTGGCACCTTATGTTCTTCGTGAGGTGATGGACAAGTCAAATTCTACGGATCTTTGGCGTTGTTTGGAGCAACTTTACATGACCAAGAGTCTTGCCAACAAGATCTATCTCAAAGAGTACTTGTACATGTTCTCTATGGCCGAAGGTACTCCCACTCGTAAACATCTAGATGATTTAAACTCTATTCTTATTGATTTAGGGAATTTAGATGTTAAAATTGAAGAGGATAAAGCTATTTTATTGGTTGTTTCATTATCGCCCTCTTATAAGCATTTCAAAGAAATCCTCTTACATAGTAATAATGAGACGCTGTCATTTGAGGATGTTAAGTCTAATTTTTTGTCTAAAGAGAAACATGATCTTGAGGTGTGTGGTGATAAAGTCAAAGGCTTGACTGTCGGTGAAAAAAAAAGGGGTTTTAAACCTAAATTTCGAAACATAGATCTAATAAAAACTTTCCATTATTGTAGAAAGTCGGGCCATGATATTTTTAAGTGTTTTAAATTGAAAAATAAGGAGAAAGAAGAAGAGAACAAACAATGTCGGGAACCTCATGGTGAAGCTGCATTTGTTGATGAGGATTCGAATGATGACGTTTTATTTGTTACGCCCCTTGAAAAGGGAAATGATTGTGATTGGATTCTTGATTTCTGTTTCATATATGTCCCAATAGGAATTGGTTTTCTTCATATGAATCTCTTAATTTTGTTGTTCACATGGGCAATGAATCTAGTTGTAAAATTCGGTATTGGTAGTTCGAATCAAGACTCATGACAACATTATTAGAACTTTTTCTAATGTTTTTCGTGTCCTAAATGTGAAATATAACCTCATCTCTCTTGGCACTCTTGAATTTAAAGGGTCACATACTCGGCTCAAGGTGGAGTTCTCAAAATCTCTAAAGGCGCCCGGTTGCTCTTGAAAAGTGTGAGGCATGATAGCCTCTATATCTTACAAGATTGTACTTATGAGGGGTTCTCATGATGTCTCTATACTCTCATCTTCTTCATATTGTGTTCGATTAGGCCATATGATTAACAAAGGCCTATTGAAGTCATTTTCTTTTGCTAGGTTCAAGCATCCCTTGAACTAAGTTTGGAGTCCACAACCTATGAATTCCCTTCGGGGCTCTACCCTTCAAGGCTCATCTAGCGGTTTTTATCTGTTGGCGAATTTTGTCCAAGGTGGAGATTATTAGGAGTGGTGGCAAAAATTCACTTAAAACCCACTCCTTTATTTGATTTTACACTGCAGCTAGACTGTGCTCAAGGTAAAACGGGTCTTGCTCGAAGATGAACCGGAAAAGAGGTCTCCGAGTGCCCAACACCGGCATATCGTGTCCATGGACACGACCCGTGATAGGCGTCGGCGGAAAAATATTGCAGTTTTGCTTTTGGCTTTTCGTCTTCATTCGGTTGTGGCTAATTTTCAACAGTTACTTGGGGTTATTGGAAGGTTAATAGCTGGTTTTACTACCTTTTTTAAAGCCTTGTTTATTGCTAGTAATGACATAGCTTCAAACTCTAGTATAAATTCCACCATTATCATTCGCCAAACCATCCTAATTCATACCGAATATCATCCACCTTCTACACCGAGTAGTCTTTGTGGATTTATCTCGAACTGTGCACTTTAGGTGTTGTAAATGAGTGTTTGAGAGTGTTTGTAATCTCTTTTATTCTAATCTCGTTGTGCTTTCATGCCCCATTGAGATTGAATTTTATACTCATTGGATATAGTGGATTTTATACTTCCGCCCATGATTTTCTCCCTATTTTGGATTTCCACATAAAATTTCGGTGTTCATCTTGATTTTGCATTCTTATCTATTTTTTTAATATCTCATATCCAAATTGCTTCCGCTATATTTCTTGCTTTATTTCCTAACATCTTTATATATCAATTACATAGTATATCTCCTTTAAATAAATGTTGTTATATAAATGACTTTATCATATTTTCTTCATACTTATTTTTATTTTAATTAGTGTAATAGCCATAAAGTCATTTAGGACAGCCAAGTAAAATTGTAACACAGATGAAATGTTTAATGTAATTATAAAAAATATAATCCAACCATCGAAAGTTAACTTATAGGCCTCACATTAGGTAGGAACTTTATTATAGTTAAGGGATCATAAATTTTAAACAATTAATAAAGGTTTCGAGCGAAAGAGTTTAAAGTGTTTTAGATATAAATAATGCAACACATATTATTAGAATCTTATTCTTGTGAGATGTGATGTGGATGATGAGTAGGAGAAAATGAATTTATGTCATGACTTCCAAGCAATCGGGCGCAAATCTTCGGGCTCCTAGTGACGATCGCTTCGGTCCCGCAAAAATGGCATGCTTTGGGGTCATATCCTAGAGAACACATCTCCTACGCTTAAGTCGGTTTACGAAAGTTGGAAATTCAAGTATGCTAGGATTTGAGAAGTCGAGGTGAATCTTCCTCAAAACGTGTGAAAGGGTTTATTATTTATGGATTGATGTGGTTTTCATCGAAATGACAAGATTTCTCCTCTCTCTTGAAAGTAGAGGGGATTTGTAAGCCAAAAGTAGTATGTCTTTTTGTGAGTTATGTCATGATGAGATTTGAGTATTTACATAAGAAATAGATGAGGGGTAAGATAGTCAATAATGCAATAAGGTAACAAACCCTAATCTTAGTAGGCTTAGGTCTTGCCTTGCCATGTGTGAATGAGAGTTTTGGCTGATGTCAAGTTGACTTTGCTGATTGGAAGAGTTGGCGTGAGACGTGATAGATAAACTGGTGATTCCCGGAAATTGCCAACATACTTTTTATTATTTATTTACAATGACAAATTAAAGGAAAGTTTGACTTGAGTCTTCACATAGCAAAGGATCTAACCTAATATATTCGATAATGCATGAGCATGTGTGTATAAAAAGCGAGCAATCTATTTTCTTATAAGATCGTACTTTGTTTGCATCTTTACGCGAGCTCGTTAGAAGTTACATAAAAAATCATCATCTATTTATATTTATATTCATTTTTGTTCATTTCTGCTCTTTTCGTTAATCATTTATGTTCGTTTTGTGCTCTTTTTTGCTCTTTTTATTATCGTTTATATTTGTTTCTGTTCATTCATGTTATATGTGCTATTTTTGTTATTTTTATGGAACTTCGAACAAGAATTGTGTACTAAATATTAACTCAATAGTATTCAAATTATGACAATTAACATTTTCAAAAATTATTTTGACCTTGTTTATGAAAAGTTATAATTAGGCGACTGTTATGCATTGGGAAAATTGGTTATGATTTCAATTCACCTATTTTCATAGGAGACTCTACTCTAGAACAATTGAACTAGAATCTTCAATATAATCCGCAAATAATATATCCTAGATTTTCTCCCTTCTTCTTAAAAGGGCTTAAAAATTGGTGTATGAGTACCTTTCTCTCTTCCCATCCATACACTTTAGATAACTAAGTTGCCATATTTTGCTTGCCTATTTCAACGGTGAACTAAGTATCACTAATTCATACATTTTCCCTATTTCTATTTTATAAAGAGGCCCTTTAGCTATGCACCTATTTTCTTTTTGAGTGCTCTCATTGGTTTTGGCGTATTTTCAAACATGCATTTTCATTACTATTCTTATGTTATTAAGTTTTGATCAATCAGAGCCAAATAACGAATTCTCAAGTTTGACGTATAAAAGATCGATCCTAGATAATCAAGTATGCGGGCATTGGTAAGATCTGCAAAGGAGGTATCAGAAACCTTAGGTTCATTCTCCGCTTGGATCAGTTTTTGGCGTCCTTCTCTTATACCAAATAAACAAATAAATCAAAGTAACAGAGGAAAATGAACTCCGACACGGTAATATGGTCTAAAGGTCTCGTTGGAAATACGACTCTTGCATGCCAGCACATGCATGATGAATATGAAGAATATGATTTCTCCTTACAAAGACTACTTCTACATCTTGTTCTTATTTTTGTCACGTCAAGAATTGTTTACTTTTTCCTACAATTTCTTCAACAAAATATCATAAGTGCCCAAGTTCTAGTAAGTTCCCTATTTTACAATATTCCAATGTTCATGACTATGTGGTTTTTTTTTCTTTTTTATAATAGAACTACGTGTGTGTTTGTTTCGAGTAGAAAATATTTTGTCGAAAAATTATCATTCTATTTTCCAGACGTATAGTAGCATAAATGGTGGATAAATATTTTTAAGGGAACATAATTTCCCTCAATCAAGGGAAAATAAATTTCCTTTTATGAGAAAGGAAGTTAATTTTCCTCTGCCTCAATCAAGGGAAAATAAAGTCTTATCAATGGGAATTCAAGTTCTAAGCTTCTCTTACTTTGCCACCTTCAGTTTCTTTTTCCAAGTTTTGTCCTTGTCTTTTTCCTTTTTTATTGTAAAGTTCATAGATGAAATTTACAGGATTTTTTTAATTTCTATTATTTTATACATTTGAAAAGTTTTATCATAAGGAGATGTACAAACTTATCAAATTTAGGTGCTCAATATATATATATATATATATATATATATTTTGAAGTTGAATTAGTTATTTACCTTTTCTTTTCATATTTATGGGGTTTTTATGGTTGGTTTTTACATTTAAGTAGCTATTTTATAAAATTATTTTTCTTCTACCAAACAAAGAAAAATGTGGGTGGAAAATAGTTTTTCTTAAAAATTCATTTTTCCATGAAAAATAATTATAATTTCCTGAGAAAATATTTTCCCGCAACCAAACACGTACTGTTTCAATCTTATTACACAAAACTAGGAAAATCTCATTTGACATCATGTGTGAAAGATAAGTTTATAAGCCTATTCAATTACCTTTAATCTTTAATTTAAGTTTTTGAATGAGTTAGTTTTATAATATTATATTACAATATTTTTTTTGTCAAAAGGCCTCAAGTTCAAATCACAATATTCATATATAACTAAAAATTGTGTTAAATAAGGGGAAAAAAAGGTTATAAGACATTTATTATTTAAAACCCAAAGACGTTCATTAAAACTTATTCTTAGGCTGTTTTTATATTTTAAAACTTTTGGCTGAATTAATTGGATCCTTGACATATTCCTTCACACAATATTCAAATACATTATGCCCTTTTACTATTGCTACTATTCAAAACACGAATATATAAGACATGTTGTTGTTAATTAACTTAAAATTAGTTGCAAAAACATCATCCTAACTCTTAAACCTTTAGAAGTGAAAAAATATTAAAATCACATAGAGTCACAAAATCCACAGTGTCAAAGAATAAAGAGTAGTGCAAACCTTAAAAATACATTGTCTACCGAAAATATTTATTTTATATATACGAATAATAAAAAGAATTTCTCGATGTTTTGATAGGTGACTTCATAAAATACTATGGTCCTGTTTGGTAACAGCGTTTGGAGTAACTTTTATCATTTTGACCAAATCAAAACACTAACCAACTAAATATTAGTGTTTGGTAAAGTAGTGTTTCAACTAACGTTTGCAATAACTTACAATGTTTCAAGTTGTGTTTATGAAAAGTTAAAAATATTAACTTTTCACATTTAAAAGTATCGCTTCATATTTTTTTGATAAAAGCACCCTTCATTAATTTATATTTGGCAAATTATCTACATCCTTTTATATCAATTTACAATAATTAGCTAAATAAACCATTAAATTTATCGAACACATTTATTCAACCACTTAGTTGAATAGCAACTATCTATTAACAACTAAAATCTAACAGGTATCAATTACCCGAACAGACTATCAACTACACAAATAATTATTCTTTACTCAAACATCTCATTTTACCAAAAGTATTTCTTCTTGTCAATTTTAATAAACTTTGACTATAAATTAAAGAAAAATATATGTAATTTGGCATTTTGACAATCTATTACCAAAAGTATTTCTTCTAAATATTTTAAAATACTTTTTAATGACGTAATTTCTTATATAATTTGGAAGAAAATAATAGTCAAAGTTTATTTTCATTGACCATAAAAAATTAAATTAAATTAACTGTGATGAGCTATGTGTCGAAGTAGAATAATTCACGTTTTAGTTTAGGATTAATCAAACTCAAACTAATTGAGTATTAACATATGTTCCCGCACATAATTATTTATGGACATTGATATATTAATGCTTTTGTTATTTTAAAAGTATAAATTAACAATCCACATATTTTGATGTAAAAATTTCAGGCTGGCATTCTAATGGGACCCTCACTATTGAGCAGCAATAAAAGAGTGTATGATGCATTATTTCCACCAAGGAGGATGCTAATTCTCAGAACATTTGGATCCTTTGGTCTCATGATGCACCTATTTGGAATAGGAGTAAATAGTAGTATGTCATTGTTTAAAAATATCGGTAGAAGAACTATATTCATAGGGCTCATGGGCTTTATCTCCAGTATAATGTCAAGTTGTTTAACCTTATTCATAATTCGAAAATGCGTATCCAGCAACGTGGTAGATAAGTCCATTCAAATTGGACTTGGCATGGCTTTGTCCTATAATTCAGTGTCCCCGTTCATTGTTGTTGTGTCTGTCCTGAAAGATTTAAAGATCATCAATTCGGAGTTAGGAAAACTAGCTTCCTCGGTGTCACTGATGAGTGATCTTTCTGGGTGGTTTATTTCGTCATTCATCGTCCATATAGCCCACTCTTTTGAAACTCAAGGAAAACGACAGGCAACAATTACTGTAGTGTGTATTTTAGGATACTACTTAAGCATGTTTCTTATCCTCAGACCCTTTGTTATATTCATCGGAAAGCATACGCCACGCGGAAATACAATGAGCGAATCTCAACTTTTCATTGTGATCGTTTTAGTGTTAGTAGTAGGATTCATCGGCGAAATCATCGGGCAAGGTTCGGCATTGGGAGTTTTTGTATTCGGCCTAATTTTACCAGATGGACCTCCATTAGGGATAACATTGATGCAAAAGTTTGACACGTTCAGTTCTAGCGTACTACTTCCCATCTTTTGCACAATTAGTGGGGTTAGGACCAATTTGCACTCCTTAAATTTTGCTTCTTCGTTACTTGCTGAGGCAGTGCTAGTCATGGGATACCTAGGAAAGTTTGTAGGTATCCTCCTATCAACTCTTTTTGTAGGTTACTCCTCCGATGCATTACCACTTGCTCTCATCATGTGTTGCAAAGGAGTCATTGACCTTGCTGCCTATGGGGCCTTTAAGGATGGTAAGGTAAAGACCTTTATTCATCCTTTATCTTTTATTATTTACCGTAACATATTCATTTGCACAAATTTGTAACCGTGCTTACATTACTTGTTTGGTTGCATGAGAGTATTATTGCAGTATACTTGTGATTACTTCAAACTAAGTAGTCTTGATTGCAGTGTATCATTGGCAACATTATATCCAACCGAACATTATTTATATATAGTCATCGGCGATCGATGCATGATACATCAAAAACAAACTCTTTGTAATTTTACTATTACTGCAAGTTTGTTGATGATTAAGTCTCGGTATCTGGGATGTTATTGTTGGTTTAGTTTGACGTGTTACATGAGAACATTTATTTTCAGTTTGACACAATGAAAGATGGATGATATATGCCTTGTACTATTAATTTACACACGTCTTTGTTTGATTATCCACAGCTAATAACTGAGGAGATGTTTACTCTTGCAATCATAACAATGCTAATTGTGACAGCAATAGCGACGCCCCTTGCAAAATATCTTTACGATCCTTCGACAAAGTACACATCTTCTAATGCACAAACAATTATGAGTTCAGGCTATACTGGAATTCTCAAGGTATTAGCTTGTGTTTACAAGGAAGACGATGTCCGGTCCATTATCAACCTCTTTCAGATCGGGAGGTCTACAAAAGAGAGTCCGTTGCGGCTTTTTGTTCTCCAACTCTATGAGCTCGTTGGCAATAGGCAAGCTGTCCTTGCACCATACGACCAAGCCAAAAAGAAAAAATTTACGCGAAGCAATACGCAACACACAATTTGTGCATTCAAAATGTTCGAAAAAGGGAACCAAGATAATGTATTAGTTCAACATTTCACTGCAAGTGCTCCTTATGCTACGATGCACAATGACATATGCAGTCTTGCATATGAGAGAGGAGTACATATGATCATACTCCCTTTTCACCAAAACAAAGGCATTGACAAAGTCATAGAAGCTTCACCTACAAACATAAGGAATGTGAACCGTAGAGTTCTAAGGAAGAGTCCGTGTTCAGTGGGAATTTTGATCGACAAAAGATCATCTCGAAACCTCATCATCAGCGGTTCATCGTTTTACACAGTTGCTACACTGTTCCTGGGTGGACACGATGATCATGAAGCCTTGGCCTATAGTAGACGTATGATCGAGGACCCAAACGTGAGGCTGAATGTGATTAGAATCAATTCCCAAGTAGATGACGAGGAGATGAACTACGAGAGATCCCTGGATGATATGGTTATAAATGACTTCTTTGCAAGCATTACAAGCAAGGACAATGTTGTGTATAAAGATGTTATAGTGAAGGATGCAGAAGGCACAACAAGGATCCTTCGTGCGATTGAAGACCATGTCGATTTAGTCTTGGTTGGGAGGTACCACGATCCAAAGATGCCCTCAATATGTGGTCTTACAGACTGGAATCAGTGCCCTGAGCTCGGCGCCATTGGAGCTATGCTTACTTCCTGGGATTTTCAGTTTTCATTGTTAGTCATACAACAACAACGTGGAGAAAGGATGGACCTTTATCTTAGGCAAGATTCTACAAGCTCTTTGTCCTCTTTGAAAGAGGCCAATTCAAATAAGGCCCTTGACTTGTTTCCCTATACGTAGGACCTCATAGCTCCTTCTACTTTGTTTCTTTTTTGTCCTCTTCTCTAATTCCATTCCTTTCATATAACATATTTAGAATTATGTATTACCGAGTTAAGTGAATGAAATCCCGCACTTTCTGTTAAAAAATACACATATTTGGAATCATAGTTCTCGATTATTAAGCATTGAGTTAAATTCATGGGATCTAATTTTTTAATATAAGATAATATCTACGTACAAAGTAGCGTACCTAACTCATCCCAACAAATATCAATATTTGCATTTCAATGGTTGTTCATAAAATCCTATAAACCTAGGATCGCATCTTTTGTAAGTTATAGAAAATTTAAAAATTATGTTTTATTTATTGTCACTAAGAAGATTTATGGGCCTCATCTATAATTCATTTAAGTGCCCATATTTAATTTAATTGGCTTGGAGAAGTTTTGATGTTTTATCTATTTATTTTTATTTTTATCAAAAGAGTTTTGATGCTAACATAATTTCAATGTGATACAGATATTACTTGTGGCTTGAAATTTTATACGGTGGCCTTTGATTCAGCAAATGTTCAATAAGTATATCACAGTGGGGTTTTTTTTTTTTTAAAGAAAAAGTACAACAATTAGCAGGTAACCCTTCTCACAAGGGTTCTACCTAACTTGTCCTCCATTAAAATAGAGAGAAACCAAGAAGAATGGATAGATAACCAAATTAAAGAAGAAGAAACACAAAAACCAAACTTGACTCGGTTTACGAGTCCGATTCCATTCTCTGTACATATGATGAATAAGAACATGGTTGTACCTTCAAAGATAACAACGAGTATCTTGAATAAGCGTTTAGATTTCCCAAGGTACCTGAATTTCTCCTTGAGTCACTTTAATGACCGTTTGGTTATCCTCTTCCAAAATAATTGAACAAAACTCTGCTTGCACTGGTGCTTTGACACCATTTCTTATAGAAGACGCCTCGCTTGTTAGCATTAGGGGTGTGTAGAAAAACCGAAACCGAAAACCGATAAAAAAGCGGTTAACCGATTAATTTATTTAGAAAAATCGGTTCGGTTAACCGAACCGAATTTTTTTCGGTTCACGGTTCGGATACGGTTCACGTTCGAAAATTTTCGGTTAACCGATCCGAATTTTTAAAAAATAAAAAACTCTTGAAATTGAAAACCCTCGCCGCTCTCCTCTCACTTGCTTGCTACGGTTATATCGCTCGGTGGCTAGCTACTCCCCTCCTCTCTCTCTCTCCCTCTCGCCTCCCCCTCTGTCCTCGTTCTCACTCTCTTGCTGCGCCGGTGCTTGGTCTTGCCGCTGCCGCTGCCTGAAATGCTCGATGCTTGCCTGAATCTGCCGATTCGATTTGAATTTTTGGATTTAATTTTGCGAAGTTTGAATTTATTTTTTCAAATAACGGTTAACCGTAAACCGATCCGATTTTTCCGGTTAACCGGACTTTTCGGTTCGGTTACGGATCGGGATTTTGCCAATCAGTAAACTTGGTTAACCGAAATGTCGGATAACCGGAAAAATCGGATCGGTTACGGTTCGGGATTTTTACTATCCGAAATTCCGGTTAACTGAAAATCGGTTAACCAAAACGCGGTTAACCGGTTTTGCACACCCCTAGTTAGCATTAATGTTGGTCCTAAGTTTGTCGTCCCAGCTTGAATAAGCCTACCATTTCAACCTTTGATCACGAAACCTCCCACCGCCGCTAAAGCGGACCTCGATCCATCGAAGTTGACTTTGATGAATCCTCTAGGCGGTTTGTGCCAACAGACAAACTAGGAAGAAGTGGTGGAACGTGGTGGGAGGGATAATGAGGATAAGTTGAAATGTTGATCCGGTCTCGCACTGGAATGCCATTCAGCCTAAGATGTTTTGACTCGTAAAATTGTAGCAATAACATTATAAGATCAATTGTTAAAAATTGTAACATTCCCGCTTTTCCAAATACTCCATAACAAATGAACTATTCGGATCATTTAAGTTGGTTTTTTCAATCTCTTGAATGCGGTGATAATATCGGTTAGAGAAGAATTCTACATTGACTTAAATTCACCTCTGACCACTTGTGTCAAAAAGATGTGTCCTAGGTATCAATGACGTAACAACATAGTGAAAAAAATGGTTAATTGATTCACAATGAACTTCACACAATGGAAAAATATTGACATATTCAAACCTCTTTTAGCAAGATTATCACGTGTAGTTAATGCATTGTGTCCTATTTTCCATAAAAACATTTTCAATTTAGCATCAAATCCATATTCCAAATCCACGTAAAGTCCGACATAGTTGAGCTGGAGGGAATATTATGTGCATTCTAAGTAGCAAAGTTAGTCGTAAACTTGCCGCTGCTACACAAACCCCAGCAAACAGAGTCCTCAATTTCATGAGCGGGAAGAGGAATAGTCTTAATAAATTGACAAATATCATTTGGTAGGAAGGTATTAAGATGTACCAGGTCCTACTCTTTCTTTGGCGTGATGCATTCACTAACCGTAGCATTTTCTTGGAATATTCGGGTGATCTGCGGTCATGATAATCCGAGTAATTTAACATTATCGCACCATGGATCCAACCAGAACTTCATCATTTTACCATTGCCTATTTTCCATCTTAAACCTCTTTTAAAAAGATCCTTTTCCTTGACCAAATATTTCCAAGCCCAAGAATTTGAAACTTTAATTTTCCATGAGAAAAAGTCCACAGATAGTGGATACTTGGATCTCATGATTTTCCCCGTAAATTGTCATCCACAAATAAGTATTTCCACACAAGTTTACATAAGAAAGCTTGGTTAATCGCTTCAGCTTTTCTAAGGCCCAAACCTCCCAATTTCTTAGGACTACATACTTTATCACATGCGACCATAGATAGCCCTTTAACATATTGAAGTTTTTTTCCAAAAAAATCATGATTAATTTTGTCCAAAGAGTTAGTAGTACTCTTCGATAACTTAAAGTTCCGCATCATATAAGCGGGAAGATATTCAAGATTAGATTAAATAAGCACAACCTTACACGCCTTAGAAAGCGAGTTAGCTTTCCGGTTCCGCAACTTGCAATCCTCTTTCGTTAAGATATCCGCAAATAAAGAGTTGTTCGCTCTTCCTCTAAAATAGAACGGGAAGATATTTCTCCAAAGAATCGAGTGTGCAGAATATTAAAAGCGAGGAAATAGAATCCCTAACCGCAACCGACTTATAGAATTAATGAGTTGTCTTATAGAATTTCTTGGAAAACCTAGAGCTGACTTATAGAATTAATGAGTTGTCCTGACTGATTACAAAAGTTATTTAGAATATTGTGGAGTTTGAGACATGTCTCATAATTAGCCTTATATAAAATTAAAAAAAAAAAAAGACTATCATAAGCAAAGAGCAAATAGGAAAATTTATGTTTAATCCAAATCCCTAATTTAGGTTGCATAGCAACAAGCTGAAGTCTATACGCCAAGATGTCCATATATAAGATAAACAAATATGGAAACAGGGGTCTCCTTGCCTAAGTGCTCGAGAAGGTTGAAAAATCCCACAAGATTCATCATTAATGACAATTCAATACGTTACTAAAGTAATACGTTCACGTATCCAATTAATCCAAACATGATGGAAACCTTTAGACAAGTCAATAAAAAGTCTTATTCAATTCTGTCATAAGCTTTTTCCATATCCAATTGGAGCCCTACATAAGCTTGTTTACCTTTAATGTTCCCAAATTTATTGATGACTTCATGTGCCAAAAGGATATTATCATGAATATCCCTACCTGGCACAAAAGCACTTTGGAAAGGCAGGAATCTTAGAAATGATCTTATAAATGCTATTACACAAGCTAGTTGGCCTGAATCGACTTAAGAATTTGTAACTTTCGGAAATAAGGCAATGAAAGTATGATTTACCTTTTTCAAAAGTTTGTCGTGATTAAAAAAATCCATTATACAAGAAGTGATATCATTACCAATAATGTCCCAATGCTATTGGAAAACCTCAGCACCGAAACGATCCATCCCGGGGGCTTTAGTTGTATTCATTTGAAAAACAATATTCTTAACCTCGGATGGAGAAACCGGAAGAATAAGTCTGGTCATTTTCCCATCTGGATAATAAGGCCTGAAAATTGATATTTAGTGACGATATATTGGATCCCTGTTGGGATTTAAATTTATGGGTGAAGTCAGCCATGAACTTCTATTGGATATTTGTCTTATCAATGATGCATACACCCGACTCATCCTTAATTCTAATAATGTTCATTTTTTGTTTTACGAAGGCTCAACAACGATGAAAGAAATTAGAATTTCTATCACTTTTAGTCAGCCATTCTTTCCTATAGAATTTTCCCTAGTATTTATGATTAAACAAAAGTGATCTTTCTCTTTGTTTAATCAAACGAGAATGCCAATGAATTAGTTTAAGATTGTAAGGGTCAGCCAATATTCTTTCTTCCACTTTACGTAACGAGTGGAGTTTTCTCAATCTTTTGAGAGTAGCTACTGCAAACTTTGCTAGCCCATAACTTAAGTTTAGCTTTAACATTTTTAGTTTACTCGACCACCTTAAACATAGGCGTTCCTCGATAATTTCTATCCCACTCGTTGTTGAATAATCTTATTAACTTCAGCATAACTAAACCAAGTCATTTTGAAACCTAAAATTTCGATGGCGATGTTGCCGAATTTCAGGGTTAGTAATTAACAAAATGTAATTGTGGTCGGAACACAAAAATCTGCCATGTGATACAAAACTATTAGGGTACAAGCTCCTCCAATCCATGAGTGGTGGCTCTATCCAACGTCTCATAAATAAGGTGACCCCTTATATTTTTTTTTTTTCATGTGAAAATTCTATCAGCTTGAAGGGATACTCTCTCCCTTGATAACGAGAGAAATTCCCTTATACACGCACATTATTGAGTGCTAATTTATGTCCCCTAACATTTTCGTTCAAACATTACATTTCATTAACATCATCAATAATACACCATGATAAATTAATAAGACAGTTAAGTTCCTGTCAATGTTTCCAAAAGACGAGGCTTGTCAATAGCTTGAGTTGGATTGTAAATTCCTGTAACGATACATTCTTTTTGGATAACCTTATCAAAACATGCAAATATATAATCTGTTAATCTTTAACAATAATATTAACGGCGATATTATAATTATTCTTTAACATGCAAATTTTGATCATTGATCGATGTTAAATTTTTACTTTGAGATTATTAAAGGTCTTAAAAGGTAAAAAAATACACCATATTTTTAGGTCGAATCTGGATTGTATTGATGATTTTTTAAGATGAATTTGTCTTCTATATTGATGAATATGAGTTTTTAAAGTCCGATATACTCGTATTGATAAATATGATATTTTATTTGATAAATTTATCTTTTATATTAATACCGATAAATATGATGCTTTCGTTGATGAATTTGTCTATTATATGGATTAATCTATAATTTTTACATCTGATTTTTGGTCGAATTTGGGTCGTATTGATGAATCTTTTTCAAAATGAATTTGTCTTCTATATTGATGAATCTGAGTTTTTTAAAATTTGATCTACTCGTATTAATAAATATGATATTTTCTTTGATAAATTTATCTTTTATATTAATACTCGATAAATACAATGCTTTTTTGATGAATTTGTCCACTATATGATGAAACTATTTTTTATGTCTGATTTTCTTTGTATTGATGAATATGATATTTTAATTGATAAATTTGTATTTTGTATCAATGAATTTGTATTTTTTAAATAGTATGGATTATCAATTGTTGGATATGACATTTAAAAAAGAATACATTGAATAAGTGTTTTTTATGAATAATTAAATTTTTTGATGAATATGTTAATTATATTTTTATGAATATTTACTTATCTTTGATGAATTTATATTATGCTAAAGAAAATACGTTACTTCCTGTGTTTTTTTATGAATTTTACTAATTTACCTCTAAATATTTGTTCATCCTAATGTATTTGGATAGTTTCACATTAAATGTGTCTTTTTTAAATAAAAATATATAAATTTATTCATAAACATATTAATTATTTTTGATAAATATTTACTAATTATTGATAAACTTTTGTAGAGAACAAAGCAAAAAAAAGTCCACACAAATCTTGGAGAAAAAAGTGATGAATACGAAGAATATGATGGACATTGACAAGTGTAGATATTTTTGAAAATTTATTTAAGTTTGTTATAGAACTCAATAGTATTGTTGTAACATTCATTAGTTTCTACAAATTTATTTGTAAATTTCTCAATGTACTCGATTATTTATTTGTATACTTTTTATGTGAATGAATAAATATTTATATTCATAAAATTTTTGAAAAAATTAGAGTTATATATATTTAATTAAAATATTCATCACATTCATATTAAATTCATCATTATACATTGATCATAATTTTAATTTAAATACAAATAAAAAAATTAACCAATTAAACTTTTAGTTATTTCATGGGTATTTTTTAAAAAACACTGAAGATATATATATTTAATTCAAATATTCATTATATTTATATTAAATGCATTAGTATGTATTGATAATATTGAGTCAAGTGCATTGAAAAAGTGTAGTTAAGTGATTAAATATTAATGAAAAATTCACTTAAACACAAAAAGTATACACTACAAAAATTTATCAAATTTGAAAAAATTCATCATTTTATTGTAAAAATTCATCGCATATAAATTTGGTTTCAAAATTGTACGCATGACGCTATATTCAACCACCTAACTAGGTGGCTGAATGACCATGGTAGAATCAATATTATTATTGACTATCATTGATAGATTGAGCACTAATTTTTCATTCTAACAGTTCCTGCCTTTTCCTTTTAAAATGGGTAATTGGTGTGTTTTTGAGTAAAACATTACTGTTTTTATTTAGGAGCCTTCTTTAAAACTAATTGTTTGTTTTGTCCTTTTAAATGCTGAATTCATTTTATACGTGTTTTATAAGCATATTATACGCGTTTTAACTCTTAACTAATGAAGCAATTAACATCTACTATCTTCGCTTCAATTTATTTGTCACTTTCGGTTATTGAAGGAATATCAAGATGGAGTTAATCTTAAAATAAATTAGTAAATAAAATAGTAAAATATCCTTATGATTTCATTGGAAATGAGGAAAGTAAGGAAAGAATAACAATTAATAAGTAAAAAATTTATAAAATACTTATTCATATATTATTGGAATTGTATAATGACAAACTTGTGAAACAAAAAATGTTAGATCAAACGAAAATTAAATTGAATAAAGGGAGTACTTTTCAAATAGGATTTATGTGATTTAAATTATTGGATGACACCATTTCATATAAGAGTTATTGTAAGGTGACTTTTAGACTAACACCAACTTATTTTTAGGGTGATTGTTTAATTTCGTAGTGACTAATTATTTATATAATAGTGACTTTTATCATAGTCACTCTTAAATAACTCATTAATCACCCAAATTTTATAATACGACTCAAATGAGACGATCTCATATAAGAACTACCGTTTTTAAAATTGACGGTAGTTTTTATGAATGAAATCTTAGCTTGGAAAAAGTAAAAAGAAAAAAGAAAGATAAATTATTTTTTTTTGGGTGCTGCCTGGTTCCTGAGGAACGAGAAAGAAATGAAGAGCGCGAGACACTTCCACCGAAACTTAAAAATTTATACTGCTCCCCCTTTTCCTTACACCCCCAAGAATCGCTCCTCTCTCTCTCCTCTCCCCACCCCACCCCACCCCACCCCACCTCCTCTCCTTCTCCCTCCTTCCTCTACCATCCTCCATTGATTACACTCAGTTCTTTGCGTTCTGTAAGTTCTTTCTAATTTCCTTTTTTCTCTGCTTTTTCCTACGTTTTTCTGTACTTTTCTGCTCCGCTTGAGCTTCTGGGATTGGCGGGAATAAAGGCATTTATACGTTTGACAATTTTTCTGCTGTTTTAGATTCCAAAATTTGCATCTGGGTTTAATGTATTTACTGCCCGTTGACTCCGATGCTTATCTGGGCAGTATAATTCAATGCTAATGTAAGTAACAATAGCGAATTTGTGGTGTTTCGTGTGCTTGTCGGTTGCTTAACTCGGCGAACCTCTTTAACACGTTTTTTTCTGGGTTTGATCTTTTTCCATAATAGCTACTCGTTTTTGGATCATTGTGGTGTGTATTGCTTAATACATGCAGTTGATTGCCAATTTTTTGATGGGCATTGCTTGATTTGTGGTGATTGTGTTCTATTTTTTGTGGTGTTGTTGATTTTGGAGGCCGCTAGGGTTTCCCGTTTTACATTTATTGATGCATTGTTTATTGGGCATCATATATTTATGTACTGGGTATTTGATGTTTGGTGCTGAATGACTTGAAAACATATGGCTGATCACCAAATCGTTTGTGGGTATGGCTGATCACCAAATCGTTTGTGGGACTAGTCTGAATGTCTCTTATTCTTGTTGTTCTGTGGACATGGTAGGGTTTTGGTGGTGCTCGTGTTGACGCATTGCTCGGTGGTGCTATCCGTGAAGAATTGGGCATTCATTGTTTGTTTGGCTGATTGAGTCAGAAAATGCCATTACTGAAAAGAAAGCCATTCTCATTGTCGGAACCACCAAAGGACTTAGAGCCTCGTGAGCTTGTATTTCAAGTTCGGTTCACAAAGGAGATTTTCCGGGATTATCAGTATCCTTACTTGAAGAATTTGCACTAAATCAATTCTTTATTTGTATTGTCTTGTGTTCTTTTTTGGGCTCCTTGATTGCAATTAGAGAGTACCTGAAGCGGATCAATTTGTATCGTCAGAGAGTGTGGACATGTAAGGTAACTGGAAAGAAGAATCTGACGTACGAGGAGGCTTTAGTCTCAGAGCAGCGTGCAGCAGAGAGGGTTCAAAAGTTCCCTGAAGAGTTTATCGAACCAGTTCTGAGAACTGTGCAATATAGTAAGAGCTTTTTGGTACATTAGTTGTCTAGGTTATTCCTTATCATCCTTGGATTTTTGGCTTGATCCTAAATGGACTGCTCTACATGTAGCTAGAATCTAGATTTGTTAAGAGCTAATTTTGTATGTATTTTTGCTTCTCTGTGTTGCTATGAGCGCCTAGATGTCAGCATAACTTTGATTATATGCTTCAAAAGGTCCATTTTTGGAATACATATGCTATGTGTAATGTCTTTTCTGTTGAAGTATGAAACCAGTATGCTACAGTTCCGTCATCTTCTGTATCTAGGAGTCAATACTGCATGAAGGTCCTTACTAAGAAACAATATTCCTTTGCATGTGTTCATGTTTGGAGAACCAAACTGTTCAAGATTCAGAATTTAGGTGGGTGAGGTTATAAACACTTTAATTGTGTAATTTTGGAGAAGCAACAGAAACCATAATCAGGAGCACACATAAACGATGCTGAGGTTTACCTCTTCTCGTGGAGGGATTTGGTCTTCTAGTTTTGTCAACCCACTTCAAAATGCTCTTCAACGCTGCCAAGTTGCATTCCTCTTTTCGGAAATACATCTTTAGTCATCAATGCAGTAACACATCCCTGGTCCAACAGCCTCTCCCTATGATAGCCCCGTCCAATTAAGTCTAGAGCTCTAGAATTCTTCCCTCTGAAGAAGTTGTAGGCTTTGCTAATCTGGAGTTTATTTTCAACCATTCTTCCCAGCAAGTAAATGTGGACATTCTCACATGTTGTTTGCCCTGTAACATCAGCGTGACAGATCAGCATGATTGGAGTATGATATTTGGCCAGAAACTCTTGTGCTGTCATTTCACTCAAGATTACTCAACATCTTTTATATTTGGCCAGAAAAATGTAATTCTTTGTACAGGAGGAGACTTTTTCTGTGGAACATTCAGCATCTGGATATATATAAGTTTGAGGGTTTATATGGTGAAAAATGCCCCACTTAAGTGTTACTGAAATTTCTTTTTCTTTTCTCTATATGTGGGACTTTCTAATATTTTTAAGTGTTTTCTTTGTTAATTGTTGATATAATAATAAGATTGTTCTGTGGACAATCAAGTTAAGCAGCCTAGGGTATTTCAGGATGGCTGTAAGTCCTTAGTTTCTCACAGATTGTTTCGGAGCTCAACTTGCAGTGCATTTAGAAGCAAAAGTGTGACTTTTGCAAGTTGATCAAGATGTCATAACCAATATGGCTCTTTTTCTTTTTCTTTTTCTATTGACTAATGAAAAACATATATTGACAAAGAGCAAAGAATCCACGGAGATGTTCAGAATGCTCTATGATCAACATGGAGCTGTAGAAAATTGAAAAGCATGTTCTATGATTATGAGTTTTAGTTGACCCCTTGCTCCTCATTTATCTTATCTGTTCCCACCTCTTTCTATGCTACCCTTCCCCCAAGGACCGAAAAAGATCCTCATTTCTCCTTCAATGTTGGCCAAAGCAACATTGACCTTTTCCCCTTATTTCTCTTTTCATCAGAGATGTGATTCTTCAACGAATCTGAAGATCAACCTTACCGATACCCAAATACCTCGCTTGAAAACCTGCGTGAAAGTTTCCATTATTTTCATTCCAATTAGTTCAAAATTTCTTCTTAGCATGGCATGGATACAACTGAATCTTTGAGACCCCGAGTACCAGGGTGACTTTCTTCGCCACAATTGTCTCCCTCTGTTATTGATATTTAATATTTTACTTGATTTCATTGCAGATCTTATTGTTAACTCTCTACATTGACTGAGTCAATTATTTTGCTTTCTCATCTTGATTGGGTTATTTTGTGATTTTTCTGGTAAAAGGAAAAGATATTGACTTATATTACGTATCAGTTAACAGCTGAAGTGTGCCTATCAAGTTGGAATAGATAAAGGACGAAAAATGGTGATAGATGTAATGTTATGCAACTGTTCTATCTAAGTTGTTACAGGTGAATGAGTAAAAAGATGTTAAAAGTGAAAGAAGGTTCAAGATATTAACAAATTTAAAAGCTAGAGTCGAGGTCAGGTTTTTCAAATTCAGAACTCAAAACGTTAGGAACAGACATGTCTAGCAGAAGTGTATTTGTTTACAACTGAAACGTGGTTGGTTATCTAGTAAGTTATTTATGCAACTTAATGCCTTCATGTCAACCAGTCCTCTATTCTGTTTGTTGAATGACTCATGCTGCATTATCGATCATATGTATCATCCGCAACTGCACCCTCTCGGACTTCAATATTCATCATTATCAAAAGCAAGACTGAGGGTAGGGTTCTTTCTTTGCTTTCGTTGCAATAAAGGATTTTGTTCTCTTTCACCTAGAAGGCTAATATGACAAACAGAAATTTGCAATAAAAAGCCTGCAAAACAGCCATATGAAGAGACTTCACACTAAGACATCAGATGTGATGCACAAGTTATGTGATTCTGTGCTGTATTTTATTATGTGCTTTATTTCCCCTTTTATGGTTATCAACATGAATTCAGTGGGGCCAATCGACAACAAATCGGCTGCACTGGAAGGAAGGGTTTGGACTTGAGCGACCACATTTTGCAGGACTTTAGTTGTTTATCCCGTTGCAGCTTGAAAGGCTGTGACAACTGTTTTCAAATGGAGAAAGGCCACAATATTAGCAGCGAGTCGTTCTACAACTGTTTTGAAATGGAAAATGGCATTTATATCTTCATTTTATTAATTTTTTGATGACTTGTTTCATATTTTTACTATTTACGTCTGTTTATTGTAAACTTTGTTACATTATGCTAATAATAATATTATAAAGTCAATCTTTCTAAGAACTGGTATCAAATATTATTTCGTGAATTGTTCTGAAAATTCACTTTATGACAACTACAATTTGCTACATGATTGCTGCGTTAGCGCCTTTCTGCGATACCACATCCATTACTGCTAGTGCAACCGAAATTACGTTTTGAATCTGTGCCTTTACTTTTCTTCTTTTTGGGAGGGTTTTTTTTTTTTTGGGGAGGGGGGCTTGTTGGAGCTTGGGAGGTGCTCTTCCATGTCTATAGAACATAATGATGTTTTCACCTGCAGTTCTACACTCAATTCTTTTTCCCCTCTCTTCACAGGTATGCTCCCTCTAAGTGATTTGATTAACAAGATTAAAACAAATCTGCAAGAGAGCCTGGTTGAGGGTGTAGAATTGCATGGAAAGAAGGATGGCTATGCACATATGTGCAGGATAGTGAAAATTTTGGATGATGAAGCCAACAAATCCCGTTATGAAGTGGTGTGGCTTAAGGATGGCGGTAAAACTGATGGAACTGCAGTTTTAGGCAAAGAAGATCTGATTCGTACAAAGCTTCCATTTGGTAGAGAGGTTCTAAAATCTTTTATCAGGGAGTCTACAAATCGTAGTCTTCCTTGGGTAATTCACAATAATTTGGCATCAAACTATGGAATTCCTACTGACCCACCAGAAGAGTTAAAGAGCAAAGTATCCTTCCTGAATGGATGTGTAATCAGCAGCAAGAAGAGAAAGAAAAATGAGGTATGGAGAAATCACTGTGGACTCCCCTTTCCATTCTAGTGGCTCTTAGTTGGTTCTAGTTTTTTTGTTAGAAGTAATATTTTTTGTGTTATTTTGTATGAAACATCCTTACTAGGAATCTCAGGAAGGAAATGCAGCAAAACATAAGCAAAGCAAACTAGAAAGGGGAAATCTGATAGTCGAAACGGTGATGATGATGTGCACAAAGGTGGGTACCTCTATTAAAGCTATATTGGTTGTAAGTGGTTGTTAAATGACCCTTCGCTTACTTTTTCTGCTATTCATATTTAAAAAATAACACACCCGCGTGCACACACACACCCCCATGTGGGATGTGGGTTTTTGATGTTATCCATCAACACATTTGCAGGGAATGAGCCCATCAAATATCCAATTGATGACCAGCTGGTGCGGCCTGGTGTTGATGATCCAGTTTTTACGGATCGTCCTTCCCCCTTGAGAGACTTCAGCATTCCATTAGATTGTGTTGGGGATCTTTTGATGGTTTGGGACTTCTGTTCATCTTTTGGTAGGTTGCTGTACTTGTGGCCATTTTCTCTCGAGGATTTTGAGAAGGCAATATGTCACAAAGACAGCAATCTTGCACTTATAGTGGAAATCCATGCAGCGATTCTTAGCTTACTTATAAAAGAGCCAGGAGAGTATTATTCGATTTTGCAGAAAAAGAAGCGTAAACCAAAGGTCAAAAGATCTTTCCAGTGAAGAAGTTTCTTTTCTCCTTTTTAAACTTGATGATATTCATGATCATGGTGTTATATATAAGCTCCATACAAACTTCTGGCATGTTGCTGTACACTTCCTTATATCATGTCAATTTTCTGACCATTGGATTTTCTTTTCAGATTTCTTTAATTACCTGGATGGAGTATTTGTGCGATTTTATAGAAATGATTGGCACCTCCAACCTAACAACTCAAATACCAACTATAAAGCGGGGGCACTATGGCCTGTTAGATCCTCCTATCAAATTGAGGATCTTAAGAGAGTTGGTTGACCAAGTTCTCACCACTGATCTTATGAGGGAGAAGTTGAATGAGTACCTTGAGCAACGACAGGCAATTGCTGCTTCAAAAGAGGGGAAGCAGTACAAGAAGGAAAAAAGAAGAGAGAGGCCAAGGAATCTCTGAGAGTTGTCCCTGAAGCCAATGGTGTACTTCTAGAGCATAATTTAGATTTGACTGAAGATGGTCCGGGTGTTCCAGGGAAAAATAGTCACAATATGGTGAATGGAAATTGTATAGAGAAATTGTCCTCTGATGAGAGCCAGCCGTTACTAAATGGGTCTGTTATCTTATCTTGCATATGACAAGATATTTATTATAGTGAGATTTTTGTCCTGAGTTGTAACTTCTGCTGATTTCTATGTAGTAGTGGCAATCAAAGCAGTAAAGTGCAGGGGAAAACTAAGAAGCTGTTGGAAGAACTGGAAAGGAGCAAGGAACAAAGGGTGGGATCAGAATTCCTTCTCTGTATATCTGTGGCTATGTTATGGACAAGCACATTCTGTGCATGTACTTTTTCCTTTTGGCTGCTCTTGGATTTTTAATTGTTCGCTGCTTTTGTTGCAGAAAGAACTTCTTGAGAGAGAAATGGAGAAACGGGTTATTCGTTCCAACCCCTTAGGTAAAGATAGAGATTATAATAGATATTGGTTCTTCCGACGCGATGGGCGAGTATTTGTTGAGAGTCTCGACTCTAAGCAATGGGGCTACTATAGCAGCAAGGAAGAGGTATTTCCTTTTCCTTAGGTTATAATTTTTGAACTTCGAGATTTTTTCCTGTGGCCATTCTTCTGATAATATTAAGTTGATGTTGTCCACAGCTTGATGCGCTGATAGGTTCTTTGAACCCAAAGGGGAGAGAGAGAGGGCTCTCAAAAGACAACTTGAAAAGTATTATACGAGAATATGGTGAGTGCTTAATTCATAAAATAGTCCGCAAAACTACTTTATCCTCCTCATCTTTTACATTGGAATGCATGGATGTTTTTAGAAACTAAAAAGCGATTCAATGCCTTTGTTTTTTAGCTACTAAAATTTTTTCCTTATCAGGTCTTGTGTTGTTCCATTTAAACATACATACTGCTAGAGCAGGTTCAGTTTGAAGAATAAAGCACTTTCTGGCTTGCTTTCGCATAACTGTTCTGCTAATGCCTTTTTGTCAGTTTTCCTATGGGAGAATTTTGTTAGTTAAGCATCTATTTGTATCCTGGGTAGTTGGGCAGGTTTTTGGATCACACTGAAAATATTTGTGTATATGTAAGCTTTTTCGTCCTTTTTTTACATAATATCTATACATTTTTTCGGCTTCTTTTCTAACTTTACCATTTGTATATCCTGGCCAAACAACATACTGGATCACTGACCTTGCTTCTTACTGTCTGTGCGATCTGACTCTTATGTATGAATGATGATTTGGAAGTTCAGCAATCTGGTGTTCTTAGAGCCCATAATAATCTCATTAGTATTAAGTCTTCCTTTGACATGTCTGCTTTTAAGTACTTTCTTACCTGAAAGCCTTTTGCTTGCAGTAACGCATTACAAAAAGATCGAAGGAAGCTGCACTAAGACTTGCTTTGGAAGACGGGGTGGTTCGGAGGTCCACCCGGGTACGAGCTCCTCCTAAGGATAATCCCGCCCTGGCATTCCTCAGGTATTCCAACAAGTGGAAGACTTTGATGTGTTAGATAGAGAGGGAGAGATGGCAGAGTCCCAAATTCGGCAGTTTAGCCGAGGACTCAGCCTAACTCATGGATCACTCAGTGCTGTTTTTCTTTTTGCATTGACTGCACTGTAATGGAGATCATATGAAAAACCGAATGAATATATATGCTCAGGTGCTTTACGATCATTTGTTTGTAGAGGAAGAAGCTGTTGGTAATTTTTGGCAATTTGAGCAACAGTTTTGTAAATGAATTTAGCATACCTTGCCTCGAGATTTCAAATGATAGTTGAAGTTTACTCTACAGTTACATTGTTTATGTGTGGTTCATGCCATGACCAGTATCAGCCTTTGGTGTTCTAATTTGTTTCTAGTTAATTTTAGGAGCCAATATCCTCAGTAGCGATTAATCTCGGGCCCATGTCACTATACTAATGTCAATTTTGTTTGATATTTTGTTTTAGATGATTACTCATTTTGATCCTAGTTTTAGCTTTCTTCCCCTAAACTTTCTCTGAAGTTATAAATCTAATTTGATGGGTAGTATTGATGTCTATCAACGAACAAGAGTTTGCTAGCTGCTGAGTGGTGAGGACAAAGATTTTTCGTAAATTTTGACCATAATTAATAATGATGTCAGCTAATTTAACTAATAATTAATATTAAAGTTAAACTGTAATTAACAATAATATCAGCTAATTCAATTAATAATTAATACTGGAGTTTTAGGTTTGAAGTCCTTCCTATAATCAGCCAATGCAACCCAAAAACAAGGTGAAAAAATAATAAATCTTCAGTTGTTTTAAATGGTGTGTAAACCTTCACTTATAACAGCTTTCAGCTTACTTCATTTAAGTTGCAATGCTATAACAACTAATTATTTAACTTATTTCAGCCCACTTCAACTCATTTCACCTATAATATCAAACTACACCTTATTTCAACTCATAACAGTTTTAACAATTATAACGCTAATCTTTTCAGCCATTTCAACTCATTTTAGCTCATTTAAACTGTAACATATAAAACAACTAATTTTAACAATCATTTCAAAAATGCCCTTAGTGTTTGTGTTTTTTTTTTAGCCGAACATATAAAGAGAGCATCTGGAATATGTTACATTTGTAAAATACCCCCAAAAAATTTAAGGTGGGCAAAGGATGCCATAGTGCTCAAGCAAATACTGGAAAATTGAGGGTAACGAAGAAATCAAGAAGACGAAAATGAAGAAAAATATCTTCAATGTTAAGAAAACTTAAAATGATCACATTCTGATATTATTCATGAAAGAACAGTGTTGATACATTAAGCATACATGAGCAGCATGTTACATATACATGTGGTTAGCTTCATATACCACCTGCCTCTCCCCTCCTCCCCGGCATGGAACACAAACAGTTTGATAATTCCTTAAGCGCACTAATTAGGGTTAAGTTATGTTGACCACAGCACGGCCAATAATGGTGCCTCGATTCAAATCTTGGTATGCTTGATCAGCATCTTCAAACTTGTATATCTTTGAAACCGCTGCAGTTAGATTGAATGTGCCCGTCTCTGCCAGTTTAACTATCTTGGGCAAGTCCTGTCTAGCCCTTGCTCCATATGAACCCACAATCTTCACCTGTTCATCAGACCATTAGCCGAAATATTAGCTTTTAAAAATCACCAAGAAACAACATCAAATACCACTCTTCCTTTCTTTTTATTTTAGACTTCTGCATACCCTTTCTTTTCATTTTGGACTTCTGAATACTAATATGACATTAATCCATTAAGTGGTTAGAAAATTAGAAAGATTGAATTGAATGCCACTCTTTGAAACAAAATTTCAATCCATCAACTACCAGAAGCAAAGAAGTATCTAAATGGCCATTCATGGAAGCTCAAAGTCACAGAGCATATCATATTATCTCTGCGTGGTTCAAGTGGCTTACATTAGCTCAACTATGAAGTAATAACAGGAGTCTGTCCATTTGATTGGATGGTAAAACTAACAATTCAAGGTGTCAGAAATTATGAATAGGAAAGGGCGCTGATGTGCACGTGTAAACCCCCAAAGCTTGCACTTAGAGTCTGGTGGGATTTCAAACAGTAACCCAGCACCTAAATTCCCAGGGACTAAAACAATAATTTAGCCAATGGAAAGTCGGAAACCCACACGACACAGCATTTATCTATTTGCTGAGATTCAGATATAAATGTATCCATTGAACAAAATAGGTTACCAATGTCCAAAACTGATCACCAATAAAGATACTGGGAGTAGAAAGAACCGGTAACATGAAGTCAATGTAGTACAGACACAAGTTAATGTGAGTTTCAAGCCACTATAGTGGTGATTAGGCCCTGGAGTTAATAGCAGTGTTCTGTTTCTGTTCACTCCTTGGTGGCTGAAGCTCAGTAAGTCAGAACATATGAGCACAAAGTAATTATTTCAAACACTGAAAAGATCAAGTATAGCACATAACTAGTGATTAAAACTTAGATGACAACATCAGATATATCATGTAGAATACAATGATTAGGAGATACTTTAGGTTAAATCCATAAATACCTGCCGACGAACAAGACGGTTTATATCCACCTCTCCCTGGCTCTAGAATCAGCAAGCCCAATCATGACAGCTTTTCCTCCATCCCGAACACTTTGTGTGCATTGTTGAAATGTTTGTGGTTTTCCTAGTGCTTCAATGGCAATGTCCACACCAACTCCTCCAGTAATTTCCTGTCCCAAAAATATATACATATATTGAGGGGAAAAAATCAACCAGAGAATCATTTCATCATCATGAAATCCAGTGAACTCAAAGATAAGAATGATAAAACACAGCCTCTGCATGCCTTCAAGTTACCTGATCTAAACCAACAAGGAAAGAGAGAAGTAACCTCAACTTTCAAAGATGACACATGTAGAACAAAAGTACACAAACTAGAACGAAAAATCTACCCACTGATTAGTGAAAGCCTGAAATGAATCCTAGTATAGACATAAGGACTAAATAATAAAACTAAAAAGCCTTCACAATCAGTACGCTGACATTGACAATCACAAAGAGTATGTAGTTTACATAGATAATAAGCCCGCAATTTCAAAGTGATTGTCCACATTGCTTTTCAGTTTGAAAAAGCATTATAATGACGACAAGCATTCCATCATCAAAATATTTTGGGAACATAGGTTGAACCCATAAGCAGTATTCCACTATTCACCTCAGCAGCTTATTTAAACATGCATCACCCCACAATAACAGAGCAGGGGGTCTGGATGCAAAAGACTATGCAGGCATGTATTTTTATGGAGGAAAAATGGAAGCACAATTTGACAGAAGGAAAGGAAAAGCATGGCACTTTAATTTTTTCGATGGCATCTTCTTTCCGAGCATTTACTGTATGAGTGGCCCCCACACCCTTGGCTTTTTCAAGCTTTTCATCACTAATATCCACAGCAATAATCGGAGCGGCACCAAATGCACGTGCTATCTGCAAACAACTGAGAAATTATCTATCATCAGAAACAGACTAAATAAAAGACAAAAACAAGATATATATATATATATATATATATATATATATATATATATATATATATATATATACACACACACACACACACACACACATATATATGGGTTATTGCACAGGTTATTGCACTTGTAATTTAAAAACCTAGATGATGGTGTTTCTACCTGCTCAGAGGATTATCAAGCAAGATATGCGCACTTAAGGAGCAGAAATTTAATACATCCATTGCTATTCTTTAAGTAGCAATTAGAGAGCAACAATACAAAATTAAAACACAAAGCTCCAGAAATCAGGCTGTGTGTTAAAGCTAGTGGTCTTTATTACATAGTTTATGCGTGGTGCACAGCTACAGCAAGATTCTCCGGGAGTGTCCCCCACAGAATTTGAGTTGAATGAAGTGCAATTTTTTCGAAAGGTTCTGATTTCAGCCAAAATCAACTAATTGGTGTACCCCTGAATTGGCTCTCTCTCTTCTCAACCACGGGTAGTTCATTATCTCCAATTATTACTTCTACTAGCCCTCCTTCGCCTTTATCGAGCTTACATTCTAAGTACTCAGTCTTAGACCTGATCACTCTCAAAAACCTTGGACATCAGGCTACCTGCCAATGCTCCAACTTATTGTCAACTGCTAGTCACATCAATTAGAATGACATCATTGGCAAATGACATACACCATGGTACATCATCGTGAATCCCTTTACTGAGCTCATCTGTGTCAGTTGCAAAAGCAAAATGCTTAAAAATGATCCTTATGTAGGCCATTATCAATCAGAAATCTTATGCATTCCCTTCTAACATCCTTGCGCTCGTCCTTACTCATACATACACTTATGACGACATGGAAGTCGAAATTACTGAATTGGTCTGACGTAAAGCTAACGTCATGTCATATATGACTTCTAGAGACCACAGGGTAACTCAAAAACAAAACACAGCCTCAAGGTGCTTTAATAAACTAATGCAATCCATTGCACTTTGCAAACTTTTCAATTTCTGTTCATCACACTTTTTTTAACTAAAAAACAGAACCTATAGCACTATACAGCAGAGCAATGAGTTTAATTCCGTCATCATGTGTTTTTGTTTGACTGTTTCTGTCGATCCCCCAACACATGTAAGATAAAGGCCTTTCCTTTTACCAGCAAAGCAGCAGTGTCGCAAAACTATGAGCCTCATAACTCATAAACGTTGGCTTGTAGTATTGTACAAGCAGATGCCTAAATAAACACAACGTATACTACTTATCTGCTAAGCAAAATGAGCTGAACAAAAGATTTTGGCTTATACCTAGAGCCAACACCTCCAATACCAATCACAGCGATTGAGTCCCCACCCCGCACTTCAGCAGCATGGGCCATAGCACCATATGCCGTAAAAACCGCACATCCTAAAATTGCAGATTCAGTATATGGCAATGAGTTCGGCAGTGTAGTCAATCCATGTGCTGGGACAACACAATACTCTGCAAGGCCTCCCATACTGTACATGTATACCGGTTTCCCTGCAAAATAAAGGATTTAAAATCGACTAGGTAAAACCGTAGAATATTATTAAAATAACAGCTAGAGTTTTTGACATTGGTAAACATTCCCAACTAAGAAAAAGTTCCATACAAGACTATCAGATTCATAATATTATCAAGAATAAGAACAAGGTAGTCATCTTCATGGATACAGATATTACACTACCGAATGCAACAAAAACGTAATGAAATAAGCTCCATAAAACAGAATAAATGCCAGCAAAGGTAGTCATCCTCATGGATAAGATCATCTGAGCACAATTTGCAACCCGAACCATCGGAAAGCAGGTTTATGTTAAATGCGATTTCTCATTTTCTACCTTATGAAGATATCAATTGGAACAGCCTAGAATATATGCCAATTGCCAAACTACTTTCGCCCCAAGCATGAATTCTTTTGAACAACGAGTAGCAAGTCAACAACCACAGAATGTTAATTTCAACAATTCTCATTTTGTAATTTCAGCCGAAACATTAAGCAATTGTAGATTTCCCTACAAAAATGCAACCTGAAGATAAAAGCAAGAAAACATAAAACACTAAAGACCAAAAACGATGTAGAGTATAAACAACAATATTCAGCACATGGAACAAGCAGCCAACAAAATGAGAGCATCAGCTGAATGGAAGATGACACATACCATTACTTCTGAGAAACAATCGTGTTTCACCATCATACAGAGTTCCTTTGGCCCGGTTATAAGCAAAGAAATCCTCACAAAGGTCATCTTGTCCCTGTATCAAATGTATACATAAGGAGAAGAGGAAGAACATATGCAACATGTGCATGGATGTTGAGACCATTTCGTTTACCTTTGAACAAAACGAACAGCTACCACAAGGCATGATAAAAGCTCCAACGACATGTGATCCGATGGGAAATCTGCAAAATTAATTATGCTTGCAACTATTGTCAACTCTTTCAGTAAAGAAGTTCCACATCATTTATTTGACCACACATTCCCTACTACCTGAAGGAAGCAGATTCAGTTATTCACATTGAAATTAATAAACATAAAAAGAAGCTAACAGCAAGAACAGAAATTATCAACCTTCGGAGAATCCTGCTATCAGTAAGTGGACCATGTTCTACCACTTCACCAGTTATTTCATGGCCCACGACACAGGGACTGAAAAATGGGATTTCACCTTTAATCACATGAAGATCAGAATGGCATACTCCACAGGCTGCAACCAATAACAATCACAAAATACCATCATAAATCCATCAACTCTACCAATATTGTCAATGGCTTCTTTCAAATTGCTCACCCTCCTACACCCACACCTTCCACCCCCTCCAAAAAAAGCTGCATAAATACATGAATGCATATAATACAAAAAAACTCATTATGTATAGATTGGAGGAATCAATTTCACTTCAATGGTTCTCTTGGCTCCCAATATACTGGAATTAATTCCACTCAACAAATAGTTTTCCTTTTTTTATGGATTTGCTTGATTGAATTTTCATGCATCAAACTGAACCAAAAAATCCCATTTATTCCACCCAACACATAATTTTCCTATTTTAACGAATTTGCTTGATTGAATTTCGATGCATCAAACTGAACGAAAAATCCCATTAGGAAATACCCAGAGAAATTGAAGAGTGTGTGTGAGTGTGAGTGAGTGTGTGTATGTGTGTGTGTGTGTGAGAGAGAGAGAGAGTATACCCTTGGTTTTGACGAGAATCTCATTGGCTTTAGGGCGAGGCATGTGGAATTCTTCAATAATGAGAGGCTTATTTGGTTCAGTGAACATCACTCCTCGCATGAACGAACTTCCACCTCCCACGTTATACGACGCAGAAGAGAACGAAGCAGAATGAGCAGGAGAGAGACTCGGGTGCACCGCGGCGACTGTAGGGCTGCTCGGAGAGCCGTTGACCGTAGCGGCGGCGATGCGTGATTCTGATGATGAGGAATGGAAGGATGAGCAAAGGGCGGGATTCAAGAGGGTTCTGGTGATTGATTTGCGGATCATCATGGCCATTGATTTGGATTAAGGTCTGAGAAGAAGTCGTCAATGGCGGAACCGAGAGTGCGTTGGAGTTAGAGATAGAAAGAAAGTTGGTGAATGCTGAGTCGGAAGAAGAATAAATATGATGGGTGATGATTATCGTTGTGGGAGTAGTTAGAGAACTGCCTATGATTTTTTTATTTTGGCATGATAAATAAATGAGTCATGACTATGATTGATGGTTTATGATATCCTAAGTACAATTTGTAGTGAATTACAAAAGTGCCCACATATCTTATTTCGTGTTAGAGATGCAAATTCTTATATGCTTTTATGTGCCACATCAATAATTAATTTTCAATACATTATTTATTAAGAAAAAAAATTATCCTTTATAATTGATTTTATCCTATTAATATCCTGTAGCTGATTATTTTTCTCTTGCAAAAATTTCAACCCATATTAATTACTTGTTGGCAAGCGGTTTGTCCTCTTTTATCTTATGATAAATTTCAATTTATATTTTTTGAAAATAACATTATTACATATCAAATGACGGTTTTCACTTATATTTTTTATTGGCATTTTTGTCGCAACTACCACTAATTATCGTATGAATATTCATTAGGCCATATATACTTGTTCACGGGTTATGTGGTAATTGTTAATCGATCAGTATGAAATCATTTGCTCCGAATTAACAAATATTATTATTCTAATGAACAAGTAAACATTTTTCCATTATCCAATCATATTCTCATATTGAACAAATAAACATAGTAAAGTGAATAAATCGTTTGCTCTTAATGAACAAATATATATATTTCATCGAACAAATAAACATTTTACAATGAACAAATTTCATCTCAACCAGTGAACAAATAAACATATTCACATGAACAAATTGTAGGCTACTAATAAACAAATCATCTTCCATTTTTTAAAGATTGATTACTTTCTTAACAATAATTTTTACTCTTCATCATAATCTTCATCAACTGCGAGCACATGCTTCCTTGCTTGGTGATCTCAATTAGGTACACTAGCTTTTGATGAGACATCCTATTGAGCAAATTTTCATTCCAATCTTTAGTTTGTTTGCTTGACCTTTTTGGATGTTTTACAACATTTTTGACTCGCTTGAATTGTTCACTTGTTTGTTTTGCTTGATTAATATTTGATGTAAAATGCACTTGTTTTCTTAGTTGGCCTTTCTTGTGAAATTTTTTCCATTTTTGAATGATGAATTACTTTCTTGATGATAATAGTTGCTCCTCATTGTAATCTTCTTCAATTGCACATGAGTCCTTCTTGACAATTTCAATTTGAGCGGGCTCATGTTTTGTCTCCGAGGTTCCTTGTCTACCGATAAGTGCCATTTTTGCATTATATTTCAAAGGAGGTTGCTTGTCATTTATGGAGATTTATATGCATATTTACGTACTTTATGCCCCATTTATGCTTTCCACTTGAGTTTTTCGTTTTTGGTCTCGTTTCTCCAACTTCCTAGTGATTTGGACCTGATTTTATCATATTTTCGGTCCAAAACTTTTTGAGTCTATGTTTCTAACGTCCTTATTGAAAGAGCTTTCCAATGACATATTATAAGCTCAATTATGTTGAGGAACGAAAAGGATATGAGTTGGAAGGTAAGAAGGGTGCGGTAACGGACACTTCTTTACTATCTTAATCATGTTTTTTCCCACACTTATGAATCAAGCATAATGATGAAAGAATTAGAAACTAGACTTAATGAGCTTTCCGGAAAATCAAGAATCGCATCATTTGGACATCGGACGAGGAAATTATGACTGAATCAATTTGACGCATGTCTTCCAACGAATCAACACGGACAGCCCGTTTCGAAGTACACGGCTTGTTTTCGGTGTCTCTGTCCAATTTTGATGTGCCAGCAACCAACACGGGAAGCCCGTGTCGGAGGACACAGCCCGTGTTGGAGGTAAAATATGCCGAGACTATTCGGTTTTGACGGTTTCGGCTCTTAATTGCTTCTTAATGGCTTATTTAAGTCTGTTCGGCCATTCCTGCATCTATCCAGTCTAGAATCCACCATTCATCCTCCATATTCATCCATCACCATCTTTCCTTCCATTTATCCACATCAAATCGAATTTTGAAGATCGAAGAAGAAGAGTGAAGCAGTTATGGGATTTCCATTCGAAGTCGAGAGATTCAAGTGGAGTTATTCAAGTCTATCATCTACTTGTTCATTTCTTGTCTGTTTGAGGTTTGATTTCAATGTATTGGATTTTATTTAAGCTTTTAATAACATGTGTGAGTAATTTAGTTTTTCTAGGGATTTGTAATCCGAAACAATGAAGTTTGATTAGTTTTCCATGATTTGTGCTTGAATTCTAATTTTGATCAATAGAAAGTTGTGTTAATCATGTTCACAAGTGTTTTGAAGGCCTAGAATACTTGTGTTTAGAGATTAATCTATCATGTACTCGAAAAGTGAAATAGAATAATCCGACAACCAACTTTTCTACCTAGTTTATGAAATTTGAGAAAAGAATAGTAAATTAGGGGATCACTTTGATAATTTGAAATCTTTAACTTTGATTAACAAAAAGCCATACGAAAGTTGTTTGATAAGTTAATTAGAGCAATTCTATTAAGCATCGAAAGAGCGGTAGAATTTTGTGATTATCGATCCTTGATTTACTTGAAAGAATGATTGCACAAATTATATTTAAATAGTCAAACTCATCGTTAGGAAAGCAAATCCTTAGATTTTTTCACCCATTGATTTAAGTCTAGATTAATTTTCTTAATTTTAATAGTTAGAACTAGTTTAGAGAAGCAAACTCCGAAAACCCGATTAGCTTAGCAATTGAGTAGAAGACTAGTTTAGTGTGTTGCTAGATTGAATCCTTGTGGGATCGACCTTGGCTAGCTACAACCATACACCGTGCGCTTGCGGCTGTCATCTACTAAAACTAAACATTTAGTAATTAGTGCCATGAACAATTTAACCACAGTATTTATGAACAAATACAGTCCAAAATAATGAACAAAAAGTTTTCTTGCGATGAACAATTCAACATAAGACAGTGAGCAATCAAAATTATATGGTTTAACATTTTAACCTAGGAAAATGGGCGGATATTTCGAACCAAAATATTGATGAACAAAACACTTTACAACAATGAACAAATACTATCAATGGATGAACATGAGTGCACCCGTGAACAATCAAAATTACATAGTCAAAGTTTTCAAATTAGGAAAACGAACATACATTTCCAAAATCTTCATGAACAAAATGCTTTAAAACAATAAACAGATATTAGTACTAAATGAACAATAGAATCATTGTTGATGAACAAATTATAAATATATTCATGAAGTTGTTAACCCACACCCATGCTATCATACATGCGAAATATCATGGAAATTAATAAGATGATGATGAAAAACACAATACAATGTAAATATAATAAAAACTAACTCATTTTATACATCTAAATTAACTAAAGTTGAAATTTATTTCACCATGCAATAGAATATACTTTTTTTTTTTTGGGTGATGCGAGCATATTGTTTTCGCTTTACTTCGTTCCTCCACAACTAATTATCACATTTTGACTGATTTTCGAAAGAGAATATACAATTTCGTTGAATATTGCTTGACAAAATGCACAACATCCTATTGGAGTAGACGAAATTTAACGAGCACGAGCGATGGAGAGATGAGGGGCTTTGAAAATGAGCGGTGTTTGAGGGATTCGAGTAGGAGAAGTTAGAGAGAGAAAATTGCGAGTGAAATTAAGAGTCCGAAGAGAGAGAGAGACATGAGTAAGTGATTTTGGAAGGTGAAAATTTAGGTAGTTAATATTGAAAATAACTCTATTTATTAAAAAGAAAAAATTTAAAGGTGGTTTATTTTTGTCCATTAGGATATGAGTATATATATTCCCATATCCAACATTGTCATATTGTGTTAGGGAGGAATAAAAGGGTAGTTAGAGGGAGTCTAACATGTTAAAAGAAAAATTCTATGATAATTAACCTTTTTTTCATCTATCATAATTAATTTATTTTAACAGTTAATTTAATAATCATTAATATAGACAGTTCGAACATTAGCTAGTAACATGTTTAACATGTTAAATAGAAAAACTAAATTTCTTACATTATTACCAAAAGAAAAGAATTCAACTAGGACAAGGCCACCGATAGATAATTTTTACTATCAAATGCCTTAGGTTTTTCTTTTTTTGGGGGTTGAAATTTCTACTATTTTTTTTTCAATTGTTGAGTCAATGGGTTGGATCGGAAGGCTGAAACCTCAATCTGAACTCTATCCTTACTTTAAGTTGGATCCTCATATATTGGTCGGTTGAGTCGAGTTAAGTCGGTCAAATATAATTGGTTAAATTCATAACTCTATGACCACCTCTATGCAGCTCCAAAGTCAATTTTTCTCATCCTCTTCAGGAATTAATAACTAGAGAAAAGAAAAAGATAAAAAGGGAGTTGGAGAGCATATTCTTTAAAAAGCTACTAAGATATACAAAATTCTTGACTATAATTTGTGTTAATCACCTAATGAGGATGTTTATTACTATATAATGTCATGATGATGTTGGATAAATTCCATTTGGTATTTTTTACTTCGTAATTTTTCACTAAGTATAATTTTTAAATTTATTTTTCATCGAGGTAGTCTTTCATTTAATTTTGGCTTATAATTTTATAACTTTGACAGTTTTTTTATAGCTACTCACAAATTTTTATAACTAAGTTTTAAGTATCAATATCCAAATACAAATGTAACTATGTGCATAATGTAATTTACTTTCAAAATAAATTATTAACAAGCTTAATTTATCTGAACCGTATCCTAATACCTAATATTTGGACTTGGCTTTGCTAAACATATAAACCGAGTCGAACCCGAGATTGTTAAGCCGGCTTGGCTCGTGCAGAAACCTACTTTGAGATTATCAAGCAATTTGACTGGGCTAGTTGAGTCAGGTTTAGGGCTGACCCGCCCAGCCGAACCGGGCCATGACAGCTCTCCCTCCCTCATGTGTTCACCCGCACCATGATTTTATCTTCCGATCTCTCTCTCTCTCTCTCTCTCTCTCTCTCTCTCTACTGGGTCAGCGGCTGCGAGTAGGCATTCTGAAGTATCATTCACAGTTGTCGAGGATTCTCTTTCGCGAAATTCAAAGCCCGCCATTGAAGATTGCTTGCGAAGGAGTCCATGACGGGGGAATTGAGGTACGAGATCGCCCAAACTGCTTATATAAAGCTTGTTCTCCACGCCTTGAAGCACACTACTTCCGCCGTTAATGGCGTCCTTCTTGGCCGCTTCGATGCCGGAAAGGGGGTCGTTGAAGTCTCTGATGCTGTCCCTCTTTTCCATTCTGCCCAAATCGGTCTTCTCCCTTCCCTCGAGATCGCCCTTTTGCAGGTTTCTCTCTCACTGTCTGATCTAGGGTTTTCTATTTTATGTTGAAGTTGTTAGTATTTGGGCCGAATTAGGATTGTGCTCAATTATTTTACAGATCCCTAGTGCTTATTTGATTTGGTGCTTTAGTTGACTTTCCAGTAAATGATAATCTGCTCCCTAACTTTTGTAATTGTAGGTATTGTGATTTTGTGTACCATAGTGGGTATTAGCATTCTTATGTTTAAATCCTGTGTCTAATTTGGTTGATCAAACTAGGTTTAGGTGTAGCCGAGGTTGCTTATTTGGTGAATTGTGTATCTATGGGTGTTTTTTGCCCGGGGGGTTTCATTGGCACAAAAGAAGATCTTGTATTCTAGTCTCAGACCATATATTGTATTCCCTTGAAAAAGCAAAATCCATTTCTTCCAAAAATCTTGGGAAATCTACTGAAAATTTCGCAATCAGATTTTATAATTTTAGATCAGATGATGTGAATATAGCCTATGTTGGATGTGGAAGCATTGTAGCGATTACTTCTCACATTGTTGAAATGGAATCAGATACTATTGTGCATTGGCTAGATATATGAGTGCGTTTCCTTGTGGCTTCACATTCACTCATAAGCAGTATAGTCTAGTTTGTCTTAGCAGTTATAGTTTTATCTTTGTAAAGTATGATTAAGTTAACGGCCTATTGGCTTGATTTTTCAGCAATGAAGATTTTGGAAGATGATTAAGTTTTAAAGTTACATATGATGACAGATCATTATACCCCTGCAATTTCAAATATTTCCTTAGAATTTAATGAAATAGCTGGAAATAACAGTTTTCTCTACTTGATTAGATAGAAGAGCACTATGGTGGTCAAGGTTTGAGTTTGGTTGGGTACTTCCATGCAAATGAAAGATTTGATGATTATGAGCTCGGTAATGTGGCCAAGAACATTGGAGATCATATTTGTCGATATTTTCCCCAAGCCGCAATTCTCCTGGTACGTGTGGTCAAGTCTTGTAAGTTATGTGCTTTTTAATGTGTAATGTCTCTTGTACTTAATTGTTATGTTGTATTTCTTGTTGATTCTTAGTTGGATAATAGAAAGATGGAAACTTTGCTGAAAGAGAAAGATCTCAGCCCTGTTATGCAGGTTAGTTTCGTATTCTTTATTTTTTATTTGTTGTTGTCTCATCGAGCTTATGCATAATTACCATTTTTGGTAAATTGTGTTCTCCAACCTATTTTGGAAGGTGATGCAAGTTGCTTTGGTCAAATTTTCACTTGTTGCGTTGGTTTTTTGCTATTTTTGTACTGTGTAAGATCAGTTTGGAGAATGAGCTGGTTATCTGTGTTCTCACTTTGTGAGGGAGAGAGTCTGGCAGTTGAATCTGATTTTTGGATCTCATTTTGTGATGATGCTACTTGTTGGTATGACCATGAGATGATGCATTAGCTGTTCTGAATAAATGTTGGCTTTTTGATAATACCATTCAAGTTGATGCATCAAGTTGATAAAATATAGTTCGTCCTTCATGTTCATAGTAAGAAACCATTTTTAGCATCTATTGAAATGTTGGTCACCTGACTGCCTGACACCAAATGATTCGTACTTGACCAACTACAGTTTGTGGGCTCGTATAAATTCATAACTTATAAGTCTGATGTGGTAACCCTCATATGGACAAAAGTACCGAATAGTTTCTTCAAGTTGGAGATGTCTGGGGACTTTCATCTTGACAGCTAGACGACAGAAAGGACTTGTCAAGCAGGAGGGTTTTTGTTTCTCTTTGAGATACTGAAATTTTTTTTTAAAAATGACTAGTGGCTTGTGTTTATGAAGAAATTAGATCAAGTGATGGTTGTTTTAGGTTGCCACTACAGCCAGAAATTTGTCTCTGTGGGTTTTATAAAACCAGATGACTGAGGTGCATATCCAAATTCATGAAGTTGCATGGTTGACTCTAGCTAAGGCTTTGGAGCCAATTTACGATAGCGAGATAAAAGATATGATAAAATGGGTGAAATATCTGGAAGAGGACCCTGCTAGCAAAAAATGGAGAACACAGCAAAGTAAGAAAGTGCACGGTCCACCATGATTGTGTGTTTTTATGGAGGATGATATTTCTGCAACAATGCTGAACAACGAAAACCTGCTTGAAAACTCTTGGGTTCTTGGAAAAAAAAAAAAATTCAAGTTGAATGACCCAAAGATTTTGCGGTCATGTTTGACCTAATGAATCAGAATGAAATATTTGCCAAATCATTATAACAATGAGGTAATACATTCGGTGAAGAAGCTTTTATTCTAGCTGGTAACTAGGACCTTATTGCAGTTTAACTTGGTAACCATGTATTTTGCGTGTCTTTCAAAGTTGAAAAGTCTATTCAACCTATGTCGTGGATGTTGGGTTGTGGTATATGGTGGGACTTTTGACAGGACATGTTACATAGTGTAGTGCCTATTTTTGCAACTAGTGTGAGGAGCTTAATAATTCTAATAACAAATAATACAAGAAGAAGACCTGCTGTAGATCCCCTTAAAGCAAGCAGAGATCCAAAAGTAGGCAATCTTACTTTTGCAAGCCCACATAGACCTAAAAAATATTTGGAAAATAGACTCTTAAGTGTGAAGGCACATTTTGGTAAAATTGCAAGCATGTTTGGAATGAAAGGAGATTAAGAAGTAACTACATATGTTTTGGCAATACATATAAAATGGTGCTAGAAGCAATTCACTAACATGGACTAAGATGGGGTAGCGTTAGGCATGTAAAAACTTCAAGGTGAATCATTAGTCAATACTGAACTAATGATTAAAGGATGAAGGATTGATAGGCAGTAAGTCTGCAAACCTCATAGTAAGATCAAGAACATGCTAAGCACAAAGGAGAGAGTGTTGAGTACATAAGGTTGACTGTGTAGTTAGGTGCTTGTCTGATGTTTGCTACCTTGACCTCCTTCTCAGGCTGTCAAAAAGTTACATATGAGTCAAGTATAGTCTTTTAACCTCGACCTAATTCTTCTTTGGTCTTCCTTTATCTTTTCTTATGGTCCAAAATGTTGATATTTTTGCATTTCCTTATACATGCATTGAGAAAATGTGTTTAACTATGTTACTTGGGCTCGACCATATTTGTGTTGAAGTGTCGAATCTCTATACCCATGTCTGACTGTTGAGTGTCCAACACGTGTGATGCAAAATGAAGAGTCCAACTTTCCAAGTAAAATAGGTGTTCAAAATACATGAGCTTTACTTCTCTCATATTATCCACCATGGGGTCATGTCTACCTTATCTTTAATATCGTCATTCTTTGTCTTTATCCAATCTTGTATTCCGAGTGTCTGAGTATCCAACATGTGTATTTGAGGCAAAATGAAGAGTCCAAGTGACATAGGGGTTCAAAACACATGAACTTTGCTTCTCTCATATTATCCTTTGTATCTTTATTATTTCTCTTTATCCAATCTTGTATGTCTAAACATCAATTTGGTTATTCTTGTCCCTGCACTCATCATCTTTTGGATCCTCACCTTCTTGACACTTTGCATATGTCTTTGGTAATGTATATCATCTAATGGTGACTTCCTCTTCTGTCTCACCCACTTCCACATTGACTTTGCAGTCATAGAAGTTTGGCTTTTATCGCATTAATTTAAAACCTTTATGCTAAGGAGAATCCTCAACATCTGCAACTTGATGAAGACCTCTCGATAATGTATTAATCAGGACTATATCATTGGCGAAGGGCACACGCCACTTCGAGTTGTGTTAGATCACTTTTGGGCTCTTCTGCAAGTATTACGACAAGTGATAAGCGTAACTGGTGCTACCAGCTATCAATAAGGAAGTCGTGTCCCAACCTGCTGTCGAGCCGCTTGCCTCACCTTCTTCATACACATTTTTGATAAGTCAAATAAATGCAATAAGAATGTTTTGTCTTTGATAAGGCAAATATATGCAACAGGAAGGTTCTTTCTTGGAGGCTTTCTCTATTCTGGTTAAAAAACACACGTAAATCCTTCAGCTTTTCTCTATAATATTCCAGAAGCCTTCTCTTTGGGTGGATTACTTGTCCTGTTGATATTCCCTAATATAATGAACTCCCCTTGTCAACCGTATTTCAATCACTCTTTCTCTAGAGTTCTGTAGTATGCCTAAGTAAGTTGATAATTTTTTAATGCAGATTTCATCTTTGGTTTTCTCAATGGGTTCTTCATTCACATGGTATCTTGACAGGTGTGAAACACAACCTAGTTGGGCCAAATGAGCCTTCTTCTCTCATGCATTTTCCTAAACATGTAGATTCAAATTAGCAGTCTATTATCAGATAATGTTGATTCAAATACATCACTTGTTTTTACTTGTCCATGTAAGAGGGGCTCTATCCTTGATGTTTTTTCAAGTCCTTACAATAGCTAGGAATAGAAATGGAAAAGATGCTTTCAACCTGCAGTTTTGAGGTTCAATTTATAGCTGAGAGTTTACGTTGAGTAAGGAATTTCTCAGTCTTAACTCAAAACGGACCTCAAATGTCAATGGTTCTCACACTTGCTCAGATCGATTGATTTTTTCAAATGAAGTTTTCAATTTTCTGTTTGAAGTCAGTATTGCTTGCCAAAAGCCATTGTTGCATTTCTTCTGGCAGGTTTCCATCTGACTGCATTATAGATTTGATCGTGAGAAGAGTAAGAAAGCTTTTTCGGGAAAAAAGAAAGAAAGAAGAGGGGGTGTAATAAGCTTGTACATGGGGGCTGCTTGACATGCTTTCCCTCCTACAAGTAATGATTCTAGTCAGTAACATGGCCCTTTTTATGAAAGAGAAGTCTTTATGATTAAGATCCTTCATTTGAGTTGTGGGATTTGGTTCTGTTCACTAGTAGTTTGTACGGCCTGTGAGATGTCCTTTGACCCCCCCCACCTCCATAAAAAGCAATATTGCTGAGGATCAGCTAATAGATGTGTGTAAGCAAAATCATGCTGCAAAAGCATGCGCCAAACTCATTTGAAGTGGTCCTCTTGTCAGATTCTATGCCTTTACTCTTTGCATTTTATGTTGCTAAGGAGGTTTTTGCTTGTGATCATGCCATTTCTCTAGTTGTCAATTTGCTTATATGGTTTGAGTATTGGCTAATTTGAAACTTTACACTTTAGATCTAAAACCATTCTGATAAAACTCTCTAACTTCCTCTGTGTCTGTTGGATCAGTTACATACAAGGGATGAGTACAAACATTGGAAATTGGCCAAGTCAGGAGAGAAAGACAGGCTCGTAATGAAGGAGCCTGCAGCTAACGTGATGTTATTGGACTATATATCGACCCAGAAATGGCAGAACATTGTAGACTTTGACGATCACCTGAACGACATTAGCAAGTAAGATCATTCTATTACTCTTCATGTATTGTCAGTGACCGAAATCCTAAGAATGATGCTATAATCTGTGGATCTCTTCTTGCAGGGACTGGCTAAATTCTGACTTATTTAAGTGAAACACCTGAAGGTAGCCGGATCTCAAAGGATTCAGATGATGGTTGTCTGAGCTTTGATCATGTTCGTTGTGAAATCTAGCTGAGGGTGGAGAAACAATGAATGACAAATGGATGGATTTGTTTAGATCTCATAGATTTTGGTTTTGTTTCTGTTGATTAAATTATATTGAAAGTTTTTGTAGTCCTGGAGAAAACCCAAGTCTCTTACTGGCCTCTGTACACTGCCAAGAGCTAGTCAGGATTTCGACGAACCTATATTTGTAGACACTTCACTTCCATGCATCAGTTTGTTTTCCATTTAGCAGCTTCATCCGTTGCTTGTCAAGTATTTTTCTTCCTTCTCCATCAAAATCGGATCCCTCTTCCCGAGCCTTTGGGTTACCCAGGACAGAGTCGGAGGGGGTTGCCGGTACTCTAAAGTCCTGAACTGCAAAGGCCATCCCCTTGCTCGGAATATTATGGTGGGGCTCGAACCTGGGCTGTGCCCCTGGCAAGTGATAGCAGCACTGAGGGAGCTATGGGCTACAAGCTCCTTAGAAACAAGTGACATGAACTATTTGCTGTTGGTAATTCCTTTTCTTGAGGTTCATTTGCCACAACAATCTTTGTTGAAAGCAAGTGGAGCTGGTGAAATCTTGTTGGGTTTAATTACCTGAGTTTGCTAACCTGAATTTGGCTGACGAGGAAGAAAACTTGATTTTTCTATTTATCTAAATTTCGAATCCAGGCATAAGCTCCCCCGCCTCCCCAGGTTTCTATTTCCAGAACTCAAAAGTACAATATGGATCCAAACTTAGTTTCGATCACTAATTCTGTACATGCCTTAAACCTCACAACCATTTCATGCCACAACTTTGTCAAATTTTAATAAATCAAAACATAATACAATTTTTAAGAGTTGTATCCATGTACTTTTGATGTAATGTAGCCGTGGCTATTTATTGTATTTATAAAAGGTTGAACTTATTTTAGGTGAGATTGTTTCGTCTAACAAAAATCAAAACACAAAAGACACATTACCCTTATTTTCATTCTTTACCCATTGTCTAGGTGTATGTAACATTACAATTTATTTTTATTCTAAATTACTATTTCACTTTTACTTTTTAGTCTCTAAGAATATACATGCATTTAGTTTTTATAATAGTCTCTATAGTATTATAAAGAGTTTAAGTAGATTAATATAAGGATAGTTATTGGATGAAAAATTATATATTAGTGTCCTCTTTTTGGGTTACAAATACTAGTAGGAATAACTTTAAGAATTCACTATTAGTCGTCCCACAAATCACCACATGTCTTTCTAATGTGTTTTGTCCTCATTTACACGTTGTCTAGGAAAATTTCCCCATTTGAGGTCACCTATATCTCAAGACTACTCTAGGCCAAATACGCTTGACTGTGGAGTTCTTAAGAGAATGCTTTCTAAAAAGAAAGTGTATCTTTGGTGATATAAATAATAATTTCAAGTCTTAAATTGTACTTGGGATACTACAATGGTGAAAATAAAAGCGAATTATTTTTATTTTAAAATTAGGGGAAGGAGAGTCGGTTAATAAATTAATATATATGTATTTCTATGAGGGAACTAGGTTGATACATTACCGTTGTAATTATTGTTCAACAATATTCTACAGCATGATTAAAAAATAATTAACTCATAAAGTGTAAAATTTTTAAAACGTATGCTAAGAGGAAATATGATAACTAATTAAATCGGTGCATATGGTCTTCGCTTATGCCATTTTATATATTAGTTTATCATGCTTTTTTGTAAGTTTTTTGCTTTAATTGTCAATAATAATTTAGTAAAAGTCTTTTAAGAGAAGTGCTACCTTCGAAATTTTTTAAGGACAAGGAAAAAAAAGAAAGAAAAGCAAAAGAAAGTGGATATTGGGCAACAACACATGAGCGGGACTGACGACTTTCAACGGTGTCGTCGTCGTTACAGAGCTAATAGCGGTAGCTCCACTGTGAACTTCCCATCTCTTCCGCTCATTCTCAATTCTCATCATTCAGAGAGAGAGAGAGAGAGAGAGAGAAGAATGTAGGATTGTAGGAGGGAGAATCACCTGGGTACAATCGAGTAAGCCCTCTTTCTTACCTTTCTGATCTTCCTCCAAACATGCTTCTGTTCATCCATTATTCCTTGTTTTTTGCTGTTCTTATCGTTACTTTTTATTGTTAATCTTGCTTTGGAATTGCCCCGGTTTTTTTTGTACAAGGTTTTACCGATTGGGTTTTTGGTATCTTGCTTGAATGTCTTGATCAGATTGAGAAGGATTGATTTGTTTAGGAAATAATAATTGAAATTCTCTTGACTTACTGATTGGGTTTGGAGAATTGCCACTGGCTAAGTGGGAAGAACTATTTTAGTTGTTTGTGTATGTTTTCTGAATTTGTGATGGTTAACTTGAATAGGAAGAGTTGGTTGGGGAGATCATAAGGAATTGCCACTGCACAGAAGTGGTGTTGATGCCATGGTTAGTTGGAGATCAGGCAAGTGATAGTTGGGGAACTATTAGGAATTAGTTTTATTACCTGGCTTTGATGGCAATATAGGAAGAGAGTATTGGCATTGGCATTGGCATTGGCATTAGCATGTAGTCTAAGCCCCTTTTGTTTTGGTTTTTGTTTTTGAGGTAACACAGTGATTTTTATATTAACAATGACCCATTTGGGTTTGCTCTAGACTATTGTTTTACCAGTGTCATTATCATGAAGATGCGTTTTGGCATCTAGTTAGATGAATTTATTTGAAGCTGAAGAAAAACTATCTTCAAGTTTAGTATGTTGGCCTAGTGTAATTTATGGAGTTCTGAGATCAAAGCACCCTTAAAGTTTTTGATAAATTCGCTTTTGACACTGAACTAATTTGTTGTTTAAATCTTCCCTTAGTGATCGTAAAACATTCAAATATGCCTCTAGGCCCAAAAGTAACTGGCTACAGCCAGTTTCTTACATTCAAGTGTGCCCTTGGGGCAATAACTGGCTGCAACCCTTGGAGAATGTGAGAAACTGGCTCTAGCCAGTTACTTTTGGGCCGCAGAGGCATACTTGAATGGTTTACAATGACAAAGGGCAGATTTAAACAAAAAAATAGTTCAGTGGCAAAAGCGAATGTATTGAAAACTTGAAGAGCTCGTTGATTTGAGAAGTTGTATTTTATGTCATATATAGGGCATTTTGTCCGACTAGAATATGGTAGCCTAGGAGTAATAGTGTCTGTGATCACATGAATGGGAATTATATTTAACTATAATTTGGAGTACTAAGGAGCTCAAAAGGTCACTTTTTGATTCTTTTGATTTTGAAGCTTTCATAACGGTGGACTTGGAGAAAGTGTCCTAGCAAACTTGTTGATTAGTATGGTATTAACACTAGTATAATCTAGGTCCAATGGACTCAACCTCTTTGCAATTCAAGTGCAAGGCTTATTGTATTTGACCTAGGCTGGGGTATATTTGACCTCCCTATACCCAGCTTGATGACTCTGGGAAATTGGTTTGGGTTTGTTTGTTTGGCGTTCATTTGAAGTATTATATTATAGGCTTTTTAAGATTGATTTTCTTTTGTGGAGCAAACCATTAGGTGAGACGTGCTGATAGAATTACTTTAACATTTTCAATTTCCTCTCACATACAAAAGTCGTGATTAGTGGTTGTGTTTGAACTTTCTTCTCTGTGTCCTTATTCTTATTCTAAATATTTATCTGTTTTCCTTATCCTCCTCCTCCTGAAGAAAAAGAATAGCTGATTGTAATTTATAATGCATATTAATCCATATGTTGTGAAAAGCTTTGTTCTTTTCTTGACAAGCTAAAATGAAGTGGACAATCTGTAATATTTGCTAGAGCGCATCCTCATGCTCTAAAATTATTGTGCACTTAGTTTTGTATTATGAAGTTTTTGGCTCTGAAATCGCAATGCCATATTGCTTGAAAGAGCCTGGAAAAAAAGGAGTGGTCGCGCTCATGGTAATTTCATTTGTTTGTCTCTGAGAATTCTCATTCTTCCTCTTTTTGGAGGGTTGTCTAGACTCTGTCGACAATGATATGTTATGTGGGCGCCCTAGAGTTAAAACTTGTGTAAGCAGTGCTTTATAGTTGTCTTTGAAGCTAGAAGTGGTAACGTGACAAACTTTGACTTTTTGCTCCGATCAAGTTTGTTATTTGACTATAATTTTTCAGATTTTCTATTTACAGATTGGAAAATCTTTTGTGGAAGATGGCCTCTGAGCTTGTGAATTCTGCCACAAGTGACAAACTATCTGAGGTTGACTGGGCCAAGAACATAGAGATTTGTGAAATAGTTTCACATGATCAGAGGTATTCTTGTGAATTTAATTTATACCACTTCTACTGATGTGGAGGTTGGTATCTAAAAGTCTCTTATATTTGACCTTTTGAGTGTGTTAACTTTATAGTGGGCTTATCAAATTTGCAAGGTTAAGTGTTGAATGTGACTGTAAGGTAGCCAAGGAGCATGACTAGGAGTGAAACCTTTGATAGTGTCATAGATGAGTCTTGAACTCCAAATTATATCATGTTGTGTGGTGTAGACAGCCATCAATATTTATAGGAGCTCTCTATTATCAAGGATCTAAAACAAATTCCGTGTTCTTCTGAGTTTTCCTTTTGGGATGGTGGAGATCAACATATATGAACTTTTGGAAATAGCTTCTGAAGAAAAGAGACCCTCCAATCTCTTTTGAGTATTTTTTATAATATATTTAAAAGCTTTAAGCTATACAAATGGTTTGGAACTTTGGATAGTTATCAGATGTCTGACTGGTCATAAATGCATGCATCAAACGCATGCACCTCATAAAAACTATAATTGAGATGTTAAGCCTCTGCATTTATGTCTGAAAAATGTGAAGTGCGGAAATATCTAGTTGAACCAAATTTTAGAAAATATAGAGCCAGTAGCCAAGGGTTGTGTAGTGATTGCTCACTTTGTCATGTAGTAGTACTGTGGTAGAATGGTTGATGATGCCAGTATCCATAATATATCACTTTGCATGTCTTATTGTCACTAACACCAAGAAAAGTAAAATTTCTGCAAGTTTTCTTTTAAGGTTGTGTTTTATCCTTTGGCTGGGAATTAGATTTCATGACACAATATCTCTCTGGATTAAGCAGCTCTGGAGGCACTTTTTTCTAAGGATATTTCAACGTGACCAAAGATGTAGATCTTTCACCCTTTGATTCCTGATTTATCTTCCCCCTTTTATTTCCATTCCGAAAAAGATGCTAAGGAAACTGCTGTTGTTTCTTCAAATTCTTTGTTCTCTTATGAAAATTGTCACTCTTTTCTCTAAATGGCTAGTTTGGATTGGAGGTACGGTAAAGATATAAAAGAAAGGATAAGAGCAGTGCAGAAAATAAAGAAGAGAAAGGAAAACACTGTCAATCTCTTTTGTTATTATGGATTGATGGATGATAAATGAAATGAAAAGCCTCTTGCATTCCTATGCTTGTTTACAAATTGCACGACAGGAAGGTAAATGAAGCTAAATATGGTTTATTTTCTTTTCCTTCCTAATCTAATAAAATCAGGAGTGCGAAAAATACTGGAATTGATGGGAAGTTTTTCCTTCATTTTCCTTTCCCTCCCAACTTAATTAGAAGATCGAATATATAGAAAAGTGACAACTGTCCTATGCATTTGTTTCTTTTGTTGCCATTTTCGTGCATCCAAACATACCATATGTGTTAATTCTTGTAAATTCTTCTTTTTCATGTGTTTGAACATTGTTTCCTGCAAAGTGTAACTTTTTATCTATTGAGGTAATGGGGTTGTTTGTCTATTGGTTATCCAGCATTTGGTTGAACCAAGTTCTATAGCGGGAATCTTACCTTGGAGAAAGTTAGTTTGTTGGTTGAAGGATGGCTCCGGTTGTCTGGACTTTGTGGTCTTATGTGCGATGTTGTTCCTCGCTGTAATTTAATTGTTTAGATGATTATTCTATGCAGGCAAGCAAAGGATGTAATTAAGGGGATCAAAAAGCGGTTGGGTAGCAGAGGTTCAAATGCTCAACTATATGCCATTGTGGTGGGTGTGATTCTATGTGGTCTACTGGCTGGTTAAATTCTTTTTGCTTTGCTGTCATTAGACAATGCATCATTTAAAATTTGGTTTTCCTGGCTTATTGAATTCACTTTTACATTTCCCTAATGATAAAACTATGTATCTGTTGAAATTCTGGTGGCTCCATGTTTAAAGGTGCAATGAATTTTCTGTAGCACTTTTGTTTCTCTGATTGTTAAAATATGAATTGACCATCATCATTGGAATGTCAGCTGTTGGAGATGTTGATGAACAATATTGGTGAAGCTGTCCACAAGCAAGTCATTGAAGTAGGGCTTCTCCCTATATTAGTCAAAATTGTGAAGAAAAAGGTAGTTATTTGTTTTTACTTCTTCCCGGGTAGGATGAGGCTGGTCACTGGTGCACATATTATTTCGTTGAGGCATAATTTGATTTGAATGATTTCTTGCCTCCAATTATGCAGTCAGATTTTCCTGTGCGAGAAAGAATATTCCTCCTTCTAGATACAACACAGACATCAGTTGGGGGAGCATCTGGAAAGTTTCCCCAGTATTACAGCGCTTACCAAGAGTTGGTGGTAGGTATAAATATGCATATGTACATTTGAACTTGTAGGCTTCCTGCCTTCCTTGTCTTGAATTCCAATTACATAAAATTGTCAAATTGAACGACACCAATAAAGAAATTATCAAACTGAAGTTATGGCGACATGGTGCTGCTGCTGCTTATTTTCAGTCATTGCTTTATAGCCTTAAAACTTGCTTCACATAAGCAACAATTATGAAAGCCATCTATGGATATATCACTTTCTCCCTTCAAATCATGGGATAGAGAAAATAACATTGAATTGCATTGCTTAATCAATTCATACATGTCAAGCATTCAACCTTTTGGGTGTTTTTAGAATTTCGTGAGACGGTAGTTTGAGCCTAGCATAGTGCTTCATAGCATTGTCACAGTCTGCTTTTTGCCTATTTCTGGCTGAAGTAAGATTGAATATCAAGCTTCAGTGATACGTCTTTGACACTCCCAAGGGATGGGCCAATGGTATCACAGATACTTTTCATATTGAAATTAGGAACATACATAGTCTCCTCTGAGCGATACTTCCAATTCCAAATCAATTGTAGAAGTTAGAAAATATGCATGTATATATAATAGGGCATTTGAGCATCCATTGATTGTACTGAAACTTTTAGTCCATGTGAATGTAACCGACAGGAGAGCATATTAATTACCTTTAACCAGATGAAGCTTTTGGAAGTACAATCTTCAGTATTCTACCAGCGGATTTCATAATAGCCACATTATGAACTCCTCTGCATCTGACATTCCAATAATTTGCTGAGATAAGCTCTTCCTCTATTTTTACAAAGCTAGTGTTAGGTTTGTGTTTAAGCCTTTTGTTGAATTTGATGCATCTTCCCACTCAAACTTAGGCAAGTGTTTTGAGTAATTTCACTCTACATCCCCCTCTTTTTAAACTGAGTAGTTATTGACTGGCTTGCTGTTTTCAAAATTGAGCAAAGCTTGTGGCATGCCAAAAGTTGGGCTTTTTTGGTGTCAATATTAATCCAGCTGAAGTAGGTTTAGGGTGAGTAATCTACATGTTCACAACCTTACCCCTTACAAGCAGTGGTGATGTTTCTGGGAGAGGATTTCTTTTGTCATCACTATTCCTTTTAAACTGGCTCGCAAGGGCAATAACACCTTTTGGTTTCTCAACATATAAACCCTTAAGGAATGAAATCTATTTTCTGCTTTTTCTGGAGACTAACTATTGCATCCTTTTATAACATGATTACTTTGCATGAGTAACTCAAAAAGATTGCTCTCCATGTGTTTGAAGGAACTTTTAAGTTGTCTTTTTTGTCTTCCACTATGAGAAATTCATGAGTGAAATTGAGTATAGTTATCTTTGGGTTTGGTTTGACATTGTTTTCCATGTGTTTTGATGAGATCGCTCAGAGAAGAGTAAAAATGGGAATTGTAGAAGAATTGGGGGAGAAAATAGAGAGAGAATGTAGAGGAAGAGAATCAGAGGAGAAAATTGAGAAGAGAGAGAGAGAGAGAGAGGAAGGAAAGGGAGAGATACTGAATTTTCATTCTGAATCAAATGCTTATTACTGCAGCTCAGCCTTTCCTTTTGCACAGCTAATTAAAAAATAATTCTCTCTTTTAACTAACTTGACACTTATCCTTCTAGCAATCTAATCAAAACTAATAACAACTTTTGCAACCAAAAACTAAGCTCATGAATGACACATGATTAAATAGCCTCAATCAGGTGAATTGGCCATGTCAATTTCAATATCTTGTAGGGAGATTTGGTTTTGTAGGGAATAGTGAGGCTGGAGCCTGAAAGTGTTTTAGATACTCTCTTTGCAACCATCCATTGTATTTGGATGGTAAACAACAACTACCACCAAAACATCACCCACTGTGTATATGCCGAAGTAGGGTTTGAAGAGATCTAGATATAGGTAGCCTTGCCCATGTAAGTAGAGACTGTTTTCAGGTGGACATAATAAAAACTTTTTAATGTATGTTTTTAAGTGTAAAAACATTTGGAAATAAATAGCAAAGGTGCTAGAAAAAGGAAGGGAATATAATAAAGAGATAAATATACAGTGTATTCATATTAACAAAGCCTTAAAAACAAGCAATAATACTGCAGAGTCAGGTCGTGTACAATAAAGAGCTAACCTGTTATCTATGTAAGATTAGGAAAGCAATTGGGTGGAAGTGAGCATGACTTCTCTGTGCAACATTGCTATTCTCTTGAGATTAACAGGTTGTGTAGCTTGTGCCCCTGTCCCCCCAGCTTGCTCCCTTTTCTAGCCTACAATCTTTTGTGTTATCTGTTTATGGCTAGATCTATTAGAAGTTTTCATAGTTTTTAAGGCTTGGTGATTGCTCGTGTCTTCAGAATGCAGGAATAAATTTTCCTCATAGATCACCTGAAGTCCCTTCTGGGCCTCCCACTTCAGAAGCTGAGCAGAATAGCTTAGCTGTAGCAAACATTGCCACTGCCAATGAAGAAAGGGTCATCAGACAAGAAGAATCTCAGCCTCTTCCTGGATCTAGGTAATTTAACTATGGTCTAGCTACTTGGTCAAGTGTTGTTAGATACTTTGATCTTAGTGGTGAACATGATTTGTATGTAACAATTCTCCAACTTTGAAAGAAGCACAATGGATAAAACAAAAGCATGCATTGACTGCTATTCTTGGAACTTGTTATAAATGGGCATCAACAACATGTTCTTATTTGATTCTCAAATTTCAATTTTAGGAACTGGAGGTGGTTATATTGTAGCATCCCCTCAGGATCCTGCATTAGCTTCTGCTCTCTGTGTTAAAGTTTTTATAGTGGGAGGCCAAGAACACGTAGGCTTAGCATCCCTTCATTGATCTTGGATTGATGGTGAGGGGCAAGGGTGGACTTCTATCCCTTTTCCCTTGTTTGAGTAATTCTAGATTTGGTTGAATGATATAGGGAGAGGAAAGAACGGGTTCACCTCTCGTCAGGTAATTCCTTTCAACCCCAAACAGGGGTTGATTTTGGGAACTCCCAATGTTGATATTTTTGCCCTTAATACACAGAAAAATGAATGAAGAAGTATTCTTTGTCGTATGGGAGGCGAGTGGATGGGAACCCCTTCTTGAGGACAAAGTAAAAGTCCTTTTTTTTTTCATCGTATTCTATTAAACACATCCAAAACTTAGTGAGGGTGTCTCCCTTTACTTTCTTTATACCATACCTCACTGGTTTCTTTTTTTCTTTTTCTGGTAACTTGCAAAACTTCCAAGAACATTAAACAAGCATGCAGTGTTTTTTTTTTTTTTTTCTTGGGAATCTTTAATTGTCTATATCATTGGAGTCGAGCTACTACTGGCTCCTAAAGGGTAGAGTTATCTTATCATAGATTGTCTCCATTCACAAGACTCGAACCTGAGACCTTGCTTAAGGGGAACTAGTGCCGAACCACTTGAACCAACTTGTGTTGGTAGCATGCAATGTATAATATTGGATATCTTTATTTCAATTGGATAAAACAAGTTAATGTTTTTTTTTTTTCCTGGAATGAGAGGTTAGTATTATAATTTATAATCATACCCTTAATTTTCTTGAACATGCATACAAGTGAAGTATTTTAACCAGAACCTCTTTGGAACACCTTTCTGCAAACATTTCTTAGGCCACTAACAATCACAACTTTCAGGAAGAGGTTTGTAATGCTACTGTATGTTCTTTGCAGTGTAATTGAAAAGGCTAATGCTGCATTGGAGGTTCTAAGAGAAGTCCTTGATGCAGTCAATGCTGAAAATCCTGAGGTGTTTTCCCTTTTTATCTTTTCCAATTTTTTTAGGTAAATGTGAGTCCAATTTATTAACAAAATCTTAATTGCTTCAGTAAATTTTCTTGCTCGTTGAATGTGCCTGAGCTTCAATTGACAAGCTGTAAAATTTATGTGCCATGGCATTAGGAAGACCACAATTTTGTTTGCCTCAAAGTTGGCTTTGGCTACCTCCTTTTCCTCTATTTTGCTAATGCCAGCATAGATTGACCAGGCTATGCAGTTGAACTTTGACCGGAATTTTAACTTAATAGGTTGAGATTTGGTTCATGTGAATACTCCTACTAGTTGAATCGGCAGTTTGGACCGGATTGCTTGACCTTTTTTGGGCAGCACAAAAGGTTCTACTTCAACCAAACCTGGGACTCGCTGTTCTTGAAACACTACTTTCCCAACTGATTATATATCCTGTTTATTTTACTTATATGCAATTTGTCTTTCTTTGCTATTGAGTTTCTATTACTTGTTTTGGTTCTTTTGGGCTAATTTTTTATAGCGCATTGTCAAAGGTGTCCAGACAACTGCTACGATATTATTATAGTGTATATGTTAGCCTCCCCTCCCCCCAAAAAAAAAAAAAAAAAGGGAAAGGAGTTGAGGCTATTAATTATGCTTCTTAGATGTAAGCCTGATATTGGACATAGACATAGTTATTAACTGTTGCAAAACTGAAACATAGTTGATTTGCCAATTTGAATGACCAGGAAACCATACCTGACTCAAGACTTGAAACTTGGCAAGCCTGATTTTAACCTGAGCCTGAATTGATGTGACCCAAACCAAATGCGACCAAATTTCTTGCTATTTTTCTTTTCTTTGCCACGAAGTTTATTGGATCAAACATTTACTGACTAGAAGCCAACTTGAACTTGAAATGACCCACTGAACTTGACCTGAATGATTTGTTTGCACAGTAAACTATTCACCTGCCATTAGATATCCCTTACTTGAAGAAAATCGTGTCAAGTCAACCTGGTTTGACCATATTGACTTGTCTGACCAATAATCCACTTCTTTGAGCAGTGGATTTGCCCGGTCAGTTCTGCTAGCAAACCCTTTTCCCAGCCCCTTACCTGCAAAATTTCTGCTTACATGAGAATAATAGAAAATATAGTGTCATCTTCACCACAAGCTTGATCTTTTTCGTTTTTCTTTGTCCCATACATCCTTTCATTGTATGATGTGAATGTACTTTTGTTGTCAATGAACTTCCTTCAGCTTAATAGGAATTAACTGATGTGTAACAAAGTGCATCTTCTGCATTTTCTTCTGAAGTTAATGTGCCGCAAGAACCTGTGTGTTGTGGTGGATCGAGCTGGTCCTTGTCAGTAGACCTTTTTGGCTAACCTGCTAAAACCAGCTCCTGTCAGAAGTTTGTCAGCTCTTATAGCCTTAGGGCCTGTTCGACTTTACATGAAAAACAACATCAATTTATGTTTTATGTTCGTTTATGTTCTTTTATATTCGTTTATGTTCTTTTATATTCGTTTATGTTCATTCATGTTCATTCGTTTATGTTCGTTTCTTATTTAACAACTCATTTCTGTTTGTTTATGTTCGTTTATATATCGTTTATGTTCGTTTATGTTTGTTTTTGTTCGTTTATGATCGAATCTGCTCTTTTATGTTTGTTTATGTTCGTTTCCGTTTATGTTTCTGTTTATGTGTGTTTTGTATGTAAGTTAGAACAGGCCCTTAGTTGACCTTGATTGTGGCGCATAAAATTTGGTACAAGTTAAGGAAAAATAAAATGCAGCTAATGTGAAGCATTGGAAAGAGGCACTGAATCTTATCCTTAGTGGAGAAAAGTTGCTTGTGCAATTTTTTGAACCTTTTTTTCACAAGTTCACAAAAAGCACAAGAAGAAATACAAATGTCCATTTTGGTAGCATTATTACTGTCGTAGTAGTATAGTATCATGAAGCAAGCCTTGTCATAAGGATTACATGGGAATTTTGCATTCTTCTAACTCATCTCAAAATATAAAAATAAAAAAAATAATTACATGAAGGCAGGGGCTTTAGAAATTAGAGGGCCTATGCAGTTTCTAGGTGTTTAAACAAACTCTTTCTGTTAGTTTATGACTTGGGATAGTTGGTGAATATTTTGCTCATTATTTCTTGCAAAAGAAATGATCCATTTTGAGATAAATTTCATAGGTGTTTCTCTTCGTTTCTCTTTCAGGTGGCAAAGAATGAGTTCACACTTGACCTTGTTGAGCAGTGCTTATTCCAAAAGGACCGAGTAATGCACCTTGCAATGACTTCCAGGTAATACCAAACTGCTCTTGTTTCTGTAAACGTGATGTTATGTGACGTTAGGCGTCCTGTTAGTTGCTGAGATCTTAATGGAGAAAGTTTGGGTTTTCGTTTTTGTATGATAATGTGGAGTTCTTATAATTTTGTCTGGGTTGCAAAGTGGTCAAATCTTTGCGCACCATTAACATTCATTCTTTTCTCAAGTATAAACTGTTTCTAACAGCATTCATGTCCATACAAGATGAAACAACTTACCCACCGTGGTGGATGGTTAATATATCCAAGTTCATTGGGGAAAATTTAAGTTGCTGTACACCCTTTTCTCCTTTTGACAAGAATATTTCCATTCGGGCAAAAAGAAACTCTTCTCAGTAGTGATTGATGAATGAAGGTCAATTTGGAGATGCAAGGCATAATATAAGGCAATAATTAGCTGAACCAATAATATAGACACCTATGATGAAAACTCTTGAAAAGGATTTAAAATGCATGATTTCTGAAGTTGAAGGTTTGCACACTCAATTTATCATAGGAAGATTAGTGTAACGATCTAGAACTGTTTGACTTTGAGATTAATCAAGTCTTCTTACATCGGATATCCTGTTGCACATATCAAATAAGTCTATCTCTTCTTGCAATCAGGGATGAGCGATTGGTATCCAAGGCTATTGAATTGAATGAGCAATTAGGAAAGGTTTTGGCAAGACACGAAGCCCTCATTTCAGCTAGTTCTCTGTCAACAGCAGGTCCTGTAAAGCCTCATGTTGGGCCGCCTTCGACAATGAACCACAGTAACCCTGTGGTTGAGGCCACTAGGGTATCAAGCCATGCTAGTCATGCTGATCAGCCTGCTATAGCGCCAGATCATACACATGTTGCCCATGAAGAAACAGAGGAAGAAGAAGAGGAGGAGCAGCAGCTCATTCACAGGTACGTGCTTATGCAGCCTATCTGATTTTCTCACCCATTCCCAAACCTGGAAAAGAGACAATGCTTAGACTCATCAGTGGCGGGGCTACAGTCAATGTTATGGGGTTCTGGAACTCCACTAAAATTCTTTTGTTAATATTCCTATATTATCTTGTGGAGAAAGAAAACTATAGTATATAAGGACCCCATAGTTTGGGCAACTTATTCTGAGGGTTTATTATTGAGGGACCCCCAAAAAAATAGCCAGGTTTAGAAAATTGTGTAGTTTATTGACTTTGGAAGTTCTTCCAGGGTACGGAAAGCACAAACTTATGCAAGGCCCAAAGATAAATATATCGAAGCAGATAACCCTTTTGCTTCACTTAGCTCTTCTACTGCGAATGAAAAGTTGCATCATCCTCTTGAATGGCCACCAGCTCGTGAGCCACTGTCTCATGAAAGTAAGGCATCGTCTTCAGCTAAATCTATTCCTCCTCCACCTGCAAAACACAACGAGAGGGAGAGATTCTTCCAGGACAAGAGGGGAGAGGGTTTAATTTTGGCTGGCCAAGTGAAGGGCCTTGCATTATATAGTCGTAACACTAGTACTAGCTCTTACGCTGGAAGCATGAGTTCTAATGAATGATTCATGCTTTCCCACCTCCGCTGTTTAAGATCAGCTACGATTTTTCAATCATAAACAGATATTTTTTGTCTGTGCGGTGCTCCTGACTGTGTTACTTGAACTCGACTATAGGTGTCCAACACAGGTATAAATGTCAAATAGAATCTCTATCCCGAAAGAAAGGACAATTATAGATTCTATGTATTGTAACATATATTTGTAGATGTAATTTTTCTTTTTGTCTGTGAGGTTGAAATTAAAATATAGTTTATGTTTAACTCCAATGAACGAGGCCTTTGGTTCTCTAACCTTTGTGGAGAAATTTGTCAGGAAAATTTGACCAACTTTTTCATGTTTGGTTACCTTTGATTGAAACCAAGAACATTCAAATAATGTAGTACACCAAAATGCAAATGGAAGAACACCACCTCAACTTGACTTCAGAATTGCTTTGATTTGAGTCAGTGAAGAGAGAGTGGTGAAATCATGGGCTCCCCAGCCTGCAATCCTAAGGCTCCTTTTGAATGGAGCTCGATACTTGAAGCCGTAGTTTGTGGAGTGTCCATGTCGACCTGGCCTCTTTACTTGGAGCAACATCTAAATGCTGAGGTTGGTGAAGGAAACAGGGGTGGCAATTGCGATAGAAGCTAGCGACAAGAGAAGGAAGACATGTTTAGGGGTGGAGGGGCTCGTGGCGGGGAAGAAGTGGAAAGAGGAGTGACGAAGTTGATGGAGGATAAACTTAGTCGACGAAAGAAGCTTCTGTTCTTGCTTGGGTTGGGGCCATGGTGGATCTTCTTGACTTTCTTTCTCTAAGATGGTGGGATTTGTAGGAAGCAAAAGAACTTGGTCAGTGAAGGAATTTTGGGTGGATGTTGGGTTGAGAAGTAAACCCCATAGTTGAAGCGTTGCGCTACATTGAATATGAAAACTCAATACTTGGAATTTGTATTTGTATTGGATAGATGTTGATGAGTGAGCCTGAGTGTTGGTAACTTCATCAGTTGAGTTGCGTGCAAATTTTTCATCTTTTGTGGCTAAAATTTAGGTGGTGTTGGTTTCGATTCAAGCAAATTATACGCTGATAATTTGGATATTTTTTCATTTTATTTATACGGGGCTTAGGTTAGTCTAAGTCTAAATAGTAATAATAGATGGAAAATGGAAATAACTGTTAATACCTTTATTTGAGATTTGGACGAAGACTTTTATAAACCTACCTACCTTTTTTTCTTGGTTAGAATTGGACAAAATTTCAGTTGATGAGAATAGGATGACTGCCTTATCTGCACTTTCTTTTTGTAACTATGTTTTCTGATTGTCTATATCTTCATTTGTTGATGTCAATGTGTATCCCATGCACATGCACTCTTCCACTCCCCTCGCCCACCATTTATATGCTACTTTTGGAAATATAAATTTCAAAATATATATAGTCAAATTATTTTTTAATGGGACTAGCTGTATATATATATATCAAGATTTTGGGAATAAAAAAGGGGGCCGGGGGCTTTTGTTGGGGAATACTTTATATCTTTATCAGTGAATTAATTTTGGTTTGATTTGAAGTCGGAGTAATGATCAATAAATAATAAAAAAAATATTGTCCTTTCGTTTCATTAGTATCACAAGTTCATAACAATTCACAATTTGTATGTCATTATTTGTCAACTTATGTAAAATATTATAAAATATACTTTAAAACTTTTAAAAATATCACTAATCACAACTCCCTAAAAATATTTTTGTTGTTATGTGTGTGGTCAAACTCTATAATATGCGATAAGTAACATTAACTAATAATAATAATAATAATAATAATAATAATAATAATAATGGGACTATGAGCATATGTTTTTAATATTTTTCCTTGGACTAAAATAGAGTTTATTTATGTAGTTTTGATAGAACAGAGAGTGCGCAGTAGATTCTTGGCAACTATGCTTGCCTCGTCCTCTTCCCTTCCTTCTTCACCGCCGGTTTTCAAGATCTTTATTGCCGACACTCCTCTGTCTGTCACTGTCCGTCTCTCCCTCCCTCTCTCTCTCTACATTTGCATTTCCCAAATATTCTTCTTAATTTGACTGGAGCATTCCAATTGTTCAATTTGTGTTTTCGTGCTTGGGGAATGTAAACATCTTTTTCTTGACGAGCAAAATGATAAGCAATAGGTAAGGCTCGGTTACATTTTACTTCAATTTAGGCTCCACTCAAAATTTATTGAATCTTTAAATTTTAGATTCAGGTTCAACTTGGATGGCTTTAACTCTGGCACGGGCTCGAGCTCGAGCTCGGTCGATTTCTTTTTCGATTTACTTAAAAAATTTCTAAATTTAATGTTATAATCAAAGTTAAATTCTATACTTTTGCATTAAATTCAAAAAATATGAGTTTGAATGAAATTTTTGGTGATTTTAGAGGTAATTTTATACTTTTAAAATAAATACTTTTAAAAAAATAAACTATTTAGCTTAAAACGAGCCAAATGAGATGAGCTTAGCCGAGCCTTGTTGAGCTGGAACTTGCTCAATATCCCTTCGAGCTGGATTGGGCTCGGTTTAACTCGATCCCGAACCAAGGTTTGATCGAGCCAAGCCCGAGCACTTGGCTAGCCTCGCTCCTTCCATTATCGCCTTAACAATAAGTATATGCATAGGTAAATTGGTTATTTTCTCCGTTGCATAATACATGTCACTTTAAAATAATAATTAATAAGTATATGTAGAGGTAAATTGATTACCTTTTTCATTTCACAATATATGTTACTTTATCATTTTATAATATTTATTATTTTATAATTCTAATGATATATTAATGACTAGTCTATCAATTCTATCTCGTACTTTTTTCCTCTCATTTTTCATTAATTTTTTATATTTTCAATAAAACCTCAATGCAACTTGATTTTTTAATATAAATTTTGTACTTGCCTTAGTATTCCTTCACAACTCAAAACCGATAAAAATTGTGAAATGAAAGAGTAAAAGTTATTGAATCTTAAATGTTATCTTGTTTAAAATGTCAAGTTGAGGTTCTTGTGGAACTAATATAGTAACCTCTTTTTAAAAATTATTTGTAAATACGCATAAATAATAGACGTAGTAATTAATTTATGAGTTTAAATCAGACTCTAAGATCTCTTTATTGAATTTGATTTCATCAATATATTGTCTACTCATCCGTTTAACAATACTTATGTTTTTGGGTTGTGAGGAAATATAAAAAATGTATAAAATTTGTGTTAAAATACAAGTTGCTTCAATGTTCATTTGAAATAAAGAAAGTATGTGAAAAAATAAGAGGAAAAAAGTAATTAATTAGAATAAAATTGATAAAGCATTCATTAATATATCATTAGAATTGTTAAATAATAGATATAATGAAACAAAAAAATTAATTAAAACGACAAATATTTTTAGACGGAGGGAGCATGTTCTCCTTTCTATCTTTCGATATGTTAGAACTAGTCACGTGCCTTCTTTCCCTTGTTTCACTAAATTGACTTGATCCAAATGAATACTCACTCTATTTTAAAATACATGTCACTTTAACTAATCTTTTTATTTCGGAATACTCGTCACTTTACAATTCCAATGACTTATTAATAATTAATTTACTAATTTTATCCTTATTAATTACTTTATTTCTCTCTTTTTCTTATTAAATTTCTTCATTTCTAATGAAATATTGAGACAACTTGATCTTTTAATATAAATTTTATCATAAATTTACTATTTTTTTAATACTTTCTCATAATTTTAAAACGATAAGTATTTTGAAACGATAGGAATATATTCCTTGTTTTCCTAAGCAAGGTACCTTTATTCAAGCAACCAAAAAATTAGCCCTTTTTTTAAATAAAAAAAATGAGAATGAATTATAAATATTGTGTCATCCTAAATACTCGATAAGTTGTCTTCAAACATTTATTAGGTCCAGATGGTATAATTAATTAATTTCATTGAGGAAAGAGGGAGAATTCATTAGTCTTCTAATGTGATTTATTTAATTTTGAAAAATATAATAATGGGTCTCATCACTTGCTGAGGGGAGAGTTTATTTACATCATATGCTGTAAGGGTTTAAAAATTTTCTTTTCTTAAAAAAATTGTTTTGATAACCAATTTAATCACTGTATTATTAAGGGTTTAAACGTTTATTAGAGTAAATTATAGGTATCATGTTAAATTCATCATTACTTTTCATTTTATATGTCACACATTTTTGCAATTACTTAACAAAAAGACTCGGGTTTATGGGAACCGAGAATAGCATTAACAATGCAGGATCCAAATTTTGAATCGGTTGCTGAAGCCTATCCTTCATCTAATTAAAAGATCTAATTTTTTTTTCTATATTTTAAAAATCTCAAATTTGGATCTTTAAATAAAATATTTTCATATAAGACCTACAACTAAATATATTTAATTAATTTTTCTTATTCTATTTTGTGTTGTAATTTATTTTTATAAGTTGTGAAAAATAATTTATATAATTTTTGAAGTGTCAAGTAATTATTTTATGTTAAAAAATTAATTTAAAAATCTAATTCACAATATAATAAATTTATAATTTTCACACACATTATCATAAAAATACAATACTAAAGTTCAACAAAAAAATTGACTGAAAAAATACAAAATTAATTTCTAATTTTCACTTGTACTATTAAAAAATAATTTTTAAAAAAAAAATCACACATAGAATATTCCACTCTCAATTTAACATCCAAAAATTCCATAAAAAAATTTAACTATCAAAAACTTACTTTAATAAAAAAATGATGTGTAAAAAATAGAGTCGACTCGGATCCAAATCTTCGCTCTCCTCCTAGGTATCTCCCACTAGGAGGAGATGAAAAGATTTGGGACCTCACTGTTGGATCTCCCAATCCAGCATTGGGGGTGCTCTACGCTCGAGATACTCTTATGGGACTTTAACTCGTAGTCTGCTCATGGTTATTTTGGCTTTCGGACTAAGTTCTTCCAATATACGTCTTTCAACAATTCTCATTATTTACACTTCTTCTTAGTCGCTTGGCTCGTAATGGATATCCGGTTTCATCGCTTTCGGTAGACCAAGAGATTTGGGTATTAGAATTCGGTACTAGAGTCAGATTGTCTTTCATTAAATCAAAGAGCTAATTTTTTTTTAAATTTTAACGTTGATTTAGATGATATTTAGTTAATTAGTTACTTTTTTGAGTTTTTTTTTAAAAAAAAGTTCACAGAAATGGGAATAAAGTAGCCTATAATCTTGCGAAGGTTATCCTTAATGATGAGCATGTCTGGCTCAAAGTATGCCCCAATCAACTCTCAAGTCATGTACTTTTGGATTCTTTGGCTCTTAATTAATATATGGCCATGCTTTACCTCAAAAAAAAAAAAAAAAAAACAAAAGTGAGTGTGTACATTACCAATTGTATACTTATATAAAAGTTGTCAATGCAGATATGACTCGTACCTGCATAAAAAATTGCAATAATACACTCATAAAATCTTTAAAAAATGTAATAATATTCGTACCTATTAATTTCAACGTTTATAGTTAATAGTTTGGATGATTAGTAGTTATAGATTAGCTATTATCAACGGTTACGATTATCAAGGGTCACTATCATTTACCGGTGTTACTAACAGTTATGATAAATTATTATCAAATTTACAATGATTATAATTAGTTGTTATCAGCGTTTATAAGATGTTATAATTAATAATTATTGATTTTTTTACAATTAATGATTATTAACATTGTCATAAATGCGGAAAGTGACAAGCAATTATAGAACGAGCAACCTTGATCAACGTTGCTCTTAATGATGGGCCATTTTCCATGTACAAATGATTAATGAATGAAAGCATAAGGGTTGTCAAATGAAGTTTCTTTTTCAAAATTAATGCTTAATTAATAGCTTGATAGTATTGATTTGAGTGAAGAGGAAGTGGTGGGTAGTCGGCCGTTGGCATGGATTCCCATGATGGATCCCTCCATCTCTCCCTCTCTCTCTCTCTCTCTGCTCCTGCTCTTCACTCTTCTCCCTCACCCCACCCCACCACATGCTCTGTCTCTCTCTTTCTCTCTCTCCTCCTCACCCCTTCTTTGATTTGTTTATTCCACTTGCTCACTTGTCACCATTAATAGCACTCTGAAATCGCTGCAATTCCCATGTATTTATCTATGCAATTTTTCAAACATTAATCCAAATCAACTTTTCCCCTTTCCTTGCTTCCTGATACTCCACCCACATCAGAGAGAGAAAGACAGAGAAAGAGAATGCAGAAGTACGAGGAAGTGAAGCGATTGGGAGCTGGGAATTTTGGGGTTGCCAGGCTTATGCGCCACAAAGAAACCAAAGAGCTTGTCGCCATGAAATTCATCGAACGAGGCCACAAGGTTCTTGCCCATCATCTCAATAACTATCCAAATTACCCATTGTTAAATTACTGATTTTCCCCATTTTTTTAATTAATTTTGATTGTATTTTTTGGTGGGCAGATTGATGAGAATGTGGCAAGAGAGATTATCAATCACAGGTCACTTCGTCACCCTAACATTATTCGATTTAAGGAGGTATGACCTTTTCTAAGTTCTTCAACTTTTTATTTTTGGGTGTATCAAATTAGTAGAAAAAAGGAACTAATTAACGAATGATTGGAATGTGAAAAAGGTTGTATTGACACCGACCCATTTGGGGATTGTGATGGAATACGCGGCGGGTGGGGAGCTTTTTGATCGAATCTGCACTGCTGGTCGATTTAGTGAGGATGAGGTGATTCTCTCTCCTACTCTTTTTAGCTTATCTTATGTTACATTTCTTGCCTTTTAGCAATTTTTTCTGACTTGATATTTTGCAAATATATATTTAATACTTCTTCCTCTCAACAAATTTATCTTCTTCTTTTATGGAAACTTAGGTAATATTTTCCTTTCGATTGTCAATATTAGAACTTTTCATCAAATATTTAGGGTTTGATGAGAAAAAAATTTATGTTGGAAGAAACACTATCAATAAGCTCTCATGTCATGCTGTTGTGCAAGATTGTCATAGTGTTTTTCCTTTTATTTACAATCTTCTTCTTTTTTTTTTTAATAAATTTAATTGAACACCTTCCCACCTGAAAATGAAAGAAAAAAGAAAAAGATGAATGCAAATGGATGATGTTGTATATTCTCCCTACTCATTCCAGAGGTAAATGTTATCTGGTTGTGTCCCAATTTTACTGTGCAGTTAGTCTTATCGACTTACTTTATTGTACACTTAGTCTTATGAACCATTTATTATTTGTAATTCCTACAGGCTCGATATTTCTTCCAGCAGCTGATCTCAGGTGTAAGCTTTTGCCACTCCATGGTAAAAATACAACTTTCACTCGCATATCCTTGTTCATCTTAAAGGAAAACTAACCTTATGTAACATGCCCTTGTTCCTGCAGCAAATCTGCCATAGAGATTTAAAATTAGAGAACACATTGTTGGATGGAAACCCTGCACCTCGCCTGAAGATATGCGACTTTGGTTATTCAAAGGTTTGATAAGTCTAGCCAAGTACTCTTCACGTGAATCAGGATTAGAATTACTGGCATCTTTTGAACCTTGATGAAGTCTGTATATCAGTTTAATGATTTGTTTATTGTAGTCATCTGTTCTGCATTCAAGGCCGAAATCAACAGTGGGGACTCCAGCATACATAGCACCGGAAGTACTTTCAAGGCGAGAGTATGATGGAAAAGTGAGTCCTATTAAAATTAAACTTGAAAGAAAAAGGATTTGCATTGATATGAAGTTTAGTTACGTTCTTTTTCATGTGAACTTTACCTTGCTTTATAGCCGGTAGAAGTTACCCAAGCATTGTGTTTCTGTTTAGAAAACTTCACATTTGCTTGGAGAATAAGATATATGCTTTTACTTGTAAAATCAATACTATTCCCCAAACTCAACTAAGGTGGTGTTCTACTAATATTGCATAGATCTTGACTTCCTTTACTCCACCTCCATGCAAGGCCTTCATGATGTATGTTACATGAGGTCAGGTACAATAGTTCAATATGAATGTTGTCCAAGTACTTTTCCATTTACAAAGAATCTTGGTAGGACTTAGTACACACTTTGGAACGTCCATGTATTGCCCAAGTGCTGTTCTATATTGGGGTAAAATGAAGTCCAAGTAACATTAGTTGTGGTTGTCCACTAGACAAGACTGTAGACATAAACCAATTTCTCCCAAATTTCTCCTATCTCTTTATGCCTTCCTTTCTGATACGAGAGGTCTGTGGTTTGAATCTCTGTGGGGTTTTGGGTTTCCACATATAAATGCATATGGTGGATCATGGTTATGAACGGAACCATATAGTTAACATTGCTTAATGAATGGCTGTCCTGGTCTGCAATCCATGTGATGGCATCAAGAGTATACCATTTTAGTGCTGAATTCATATGTCTGGCACTTTTATTAAGAGAAATTGATGTAAGTCAGTTTATGCAAGGTCTGTCTTGGTGCCTTAAGATTGAAACTTCATCAGTTTTCTCTGACCAACTTCTGACAAGCACCAGGGCTTACTCTTGATGTGCGGGAAGGGGGTGAGGATAGGGGATTGTATCATGTGGCAAAGTCAATGCATCTTTATCCTGTAGTGAGTTTTTGAATTCTTATCTCTCTGCCAGATGCAGCAGGGTGATGGAAGTGTCATGGGATACAAGTCAAAGCCCAAAAGTTGGATAATAAAAGAATATCCAACCAGATGATGTGACCTGAATGTTAAGCATATCATTCATTGGTCTCTAGATAGAGGGAGCCCTTTTTTTTTGGGGGGGAGAGTCAAATTTTTTTTTTTTTCAAATAATCCATCTGTATTGATTGCAGAATGATAAAACTTATCTGTGCCTGATTAACTGAACTAAGAATGATCCAAATCCATATTGATTCAATTTTATTTATTGTATACAAACCTCCACAAAGTGATCTTAACTGATTGAGTGATCCAAGATGATCCTAAACCAGTGTCTCAAACCTGGAGTTAGACAGCTTAATTTTGATTATAATCTGACTTGACTTAATACAAACAGAACCGCCCTGAGCTTCCCTAACCATGATTCATGGCCTTTTTTGACAAGCGTAGTGACAAATCGAAAGTAAGCTGGAATTCCAATCATATCAGAAAGGTTTCACTTGAATATTCGATCAATCTAGAACCTAATCTGACCTTATTCACTAAAAGGCTCGATGCAGGAACATTGATGTTTTATTATCCTCATCGCTCTTTGCCAAATAAATGTCATTTTCCACTAGTTATGTCTAGCTGGGGCTCAAAAGTCACATATCCTATGTCTAGCAGGAACATTGATGTGCTTTAATTTGTGCTTAGAGGTTTCTCACATTGGTTAATATCCCTCAAAAGGCCTTTTAATTAATTGAGCAATTGTGTTAGCTTTGGTGATTTCATGTTTGCTAAAAGTGCACTTGATTTTCAGATGGCAGATGTTTGGTCCTGTGGAGTGACCCTTTATGTTATGCTGGTGGGTGCATACCCTTTTGAAGACCCACAGGACCCAAAGAACTTCAGAAAGACAATTACTGTACGCTCACTGCTTTAACTTCTGCACATCTACACAGGTTGCTTATATCCAGTATTTGCTCGAGTAGAAACTCATTCATGATTTATTTTGCAGAGAATAATGGCCGTTCAATACAAAATCCCAGAATACGTTCATATATCACAGGATTGCAGACACTTGCTCTCTCGAATTTTCACTACCAACCCAGCAAGGGTATTTTTGAATTCCCCTATGATTGTCTTCCATGTGTTATTATTTGGATCTTGATTGCTGCTAGAATAATTGGTTCTATGATCTGCATTTATTCCTCAATTATTTTTAGTTCTCGTAGATGCGTACTTTTGGATCTCCTCAGACCCCGCAAAGCGGGACTCGCATTGCGAGTAGTTCTTTGTCGAATTTTAGTTCTCGTAATGCTAGATCTGCCTCATCTCCCATTTTCAATTTCTTCTGTTGACTTTCCTTCTTTCTCTTATCTTCAACTCATCAACCCCTTCTTGACCATCGTTTTTTTTGGGGGGCATATTATTTTGGCAAACGTTGGAAGCATCCTCCCCTCATTTCCGTTGTGTTAATCACGTCTTATTTTCTCCATCCTCCCTCATTCATGCAAAATTTTAAACAATCTGTACTACCATTCAAATCACGTAAGAAGCATACTGGTCAAAAGATTCTCCTTAAACTTTCATCCTAAAACTAAAGTTGCATTTTCTTGAAGGGGTCACTACATTAGAGCCAATTAATATGGCGGCACATGCATTCCTTTGTCAAAAATTAACTCGTCATTTGTGGTAAGAAACTAAGAGGGATACGTTCTCTTTGGAATTTTTGGGTTCATGCATGGTCTTTGAGATTGCAGCCTAATTTACGTAAGATGACCTTCAGTAGCTTTTGACATTACTCAAGGAGGAACCTCGATTTTCTCCTTGTTTTCCCATTTAAAAATGGTTACTGCAATGACAGAATTATAGATGGTTTATATATAACTTTTACTATGAGAGTAGTGTGTCTTACGCATTTTGCCCTCGGTAGAGAGTTTTGGGATTGGTATTAAAGCCTGGTTTTATTTCCAAGCTCCCTTGCCTCGCTTCAGGAAAACAAAATGTTACGGTGGTGTCCTGCTTTGAAATCTTCAATGTGCCTTTATCGTTTAGATTATCAGTTAAGTTGTGTGATTAAACAAATGTGGGTTTGCAGAGGATTAGCATTAAGGAAATAAAAGGCCACCCATGGTTCTTAAAGAATCTCCCGAAGGAGCTAACAGAGCAAGCCCAAGCCATCTACTACCAGAGAGATAACCCCAGTTTGTCTTCCCTCCAAAGCATAGATGACATAATGAAAATTGTGAAAGAGGCAAGGGAACCCCCTCCAGTCTCGAGGCCTGTCCCGGGGTGGGAGTCCGATAATGAGGACGGTAAAACCGAAGCCACAGAGCAAGCAGAAGAGGAGGAAGAGGATGAATACGAGAAGACGGTGAGAGAAGTTCATGCCAGTGGAGAGTTTGTTGTCAGTTAAGATTAACATTCTTTGCCACTATGATTTGTATGTTGTATTCCATTATTTATCTGTTTCTAAGAGTGTCCATATATTGCTTGAGCTAGTTGAACTTTAAAACACAATAAAAAAAAGGATTTAGGAAGGTATTTGTTGCTGTAGTTTTGTGTAACATATGTACAAGGATGCAAGCATGCCCATAAAGTCTGCCTCTATGTCTGTCATTTTGACATGAAATAGACTGTTGAAGAATCTTGTGTTCACCCTCCCCCTTTTGGTCCATTTAATACACCATTTAACGAGAGTGAGCTATTGTTGGCAGTTGTCCAATCACCGATTTTTTTAAGCCAAAAGACACAAATCTAAGATTTTGATGAAAGATAATAAGTGTCAAATCACTCTAATAAATTTTTATCTGTGTTCAATATTGTCATTATTCATCCTCTCTGTCTCTCTCTTTCTCTACATTTTACAGTAAGAAATATCTTAACGAAAGCAATGTCTCTGGTCCTGAGGTCCACCACTAACTGTCTTCTTCACCAAAATGGCTTCCTAGTGAGGGTTTGTGTATACACTAGCTTTAAGGAGATCTCGTCCTTCCATCACGGTTTTCTTTTAAAAGATTATTACAATAATTCGACATTTCCCTTCAAAGTTTAAACCTAAAAATTAAGCTTATAGAAATATACAATACTTTCTTGAAATTTAAAAAATATTTGAAACATTTTTTCAGGCCTTGTTTTCTGGAGTTATTCTTGCTGAAACTGGGGGGCGGAGGTGCAATGAAAATCTAGCATTGAGAATATATGAGCAACTGAATATTACGTAAAAATTAAACCCTTCAATATTGAAGTTGTAAAATATTATTCTTTAAATTCACATCCGGCGACTCTGATCTTTGCGTGCTAGAAAACATTGAAATAGTACGTTTATGTCTTAAATGTAAAGAGACTCATTCTGTTATACTTTAAAGTGAAAAAAATATGAAATGCCTATTATTTCCACATAGGAAAATTTACCTGTAAATCATTCAATGAAACCTAATAAAATTGACTCAAATCCTAAATTGAAATTGACAAGAAACCGAACCAAATTCGATCAAAACATTTTCACTAAATTTTATTTTTCATCGTAAGAAAAGCTTACAAGACCAAAATTGTATGACCATCCGAATAAACTCTCGTTGACTTGAATACAACCTTATATGAAATTGAGTCAACTCAAAACTGAATCGAAATGGCTTATTTGTGATATCTATTCAAGATTCTTGCTTGAGAAACTGTCCATCATATCATCAATTGGAAAACTTGCAAAACAGAAAACAACATATAAAAGATACAAACCAGATTAATCAAATTCCAAAGCAAAATACAGACATCAAGATCTGAAATTATTGTGCAAAGGACCAAAAAATCATGACAAAGATAAAATGGCAACCCCCTCCCCCAAACCCTACATATATTTGGATTAACAATGTTATCACCTGCTGCACCTGCACAAACTCTGAATGCAGTGCACCTCCTACTGTTACTTTCATGTGACTACACTTCCAGTTTTTTGATCCAGAAAAAAATATTATAAATTCAATTCAAAATCTCCAAAATTTGAAGTAAAACTGCTCACATTGGAATCTCTTTAACCTTATAAGAGCAGGACATATATTGAAAGTTGTTTTCGTGTGCTCATGACCCAAACTCATCAAAATCTCCAATAATGTTACCTCCTGGTGTATTTCAAGAAAGAAGGGGAAGGGGACAGTGATACCTTAATTTTTAATATTAAAAATATTTAGGGTTATTTTTTTAAACTAGTTATGAAATACCTTAATATTTTTATGAAACAATTTTTAGATCTAAAAATATATTTTTTAATCAAAAAATCAGGAAAATTTTTATTAAATTAGAGTCAATATACTCATACTTGTCATCTGACAAACAACAACAATATTGTTTAGAACATTATTCTCTCATAATCTACACTCATATGTATAATAAGGTTGCAAGTGAATAAGATCATGAGTATTATAATTGTCCATTCTCTTAACCCTTAATAAATAACCAAGAATAAAAATACAGTTTTATCTCTATTAAAATGAAAAATAATTTAGAAAATTTTGAATATCACACTATCACTCAATACACAATCAAAGATGGAAAATTTAAAACAAAAAATCAAAATAGTATTTGTAAGGACATGAAAAATTAATAAAAAATAAAAAAAGTCTAAATTTTCACAAAATCTAAAAATTAATAGTAATTAAATTAAATTATAAAGCCTTTGGAAAACTTTATGTAAAATGTCAAAATATTTTGTAAATTATGAGAAAATTATATTAAAATAAATAAGAACTTTAGACAAAAATGTAAAAATATTCAAAAATATTATAAAATATAACAACATGAAATTGGCTCATTTTAGAGGACAATAATGTCTTTTATATTATGGGAGAAGGTCATGTAAAACTATTTCATCAAAAGTCAAGGTCCCTAACAATTAATTTTACAAGGTAAGGTTTCCTAAAATAATTACATCTAAAATTGAAGCACCATGGTGTAAATTTTTGAAGATATTTTATTACAATAATAATCATCCAAAGGTAAAATATTTTGCCTAGAACCCATAAAAAAATTGGTAAAATAAAAATATACAATAATTAAGTGTAATAATGTACAATAATTAAGAGTAGCTAGTGTCCAAAATATATATGGACAAACGTGTGACTATGCGTGTTGGTTTGACATGTGATCACTGCTCTATACATAACTCACTATTTTTTTTATTTTTTTAAATCGAAAAGTGACTGAATTTTAGCCAAAATTGTCATCAGTTCTGGTTCAAAGAGAGGAGCAAATGTGGATAAGAACAACTTTCATTTTTTTTAAATGAGAAACAAGGCTCCTAAATTATGGTAAAATGTTTTCATAAGAGATCAAAAGATCCTACGTGTCATTAGGTTTTTGTATCACATTATTCTACACAAAAAAATATTATTGTTATTACTTTAATTGGTAAAGTCTTGTAAAAATTATTATTAGATATTTAAATTTGAATTATGTCTGTATTAATTTTTATATCTCGTTTACATAAAAAATAAAACACTAATTACAAATATTAAGTTAGAGACATGTGAAACCTTATTAGCAGACGTGGATGTATTTTATATATATATATATATAAATGAGATTGTACTACATACATTGATAAATTTGATAGTCTTAAGTATGTGTATAAATTAGTGAATTATCAACTCTAACTAAACATTTTTTTCTAAATTTAAAGGAATTACATAAAACAGTATAATACAAAAAGAGAGGAAAATTGAATTTGAGACCTTATAAATTCAAAATCTCTATCTTAATAACTCGAGTAAGATCTCATTGATAACTACTCCCTTCATTTCAAAATACATGTCAATTTAACTAACTTTTCTCGTTTCACAATATTTGTCACTTTACAATTTCAATGACATATTAATTACTAGTTTATCAATTTTGTCCTTATTAATTGATTTATTTCTCTTCATTTTTCATTTCCGATAAAATATAGGAGGTAACTTGGTCTTTTAACACAAAATTTGTCATAAATTTGTGTTTCCAAGGTACCTCACAACCTTAAAACGATTTTATATTTTGAAACGGATGGAGTATTTCTAAATATTTAACAAAATTAAAGGTATTATCTCATAAACACCCCCCTCTATCCCTCATTCACAATATAAAACCACGTACAGTATTGGCTTCATTATTCCTGAGTGGAGCGTAGGTTTGAGAGAGATTTTCAAAAAAGCTAAGCCTTCAGATAATCAATTTGTCATGGCCAGGGAGTCTTTGCTCTTTGCCTTTTGTTCCTCATTCTCTTCGCTTCGCGTAAGTTCCAATTTCCTCTAATTCTTTCCACTTGCATTACATATTTATCTTCTTTTTCATGACATGAAAATTATGGTTACTGTTCATTAAAAATGCAAAGTTCAGCGTGCTTATTATGCTCAAAGTCGTTTTTCATATCAGGTCATGACGAGTTGATGGGATATTCTGATCGTTAGAAAGGGGTTTTCAGGGACAATTTTCCATATGGATTTGGTGATTTTTGAGTTTGCATTGACTTCATTTATAAATTTCTGAAGAAAACACTATCAATATTGAAAAGATTAATTTAAACCTACTTGGTTTAAGTTTAAAACTTCAGTTATGGCCTCTGTAAAATTCTAGATTCTTGGTAATTCAGTCTGATGTTATAGTATTCCATAACTTATTGGTTAATGCAGAGGAAGTGAAACGAGCAGAGGGGAGGGTGTGCCAGTCAAAGAGCCACTACTTCAAGGGACCGTGCGTCCGCAGCCACAACTGTGCCTACGTCTGCCGGAACGAGGGCTTCTCCGGTGGCCGCTGCCGTGGCTTCCGCCGCCGCTGCTTCTGCACCAAGCTTTGCTGATGCCCTGCTGCCTTGTTAATTAGCTAGGAGTTTATTTTGTGTGAGACCAATTACTATGTATCGAGTCTCCTTCATTGCTCAATAATTGATTACTTTGCTAGCTAGTAAGTCAAAGTTATGCATAAATGCATACATTAATTTGTGTGCATTGCGTGATGTGGTTTGGTAGGGCTACTTTTAGTTGTACTTGGACTCTTATGTTAGTCATCTTTTTGGCGTATCCTTATTATTGAAAGGAGAACAAATAAAAGTTTAAAACTTCGTTTGATTATCAAAAAATTAAATGAAAATAATAAATAAATAAATAAATAATATTTTTTTCATGTTTAATTTACAAAAAAAAATGTGAATTTTACTAGGTAGTGCAATCCTTACATCTCAGTGCCCATCGGCAATGGAGATTACTTGGTAAATGGGAGGAAAGATAAAACATATTAGCAATGGAAATGAATCCTCCAATAGGACTCTCTTTTTGTATGACGCCGTAATTTCGAAGCATTCAAATTGAACGGATAATCTTTTTTTTCTTCTATTGTTTTTCTCTAATTCAAATAATAGAAAAAAAGTTACTTTTTTAAATTCTTTTTCCTTCTCATTTTTCCGTTTATATGTTCTTTCCATCTAAATTTATTAAAATCAAATAGAGTCTAAGAAGAAACTTGTTTTTCTAATATATCTCTCATCATAAGCCCAGTCTCTATTGTAATATTTGTGATCAATAAATTTTTTTAAATACATACATAATAGATCATATATAGATGGAGAAATTGGACATACTCGTTAAATGATAAATCAGGTCATTATGTACCAATAACTTGTATTTTCATTCCTTCCTCTCAAACTCGAGCAATCAACAAAAGGCAAAGATTAAAAAAAAAAAAAAACGAGAAGAACACACACAGTGTTCCAAGCATGGACACCATTGGTGTATCCTTGTAGCTTAGAAATTCCGAATCTAAATCCAAATTTATTTTCATGCGTACTTTTTTAATGATAATATAGCGATGTGACCCTCATAAAATGACCTCTTATTTTTCTTTATTTTCATTATTTAGGTGGATTTAAATTTAATAAAACTATTAAGCATATCATTTGATATAAGTTAAAGGTCAAATAAATTTTGAATTGGCTCATGGTGTTCTGGAGACCCCAAAATCACATCAGCTTAATTTTGGTCAATTGTAGTTTGGTCCACTGCAAATTATTTCTAGCTAAATTCTACCTACACATTGTTTCACTTGTACAAATAAATCAAGCCTGCGAGTTATTCCTTTTGAATTCAATTAGATATTTTGGATTCAATTAACATTGAATTGGTTGACACTTAACTGGTCTAAGAAATATGTATGCCAAAAGAAAATTAGCTTTACAAGATAAAGTTTACGTCAAATTTGATTAGGTCAATTTATCATATAATTAAGAGTAACATTAGTAGGTCGTAGTTCAAAATTATAGAGAGAGATTGTATCGATTGAAACTATTTGAATCCTATAATAGATTATGATACCATGTAGCATGCGTATTTGGCAATATTATGTGAAACTTTGGCATGGTGCTTTAAATTTCCACATGATAATTTTTTTTTTTTTGACAAAGGGTAAATAAGATGAATAGGTAAATTTAGTTAGCCCTTTTTCACAAGGGTTCTATCTAAAATATCATTTGCCAATATAAACAAGAGGGAAGGGGAAGGGAAATAACCCTAAGTGGTTGGAGTAAGAAATGAGTTCCCATAATGAGTAATAAGTCAGTCTGTATAATTTGCTTCTCTAAAATTGTGATTGATCTTTCAACTTGTGAATTTTGTCATCGAGTCAAAATATCCTTAATGATACAGATCAACTTGCCATGAAATTTAAAAGTTCCCTTTAATCACTTCAATAAATGGCTTTATTATCTCCTTCAATGTGAATTCTTTGAATAGTTGTTTTAATTTCTTCTTAAAGTCTTAATCCGAGGGCACTTGCTTCCACTTGCTAAGATGGATGTGTTTGCCAGGTTGGTCGCTCCTGCTACAAGCAAATTTTCATTCTTCTTCCTTAGTGTAAAACCCATGGCTACGTTGTCATTTTTGAGGACCCATCAAAATGACTTGGTATAACCATTAAACAGTCTATTCCATCCGAGCGGATGAGTTTGCTTCCTAGTGATTCTCTTATTATTGTTGTAGAGTTCTATCGAGGAACAAGTTTGTCTAGATTTTCACCATTCTACAAATACTCTCTTTGCCCCGATCAATGTTATGATGCGATTAAATTGTTCTCCTTTCTATTAGAGCATTCCTTTCTTTCCAAATACTCTACGAAAGAAAATGACTATATGAAGATGGTCTAGCTAGAGGGATGTCCTAGCTACTTGGAGAATGTTTTTCCGCGGAGTGAGAGGATATGAAATTGATGTGGTGAAGCTAACGGTGGTTAGTTGCAATTGCCCACACTTGATGTGTTCTAGGGAAATTAGAAAAGAGGTGAACATCCATTTCATCATTTAACTGGAAAATTTTACATAGTGGATCAATTTGGATTCCTCTGTTAGCAAGTGTCCTCCTCGGAGGTATTCCATCCTGAAGTAATTACCAAAAGAATAATTTGATTTTGGGTGGGACATTGGTTCTTCGGATCTACTGTCCCTCCCAATTATTATACCTTTGTGCATTTGTACTAACTAGGTGGAGGATTTGGTAGTAAATCCCTCATTTTCTAATAGTCCCCAATAGGACTCATCTTCTTTTTGGGTAAGCTGGCGGGGTTATATAGGAAATTTTGTCAATAACATTGGTTGGTAGTATATAGATCCGAGTTTAGAGACATCCCACTCGTTATCCTTGTTAATGAACTCTGTTAAACCTCGTTTTTATCTGCTTTTAAGGCATTATTTAACCCAATTCCGTGATGATTTCAATGATATTTATTCGGTTTTGGGCTGGATTTTGCTCATTTTCTCTTTATCGTCACCTAAGCTCGTAAATCTCTTCTTTACGGGTTTTTGGCCTTAAATTAGAGGGATTCGAGGCAAATTTGATGAAAAGCGATCAAGAGGAGAGTTCGGGCCTAAGAGGAGGCAAGAAAGAAGTCTAAAATACATCAAGAGAAGTTGCACGTGCGGATCATCGAGCGAAGGGTTCGAAGTTAAAGAAGCCGCACGGCCTCGTGCGCATCTCGCACGGCCGTGCGAGAAGCTACGAAATTGAAGTCGTGCACGGCACCCGTGTAGAATCTGCACGGCCGTGCGAAACGAGCGAGAGTTCGGAGTTTTCGCACGATCGGCTGTGTGAGACTTGCGAGGCCGTCGCGAAACCGCCGCAAAAACCTGCACGGTACCTCGTGCAAGACCCGCACGGCCGTGCGAGACACTGCACGGCTGTGCGACTCACTGTTTCCGCGAGTATTTAAGTTTCCAAATTGTAATTTTTAGGGATCTTTTTCCAGAATTTATAAATTTTAGCTAGGGTTTTCGAGAGGCGGCCCCGGAAGACTCAAGAACACTCAATTCTACTTTTCTACTTCAAGTTTTTGTATGATTGAATCGCTTCAATTTTTTATTTGGTAATCGTAATTTCTTCTCTTTATCTTTTCTTCACAATTTCTCTTAGTTTCTCCATGGTTATGTTCCCTAAATTCTGTCAATTGTTTAGTATCATGTTTAGGGGTTAATTTCTCCACCGAGGTTGGGATTGATCCCTATTATGCCTTGATAATCATGAATTGAGTACCAATTGGATTGTTCTATGCTCGTTAGGTTAGAATTTGCTTCGTTCATCACTTTTTCGTTGATTGCCTCGAAAGAGGACTCATATGCTTTTATTAGGGTTTTGTGAACATCGAAATGAAGGTTTGCTCGGGGAGAGTCCGAGTCACCCTAAAGGGGGTGAATAGGGTGAAGGAGGATTTTCATAGAAATTCAAACTCTTTTGCCAAATAAGATACGAGAGATGGATTACGAGTCAAAATCGAGTCGAAAAGTATGGACTCAAAAATGCTGCTTGGAGTAAAGTGGCAAATTAAACAAAGACTTTGAGACAGTCCGAGTCTAGAGTGAATTCGGAAAGTAAACACTTAGAGATTACGTGGAAACCCTCCCGGGGCAAAAACCAAGGACCGTGCTAATCCAAGCACGAAGTCAAATTCACTATTTTGAGTCCACAAAATACCGTGAACTGACTGAACCTGAGTTGCTCCCTTAGACAACTCTATACAAGTTTTCCTAGACTCGAAATTCCCTTATCCGATCTAGTACTTCCTAGCTGAGATAACCCTTACAGCTAGGGATAACTAAGCTGAGTTAACCTTCTTCGCTTAGTCAAGGGACCTTACAGAGAAAGTAAAAAGAGTTTGTAACTGAGTATAAGACCTTACAACTTAGAAAGTAATGAATTACGAGTGGGAGTTGTAAGTAGAAGATTGAGAGTAAAATACAATGACTTTGCTCAAGTACGTGTATTAACAATAATTTCGGCAATATTCACGTCTTGTGAGGTGGCTTCTATTTATAGTTGACCAGGCAGAGTAGCCGTTATCTTCATCTGCTGACCGAGAGTCCTTTATGACCTTTGACAAGGACTTTCCGAGTCACTCGGAAAGTATCCGTTGTGATATGAACGTTGGACAACGGTTTAACTCTCTTGGAAGTCCCAAAACCACTAGCGGTGTCTTGAAAGATAAGGTGGAAACCACCGTTAAGCTTAGCATTCCAGTTTTCCAAATTTGGAAACAGACAACTCGACACAGTCTTACGGAACTGGAGCGAGAGAAGGTGAAAAGCCATGTCTGTTGGTGATTTGACGTTTTGAAGCCGGTTACTTTTGTATTTCGGAAAGTGTATCCTCGTTTGAATAACCTACAAAAGTAAATCAAATTGGTTCTCAAAGTATAAAATACTTTGGTCCAAGATTAGACACGAGATAATAAAATAATTAAGATAAATAACTAACCGATTATCCGAGTCGGAAAGAGAATGAAATTTTCGAGTCTAATATCCATGTTACTCAAAATTCCATCCGAGCTAGTCTAAACGAAGAGTCAAGTTATATAGCGAATATCGAGTGAAATAACTTGATATAGACTAAGCATGAAACAGACTAGAAGCACCGACTATAACAGAATAGAGCTTATAACCGGAAGTCGGATCCGAGTGAGATAAAAATAGAATACTAGTCTATTCATCATGCGATAAATCTAAGTGATAAGGGACTCGGAACCGAGTGAGATAAGCGAGCTATTTTCCGAGTCACTTAAATATAAGCTAGAAATACAAAAGTTAGATGCTATAACACTTAGAGAAGGTATCATATAACTCGAGAAAAGTTTCTAAGATACGAGTGAATGTCTTGGAATCAAAACTCTATAAAGAGAGATTTTTATACTTGATTCCTTCAATACAACTAAGAAATGCGTTGAGCGATGTATCGAGTCTTCACGAAAGATGAAAACTTGCCTAGAATGACGTTGTGAACGATTAGAACTTTATTATGAAAATAATTAAGGTTTAAATCGGGGTCTGTGAGATGCATTCATTGTAATTTTGCTCTTTATTAATCCCATGAAAATAGGTGATTGGATTGTGCAAGATTAGTCTTTGTCCTTCGAAAGTAGGCGAAGATAGGCTTAATTGGTGTTTCTCCTTTCTAAACTCGCTAGCATAGGCAAATCTCAAGCGGTATTCAATGATTGATTTCAGGCATAGTAGTGTGATTAATCCCAATCTAAGGCTTTTTATTTATTGATCCCTCATAGTTATTTTGTTATTTAGTTGAATCCAAAAGCCAAATCACTGTCGAATTGAGTTTTTACCTAGATTAGAGTTTTTAGGTGGATTTAGTATTTGAAAACGAGTTCCTTGTGGACACGACCCATACTTGCCGGTTCCTAGCTACAGCTACACCGTGCACTTGCGGTATAAATATTTCTCTCAACAAACTCACTAACTTTTGTCTACAGATTAAGTAATTGCGGATCATATCCCGAAATCAGTAAAGGATTCTAGTTTTGACACCAAAAGTCTCGTCCAAAAGAGGATATTTCCTCGTTGTCAATTTTCCACTGAATCCCTTTACGGAAGGTGCTACAACATTTTGACGGAGATTTCCATACCCATGAATCTCCATTTTTTGGCGGTTTTGAAAACATTTCACCATATCCCCCATAGATGGCTTTTATATTTTTGACCCATAAATTGTCCTAGGTTCTTTAAGGATTTTTCAGATGAGATTACATTTAAATGCCATATTGATATCTTGTGTTTTTCATTCTAGTTGTCTTTACATTTAGGTTGACAGACTCGGTCCCAAGCAATCATGGACATTCCTTTGTTGTCCTTTTGTTTCCCAAAGAAACTTCAATACCATACTTTAAATTTGATCCACCTTGAATTAATTTAGTGAGAAAGCTTCCATACAAATAAGAAATAAATAAGGTGACAAGGGGTTACCTTATCTAAGTCCTCTAGTTGGATTGAAGAAACCCTAAGGTTGGTCATTAATAAGAATTGAATAGAAACAAAAGATAAATATTCCTTAACCCAATTATTCCATTTGGGCAGTAATCCCATGTTTCATTCAACTCTGTAGTAAGCATTTTTCATATCTAACTTGGGGGCAACCCATGTTGTTTTACTTTTTATATTTTTAAATTTGTTCATTAACTCATGCCCAATAAGTATGTTATCATAAATTTGTCTTCCCGGTACATACGCACTTTGAAAGGGCAAGATAAGATGGTTCAAATAAGGACGCGATCGATTACCGATACTTTAGCAATAATTTTATATAACGTATTACAAAGAATAATTGGTCTAAAGTGATTCGTGGAGGTAGGATCATCAACTTCGGTATAAGCGTGTGATAAAAGTGTGATTCGTTTCTCTAAGGATTTTTCCTTTTTCATGGAACTCGTTGACTACCAAAATGATATTTGGTCGAATAATATCCCAATATTTTTGGAAGAATCCTAACCCAAAATCATCTAATCCCAATGCTTTGGAACCATCCATTTGGAAAATTGCATCTTTAATTTCATTAGCGGTAAACTTTTAGATAAGTTCCGAGATTTGATTATCATCTAATGATACGATTTATATTAGATTTAAACTAGTTTTTGAAGTCATTAATGAATATGTTGCATATTTTCAGCATATAACCAAACACTTGAGGCGTCTCTTAATCAGGTAATTGTTTTCTTTCTTTTTCGATAATTAATACTTTGGTGCAAGAATTTAGAATTCATATCACCTTCGTTGGCCATTGTTTTTTGGAATGTCTCTTCTAATAATGTTGGTTGAAAAGTAACAACTTCTCTCATTATTTTGCTAATTTGCAAAGTCAGTGGTTAAGTCTAAAACTTAAAGGTTCATCGATAAGTCTATTTTACACGTACTATAATCTTTCGGTGTTAACACATCATAGTCTGGACTCTATAATCTAAAGAGGGCTACAAGGTAAGAATATTACTCCATAATCACCTAATACCTTTGTTTCTTTCTTAAACTATGCACTACCCTTGGCTTCTCTCGTCTTTTTTTTTTTTTATCGGGAAAATCCAAATGACTAATTGGGTCAAAGAGGAGGGGGAATGTCAGGCCACTACCCCCAGCACACGCAAATTCCTTACATGAGGAAATTTGTCCCCCAAGATTTGAATCGGGGAGGCTAAAGGAATGGTCACTCACCTCTCGACCTACCTTCTCATATATGATGTCTCTTTCAAACATTCGGATGTTGATTAAAGGGAAAAAAAACTATCATAAAATTTATTTTTTAAATTATTTTTATTTTTGGTAAAACGTACATAAACTTATATAATTTATATAACTATATATAATTTTATATATAGATGTATATATAAAACTATAAACTTTTCAAATAAATAAACTTTATGACTATCCAAAATTGACTATGGTTTTTTGTCAACTTCTATAGACATTGATTATTTTTGGCCCTATTGACAAACAATTGTTAGCTATTAGTTGTTTGTATCGAGTGTTAACTATTAGTTGTTTGAATTAGTTATTTGTATTAATTGTTGAAATTAGTAATTTTATTAAAAAAAAAGATGTTTAGTGAAATTTCATTTATGTCCTTATCTCAAAGTTATATTTTAATTGAATATGTATTTTTTATTGATCATCTTTTTTTATTTTCAAACATAACCATATTTATTTGATATATATAAATTAACTTCATTTATTAAACTTTATTTTTTTCTTACTATTTTTACAAAATTTAGATTCATTATTTATCTAATATAATCTTTATTATATGCAATTTAGATAAGATGATATCAAGCACTAATAATAATAATAATAATAATAATAATAATAATAATAATAATAATAATAATAATAATAGTAGTAGTAGACTAAGTAGTAGTAGTAATAGTAGTTTTATCCTTACAAGTAATTTTACAAAATAAAAAGACGGATTTTGAGAAATATACACAAAACTTAATTTAGAGAGTACAGTAATTTTGAATAGTGCAGAATCGAGAAAGATGCCAAGGATAATCAAATATGTTGGAATTACTTGTGTGTGAATAGGGAAGCACGTACATTGGGCAGAGAATCATTGTAATTAAACAAAATCTCTCCCAGCCTCAATCTTAACTAAATCATCAACTATATATTAATTAAATCAAACAGATACCAAGTTAACCTACCTTTGTCATAATTTTTTTAAAAAAACACTCTTACATGCAAAAAAAAAAAAAATAATGGACTGTTCTCAATAGACGAATATATATATATATATATATATATATATATATATATATATATATATATATATATATATATAATGATAAAAATTTATATATATATATATATATATATATATATATATATATATATATATATATATATATATATATATATATATATATAATGATATATATATATATATATATATATATATAATGGACTATAATAGTAATAATAAGTTATTTTATTAAGTTTTGGTCGGTATCAAAATTACTTTGATTCTTGTGCTCCTAGCATAGCAGAATGCCTATTTTTTTAGAAAAATTTATATGAAATAATTTTGTTAAATTTAAATAAAATTATATATTTTACTAAAAATTTATTTAATGATAAAAAACTATTTATGCAAGTAATCATAATCTAGCTAATGTAATAAATTTGTCTACAAGAGAAAGATCATAACAAGACATGGTGTATTAATATTGATACAGAATATATTGAACAAACGGTTTTATTTTTTATTTTTATCATGTCATTCGAACCAACATATATGATGGATTGACTTTTATGCCTCTCTTCACCTTAAAAATCTTCATAAATCTATCATACAGTAGTTATCTCACTCAAATTTGTACAATTATGACTACAATTAGTTATGTAATCACGTTATCTTCTCTATTCACCTACTTTCTATCCCCTTGTGTCACTTTTCTTTCTCTTTCCTTCCAATTAACGTGCTATTTTCCCTTAACAATATGAAGCATGAAGTTGCATTTGCATGTCTCAGTATAACTTATCAGGGTATGAAAAATATGTTACCGATACAGTAAGTTAATTTAACTATATATAATAAGACTATATACATTTAGTTAATATTTATACACGATCTAATAATAAAGATTATTTATATTTGAATCTCTTCAACCGTATTCAGGCAGCCTCGATGGATAATGCATTTTGGTGACAACTTTAAACAAAGGCTGGACCTAAGATTCTCACTGTCAACGAAGCTCACTTGACCTGTGTTTGATTCTTGCCACCCCATCTAACCTCTTGTCTGTATCATCCCACAATATATGTAGAGTATATTTGCATATCAATCAAGATCTCTGCTTTCTTTTTACCCAAAAATAAATAAATCTTTTTTCCTTTTTCCAATTTCTTGCTTGTCTAGAACTTTCGTGTGGTTCTATAAATAGAAGGGCAGTTTCAAGCATTGTCATCTCGTGCTTAAAACTTGAATCAATCCACATATACACATCAATAACACCAATAGTCCAAACCTTAGTTCCCTAGCAATGGAAAGAAAATCTATCATGCAAGTGCTTTTCTTGGTGTTGCTAATCTTCTTTGCTTCTCGTACGATCTCTCCCTCTCTCTCTCCTGTTTTCTATTTTGAACGGTTCAAATTTCAGTATCGTAATTTTTATTTTATCATATTACATCAACTTTTAAATCTTAGTTAATCTATTCTCATTTCTACTCTATAATTCAAATATTTAAACGGAATTGATTTATATATTTGATGCACAACTCTATTTCTTTTGTAGTAGTATCTGTCAAAGGTTAATTAGGTTAGGGTGATTAATCTAAAATACAAGTAGTGTATCACACACGTGCAAAATATATATATATATATATATATATATATATATGTGTGTGTGTATTATTCTATATTCAGCCATATAGAGTTTTTTTTTTCTTAAACAAATCATACAGTGCTTCAGACTGCTATACAAAATGTTTGTTATTGTCATTATGGGATTCTATAATGTACTTTTTGTAATTTGATTTTGGCAGAGGGAATGGTGAAGCAGGCAGAGGCAAGAATATGCCAGTCAAAGAGCCACCATTACAGGGGAACTTGCTGGAGGGACCACAACTGCGCCATGATTTGCCGGACAGAGGGGTTCTCCGGTGGCCACTGTGTTGGTTTCCGGCGCAGATGCTTCTGTACTCGCCGTTGCTAATTCATCACCTTCTTTTCATTGAGCTAGTCAGATTCTAGTTATTGGGTTTCCTTCTTTCATGTACTTTTGTTGCAGGGTCATTAACTGAGAAATAAATGTTGCAACTTTCATTTGTTGGGTCATTTTGTTGTCTTTTTGGAGTTAGATTTGAGTTGCAATAAGAGCATGCTTGTCTTTTGATTTCATGGCTTCAAAACTTTTGTTTTCTTTGTTTGGTTTTATTTGTGTACTACTTTTACATATATCATGATTTTAGTGTTCTCTTCTTATAAACAAGTTAATAAACCGACACTCACCCAAATGTAGATAATCTCTTATACAATATGAAGCAAACTTAGCTGGTAAATCATGACGTCCTATGTTGGTCAAACTTGTTGAACGTATCTAAAATGAATTGAACTAATTTCAGCTCGACTAAACTTATTCGAACCAATGTAATGCAAACATATAAAACTGAATTTGTTGAACATAATTCATGGAACCTTTTGAATAAATAAACTGAAAAGGAAAGGGCATAACTTGATTTTTGATATGAAAAATAAAAAAATATAAAAAATGAAAAGAGAAGTGGGTGGGTGGTATAGGGTTTCTACCTTGGGCTTGCTCAAAACTGGATAGTGATGAGGAGGAGCCCATAAAGCTTTTCATTGGGCGTTGGTAGCTGGATCATTTTTCATTACTGGGCTTCTTAACTAGTATAAATTTTTCCCTTTAAAAAATTAAAAAAAAAAAAAACTAGTCTATAATGTTCCAGTATTGGATCCACCACTAACTCTTCTAGTGTTCCAAAAATTATTGTAGATGTAGTTATGGGATCATAGTCTCGAGATAGGTCGGTCAAAACAGGAGGTTTTGAGGATTTAGGGTCTATTTGATTTGAAGAAAATAGGTTAAAAGAAAATTTAATTGGAAAAAAATGATAAGGAAAAAAATTTAAGGGAAATTAATTTTTTTTTTTGTATTTGGTTCAAGGAAAAATAGAGGAAAAAAATTATAATCCTTTTCCATCATATTACCCATCCACCGCATTGTCATGAATAGGAGAGATAAGTATTGATTAATTGAGAGGAGAGAGAAAATTCCTAATGACCTTTCTTAATAGAAGTTTATCTTTTTTCTTCGTTTCTCTCTCTTTGAGAATTTTTTCTTCCATTTTCCTCTTAATTTTGGAAGGAAAATATCATTAACCAAATTGATAAAATTTTTCATGAGTTTTTCTATCAAATTTTTTTCTCTCATTTTTCTTCAATTTAAACATGGGAAAGAAATTCATTTTCCACATTTATTTTCTTTTCTTCTAATTTTCTTAGAATCAAATGGAGCCTTAAATAATAAGAACAGAAGGGTTTCTGTTTTGGAATTACATTATTAGGTACTTTTGAATGCAGTCTTAAAATTGTGGTGTAATTTGCCTCTTGTTATATAGCATAATCGGTTGTAGAGGGAACTATACAATCGAATTTTAGTAAATTTTCGTCTATGTTCTAGTGAGTAAAACTCTATACTTTTGGTGAATTGTACTATATATTTTAGTAAACTAACCTCTCAAGTCTACGATTCTCCTGTCCACCCCAGAGGATGTACAGAGCGTGAACTGAACATGAAGTATATAATACCAAGGAGGCACAAACTGTATGACAAATATTAAGTCAAAAAGACCAAATTACCCTAGTATTTTATGAATAATGAGAAAAATTCAATGAAAAAAGGTAGAGAAGAAAAACAATTGATACGAACAAATTTGATAACTAATTATTAATATGTTATTCAAATTATAAAATAATAAACACCGTAAAATTGAATAAATTAGTTAAAATTAATAGGTGGAGTATTATTGTTAAATTAAGAACAAGTAAATCAGAAAGTAGTGGACAGGAACTATCCAGATTTTGGACCCAACTCCTTTTTCAAGGCCATTTGCTCCACATGTCCAAGTGGGTCAAACTTATGTTACAACAAAGAAAAAGAAAAAGAGTGTATAAATAACAATTCGATGAAATTAATTTATCATAAAATTGTCATGGCTTTGAAATCATATATCAATAAAATTTGTATTATTTATTCAAAAGTTAAATTTATGTTAGTACCAAGAGATACACTCCTCGTGGTCCGAGAGTAGACTGAAACTTATTTCATGAAGGATCAAAGATCCAAAAAACGCAAAAAATAGTGATTTGTAAACTACAGAAGATGTGAATCCTATGATAAATAGCCAAATCCATTGAATTAAAATACAACGGTTGGACTTTAAAAAAATAGCTAAAATTGTTGTCCAAATTTTAAATTTGGATACAATATTTTTTTATATTATTTTGTTATAACTTGATTTAAATATAAGTTTAGATTTGTCTAATTCATCTGCTATAAAATATAATTGAATATTGCGTAAGATAGTGCATGCCAAATTTTATAAATTACCAAATCCGATTTAAATTTAAACTTTGCCCATTTTAAAAATGACAAATGACAACAAAAAATAAGCCATAGACTACATGAGGAAAAAAAGTTGGTTCACCTACCTACCTTAGGCTAATTGATTCTTATGTCATATTTGATTTAATTAAATTTGACCTTCTAGAAGCATTATTTTACTTTAAATCTGAAAATTTTGATGGTGATGGCAAATTAGCAATAATATAATGCTACTTGGTGCTAGTCTACCACTAATTATAAGCCAATGTTTTGCCCACAAGAATAAAGATACATCTTTTTTTTTTTTTTTTTTTTTTGGTTAAGGTCACAAAATCAAAAAGGCAAACTAAGGCCCACTTTATTATATACATTATGAAGGCTTTTTTTAAAAAAAAAAAAAACTTTTCTTTCTCTAATTGGAGAATAAGCATTTTTTGGCACTAGGATTATTGACTAATTTTAATATTTTTTATGCCTTTAATTGTTTTAGTTTATTGATAATAGCATGCAATTCATATGATATGTTACCATCAATCAATTTTATTATTTTGTTGTAGATAAATATGTCAAATTGGAGGGTTCAACTGCTAACTTTTGTATGTATGTCACCATCTTTTATCTACTTTTTTAGCCCATATATTTTCAAATTATTTTTTTGAAAAAAAGGAAAAAAATGCTTTAATTGGTGACACTTGAATTTGATTCTCTTAATTAATTATATAGGGAGCATCTTCATCACAATGACAAAAATAGTTTTGAGAGTGAATTATATTCACAAAATCAATATAAGTTTTTCTAATCTAATTTCAACTTTTCAAATAAAATGGGACTATTTTTTTTAAGAATTTTTGGAACAATTTTATAGACTGAAACCGATTCTAAATTTTGTAATGTCCTCATACAGGTGAACCCTATAACATATTTGTTTCTTAAAATTTTATTTTATTATTTGTTTTCTTTTAAGGTATTTTATATGATATTCCACTATTGTTGGGTTCTCAATATGATGAAAATGATTTCAATTATTAAACTTTTAGTTAACTTAACATGGCATGGTTCCTAAGTATCATACCGTAAAAATGTTTGAAATTTATGTCTTAGTAACACCTAAATTATTACTACATAAAGTATGATGAAACTTATACATATTTTTATTCTTAAAAACATTCATATAAAAGAGTGTCGTATTATTGATCGATGAGTGTTGATTGATGTCGATGAATTTTGTACTTATAATGGTAAGTATAAAACTATGAATTTGATCATTTGACATGATGATACAACCATTCCTAGTCCTAGCAAACACATTAGAGTATGGTATGAATGGCCACTAGGACTAGGTAACACTGGCGATATTTTCACCTGCTTAATTCCTAACTCACTACTCGAGTTTTGCTATTGCATGCTGTGCCCTGATTTTCTCTTGCTGCCGGATCTTTGCGCCACAACTTTACCTAATTTTATTTATTTATTACATTTTTTAATGTATATTTTTTGTTTGTACTTGTGTAAAAATAAATTGATAAGTTGTGGTGAAAAGTGGAGCCCATGCCATTGTGTGATGAGAACCGTCAGCGGGTGTAATCCAACGGTCAGGAAATTTTATAATTTGGTGAACAAATAAATAGTGAGTGGAGCAAGTAAATGTGACGCTCAACGTACCAACCAAAACAAAAATTGTTGATCGAAATAAAATACATAAAAAAAGCCACCTTCTAGAAGCATTTAATTATTTGGTTTTTCTTTTAAAAATCAAGAAAAATAGTTGGTAGTTAAAACCTAAATTGAAAAGGAAAAGTCATTAGGTGTGCTAGTGATGTCCTAGTTTAACTACTTCTACTCGGTTCAAATTTGAGGCACTTTTTCTGGAACAAAATGTGACTTTAGATTTTATATTTTATACTTTTTTTCCCAAAAATATACTGATATAAAATATAAATTCTTACTCGACACGTTCAATTATTCAAACAGTAATAATAAGTTTTATAACGTTGTAACAATAATACAAGAAAACTAAAAACAAGAAGAGTTATATGTTTTTAAAAAATAAAAAGTTGAATGTCTTATTAGAAAATTTGAGTTTTGCCTCATACTCATTAATAAAATATTTTGACCTAAATTAAGAAAGGGGCTTTTGGATGGGTTTTCTATGAGCTCCATACATTTCAATGATAAGGAAATATTAACTTAAATTTAATCATAAAATTATTGTTCTTCTTATTTACTTAATTAATTTCCTTTCTCATAAGGTATACAATAGAGGCTCTAAGTATATTAAATCCTTACTTGATTCTTGTTAAATTCTAATTTAATTCTTATAGGAGTATTTACTCAGTACTCCTTCTATTTTACGATACATGTCATTTTAATTATTTCATAATATTGTCATTTTGTAATCGAGTCACATATTAATGACTAGTTTACTAATTTTGTGTTTATGGATTATTATTTTTTATCTTCTTTTTTCATTTATTTTCTTTATATAAAGAAACTTTTAGGGCAACTTGATCTTTTAACACCAATTTTATTATAAATTTTGTATTTCTTGACATTCTCTCAAAGCGCAAAAATGACAAGTGTTTTAAAGCGGAGGGAGTAAGAAATTGACGTTTACCTTAGGACCTTATCCGATCCAAACCCTAAAACGGAATGCTCTTGACTAATCCCACCCAAAAACCCTAAAATGAAATTGTCCAAATATTAATAGATTACCTTATTTGTATTTTTCATAAACAGTTTCTTTTTCAGCCTTTTATTCTCCGTCAAATGGACTTGAGCTATTTTCTACTCATCATAGGAGTAAAGGGTTTGAATTGTATTCCAAGGGGAAAAAATGATGTTCAAATTTTGCTGAGAATTTGCAGTTTGACATAATTATAAGAATTTTGTGGCACTGATTTGTCTGTACTTGAACAGATAATTAAAGTACTGATCAGCATTATGCAATAAACCACAAAGACAACGTGAGTATAGAGCTTTCAAAATTCAGCAGCAGTAGACCTTTCAACGTGAGTCCAACTTCAAATAAGTCACGATAATAATATTTGACCTTTCCATGATTACCCAAATCTTGGGATTTTTGACATTGCCTTTAGCAGTATCACACAGAACTTTGTAAGTCCGATCATCTTTGATCTCTCTTCTGTCGTTTTTTTTTTTTTTACTGCCACCAAATGAAAAGAACTTGAAATTGGTGGAGCGATGCTTGAGCTCGTTCGAAATTACATAAAAGCTATTATCTATTTCTGTTTTTTTCATTTCTATTCGTTTATATTCATTGCTTCTTTTTTATGTTACTCATTTCTATTTGTTTCTGCTCTTTCTATTCATTCTATTCGTTTATGTTTTTTTTCTGTTTGTTTTTTATGTAACTTCGAACAACCCTAATTTTGCTAATGTGGATACCAAAGGAAATGAAGGCTTTCAAGGAAGACTTGATTTAACTTATACTGAAAAGTTCAAGTAAGGAACTCCACAACACAAAAAATGTATTTATGTTTGATGCTTATATATGGTGTTGGTTGTATTGTTGAGAGTAATTTAACGCATGCTCGAATTTGCATATATATACCAACATTTATTTCTGTTGATGGTGATTTTGTTATCGGGTATATGTTACTATTAGTTTTCAGTTAGCGAGATATTTTTATTAAAGGGTTGTCTTATCAATTTTTGTTTCTTAATATCAATCTATCTGTTCGTTCTCCTCTCGTATAAATTAAGGGGGTACAATAGAATACAAGGGCTCATAATATAATATGTTTGTATAATTACTCCTATAAATATCGCGTCAGGGCTGTCAGAGTTCCATAAACTATTTTTCTCACAGGATTAATGAATAGGGTTTCCTTTTCACAATGTTCAAGCTGTTTGTCAAATAATGTAAAACAAATAGTACAAAGTTTTAGAAAAGTTAGAATGAGTTTAAATTAATTCCATGAAATTCATAAGAAAATTTTAAATTATTCTTCTAAATTATTCATTTCCTATATAATATTTTACAATTTTCAGTCAAATGAAAAATAAATCAAATATTTTCAGCCAATAAATGTTTTCTCCTGCCACTTTTAGAGCTACCAATTAAATCTAATAAATTTTAAAGGGTTGGCTGTAATATTATTGTCTTTTCTAAGTTGTAAGAGTCTTCAAATAACACAATTAAATAACGAAGAATGAGAGAATTGGACCTGAGAAGTATGTCATAAGAAGTTAAATATTTTATTAGATAGTTTAAATTAAGAAATTATTTTTTGGACTAATGCTAAATTAAGCTTAATTACTCCACGTTATAAGAACTCATTATCAAGTCTAGGCACATTCACTTTTATCAGGCTTGACTTTGTTCAGAGAACCATTTGTGTTCGATGAAAATTATCTATACGGTCTTATATAAATAAAAACATATTAATTAAATTCAACCATGCATGTTTTGAGATGTATGCATCTCTTTTAGAAAAATATAAATTACAAAAATATGTATGACTTGGGAAAAAATATTAATTAAAAGAGATACTAATAGTAAAAGTTCAAAAAGTTTGACGTACAATAGACAAATCTATCTATACAAATCCACAATAAATTTACAAAAATCCATTATCCATAAAATATGACTCATTTGAGTGGGGGAAAAATCATATACATGAATTTACACTTTTAGTCTTAAATCCAAATTAAAAATTCATCTAAAGTTTAATAAGATCGATTCAATATTGACCACAAATTTTGATTTTTTTACGGGGATTTAAAAATTGGAAACAACATAAATGGAAGAAATTTAGGTACACCAGCATATGCATGAAGCAAATTTTTTAATTAAGTATTCCAAGATTTTTTAATTAAACAAAAAAAGAAGAGGAAAAAAGTGGGCCAAAAATTTAAGGAGAAAGATTTTTTTTTTTTTTCAATTTTTTGATGGAAGTAAAGATGAAAAATTGAAAAGGTTAGGGAGAGAGGGGAGAGAGGGCTACCTACCAAATCCAGCAGAAAGTTTAAATTTGCAACCAGAAGTCCAAATTTCTGTGTACCAACTGAGTCAAAATATCCCCCATTAATTTCTCTCCTTTTTCTTGCATTAATTTTGAATATTGAATATTTATTTTATGAATGGATGGATGTGAGCTGGTCAATTGCCCCCACCACATTTTCTCCCCTTATTTCCTGCTCTTTCTCCCACCCCCTTAAACCCAACATTTATATTCTCTACTTTCCCTTCCTTTCCTCTTTATTCTCCCTCATATCCTGCTCTCTCTCTCTAACTCTCTCTCTCTCTCTCTCTCTAGAACACATAAATAGACTCTGATTGATTCAGAAGCAATGGGTAGATCACCATGCTGTGAGAAAGAACACACAAACAAAGGGGCATGGACCAAAGAGGAAGATGAGAGGCTCATCAATTACATCAAGGCTCATGGTGAAGGTTGTTGGAGGTCTCTTCCCAAATCTGCTGGTAAGCCCTTCTTTATGGAAGCCATTCAAGATATCATTTTCCAGTTTCTAATGTTCTGTGTCTGATTTAGTTTAAGAATATCAGAACAATTCAAACTCAGGGCCTAGTATATGAGAAATCTCCCCCCACCCTCCTCCTGATGTGCTTATGTGTTCGTGAATTTCTAGTTTCATCTGTTTTTTTTTAAAAAAAAAAAACTGATGTTGTTGAACTATAAATATTATTTCATCAGGTTTGCAAAGATGTGGAAAAAGTTGCAGATTACGATGGATAAATTATCTGAGGCCAGGTCTGAAGAGGGGTAATTTCAGTGAAGAAGAAGATGAACTGATCATCAATCTCCATAGCTTGCTTGGAAACAAGTACGTATGCTTAATGCATGCATTTCCTGGTTAAATTAATATTTATCCCATTACCCCCAAAATAAATAAATAGGAAAAAAAAAGAAGAAGCTTTGCTTAGATTTTGGTTTCTTTTAACAAATAGAAAACACTAGAAAACTACTTGACATAACCCATGATTCTTTTTGTATGATCCACATTTACAATCAATTGATAGTCTCGGAATGTTGATATGAGTGAATTTTAAACCGGTATATTTTTAATATTAACTTTTAAATATTTTATCGATTGTACTAATTAATATTTATTTTTAATTATACAATATGTTTAAAAAAATAAATATTGTGTAACTAATAAACTTTTATAAGGGATTGTACGTCCTTGTTATAATAAATCTTAAGGAGGTTATATGTTTATCATTATATCCATACACCAATTATTTAGTTCAAGTAAATGTTTTTCAATGGTTAAAAAGTGTTTCCTAACTATATGGGAATTTTTGTTCATTGTCTTCTCAGATGGTCTCTCATTGCTGCCCGCTTGCCAGGAAGAACAGATAATGAGATAAAGAACTATTGGAACACCCACATCAAAAGAAAGCTTCTTAATCGTGGAATCGACCCACAAAATCATCGTCCTCTTAATTCCACCATCACAACCACAACCACAACTACGACTCCAACTAAAACAACCTCGAACAGCAAGAACATGACCTATAATGACAACAAAACGAATACATTCCAATTGATCAACCTACAAGGTGGCTCAACATTACATTTTGACATGGGATCAGAGCTCGATCTCACAACGAGAGGTCATCGCAATGGTAGTAGCAATACTCAGGGTATTAGAACATCAAGTACCAGCGAAGATTCTAACAGTAGCAGCATAGTTACCGCGGAAGAAGCTTATGGGGAAATTAATCTCGAATTATCGATAAGTCTTCCTAGCTCTAGTTTGAAGATATCTACGAGCGAAACGAAGAAGGAAGCTCAAGAAGTAACCTTCCAAAATTTTATGACTTGTATGCCAATGTCTACAAATGCAACAACAAAAATAGTTGCTAATGATTTCCATGGATTTTACAAACCTCTTAGTTTATCATGAGGAGATATATATAAATATATACATCACAATTAGCTTATTGTAAAATTGATTTATTTTTGGGGTTCTCCTTGATGCATCTAGGAGGGCTATGTAGTGCATGGTTTGAGTTCATCATCACTTCCTTTCATAGAATTGCCCTTTTCTTGTTTTCCTCTACCATATGTGACAATTCTATTTGAAAAGCTAATTTAACTTAGTTACAACCGTAAATTAAGAGATTACATCTTTGTACGATGATCTAGTGTTGGTGTACATGCATGATGTACAATGCAATATTGACAATGTTTTTTTTTTCCGATAAAACTGTATTTTTGAAGTTTCTAGTATACTTGATATAATATAAAAATTAGAAAGTGGGTCACAACAATTTTTATACCTTTCTTCACATTGTTGGGGAAAAAGAATGGCGGTTCCCGAGTTTGACATCTCATGCTAAATCTTATTGGTCATTAACTCTATTGAAGTTCATCATCTCTAATAATTTTCAAATATGATAAATTATTTATTTGTTGATTAATCTCTTCATAAGAAGTCAAGTCAGCAAATGTAGTGTGTCTAATTCCAATTCGATGTCTAACAATCAGTCTCTTTTTTATTCATATATGGGATTGGAAGAGAGAGAAAGTATTGCTTAATACGTGGGATTAAGAATGTTATTATGCATGATGGATGATAACATGCATGGACTTTTATTAATTAATTAGCCCCATGCACAATACAATATTAGTCAATTTTGCATGGCATACGTTGATTGAACCAACTTAACTACCCCAATCCATATAAATGTCCTCCCCATTAATTGTCATTATATGTGAAATTAGGACCAATTTAATATGTTCCAAACCTAATTAAGAGGCTGTCATTTCAATTAAGATGGGTTTTAATTTCTTGGTCGTTCATGCTCTTGATCACCACATTTTCTCAACATAAGATGCAATGTATATGTTTCTCGACGCAGTTTAGGGGTTAGTGACAAATAAGCTTCTAAATGCTTAAAATCTACGTACATATTGTTTTTAGTTTGAACATGTGAGAATTATAAGTGTAAACTATGATATGAACAGATATTAACTATCTTATGAAGGAAAGAAGGAAGAAAAAAATAATGATATTATCAGTTTAAAATGAGTAGATCAACTCTCTCACAATTTGTTTCACAAAAACATGTTAAAATTATGTAAAATAAAACAATAACGTAAATCGATAAATCAAATCTTTAGAGTGGAAAAAGATTGTGACTTAATTAATTAGATCCATCAATTTTGGTGGATAACAACCTCACCTCTATCTCATAAAATGCACAAATTTCACAAAGTAGGTGAAACCTTATAGCCTTTTAGGAGAGAGTCACCAACGTACCAATCAATTAATCATCTAACACAAACTAAAGCAGAGAGATTAAAGGGAAAATAATGTAATATATATTCATGGGTGGGTCGAATGAAAATGAATATTGTTTTGTAGTGATGGATGAGGGGAAATTAAAAGGGTGGTAGAGAAATTAACGTACCAAAAAAAAATGTGATAGCTAGCTACGATAATAATATGAGGGACTGGGTCAGAGATTGGGTTTCTATCATCTCTCTCTCTGTCATCCCTTGATAGACCTCACTCATTGGCTGTTGCTATTTGGGTTGGTGGAGCACGTCAGCTCAGACAACCACCCCCTTCATATCTCTTTTTTTTTTTTTTTTTTAAATCCCGGTCATAAGACGTACATAATTCTATCGATATAGGTAAGATTTGAATTTAGATACAACAGTCTGTTGACATTTACTGTCATTTTCTTACTTCATTTCATGTTCTGTTATTAATTAAACAAACTAGTGCATATTCTACTGTAACATTGTGTCCTATAATAATACGAAAACTAGTGATGCATGATATTATAGGAGTTAAGATAAAATAGATATGACTAAAGCGAAACAATACTCTAGAATATAAAGGAGATGTATTATAGTTTGAAGTAACTATACTTACTAATGAGTATATACCTTTAATATTATCTTAAAAACAATAAACTCATAGAAACGTATCTTTTAATGTGCATATAGTCTTCAAAATGATATGGTGTAATTGCACTAATTAATACACTCATCTTTAGACTAAACCTTGTTCCATTTAGTTTTTAACTTACAACCTTAGAACTTTTTAAAGCTTTTTATAACTCCTTACGATCTTACGAACTTATAACTTGCAGCCTTACGGCTTAATAATACATTAAAAAAATCGCATTCAAAGCATACAAGTGTAGTGTTTTAGTACAAAGTGAGAGATATATATTGAAAAACAGACCACAATTATGCATATCCATACTGTTTGATGGAGAAGCGTAGTCATACTTTCAGTGTACTTGCTCTTGATTAGTCTATTGAATGAAATAAATTAAAACAATAGAATGTGTACCTAAAACATTAATTAAGAACAAGAAGTTTAATATAATAATTTCAAGTAAAAAAACAATGACTTTTCCTTTTTAAAATTCATTTTAAAATGTGCCATATATAATGTACATTTCTCATTTACTCCACATATATAATATATATTAAATCCATTAAAAATTTAATTAAAACTAGGGGCCCTACAATTGGCTACAAAAGTAATATTAGATGAAGTTGATGAAGACTACCTACTTTACCTACCATGACACTAGTAATACTAATTCAAGTAGCAAGGTTTATTTTTTATTGTAAATTTTTTGTAGAGGAAATAGAAAATTTATTTTTTTAATTATGAAAAAATGAGGGTTTTAGTGTGCTTCTAGAAGATAGTGACAAGGGCACATATGGATGAATAGTACCTACTTTACCTACCAAGCACTACCGCAGTATTATTATCACTATAGTTTTAAGTAGCTTGGCAGGTTTTCTAGAGGAAATTCCATGGAAAAGATAGCTTTTTATATGAATTATTTTTTAAAAAAAGGAGAAAAAAATATCAGCCTTCTTCTAGAAGACTATGACAAGAACACTATATCTTGTCCCACTCCACCTAACTTCATTTTATTTTGCTCTTTTTTTCTCATGCCATTCATTTCATGGGGTCCTTTGCCTTACCCTAGCTTAATTTGTTTTATAGTAGGAAAAAAAAAAAAAGTGGTCTTGGCTATGGATTCCGAATCCACATAAATCATCATAAAAGGGACCGGGATTTGAAAACTCCACTTTGAGTGAAAATTTCTCTCGTTATTCTAAAATTATATCTACTAAGATAGTTTCATAAATTATAATTTTTATTTTTTATTCTCAAAATTCTCCTCCTATTATTCCGTTTTGTTTAACCATACATTAACATGTAACCCGTAAATATAATGTATCGAATTTGACCAACGTACTAAAATCTAGAAATATATATAATTGTAAGCTGGTTTTGGTCATCATCAACATTCTCTGCAGGAGGGTAAGGGTAGTGTTGTTGAAGCCTATTAGGTCTTGTGTCTGCCTCAAACTTACTATTATGTTAAGATAGAAAGGAATGCTTACTATTTAAAGAGAACAAACACAAGGATACATTGAAAGAGTTTATCTATAATTTTTGTCAAGAGAAAATAATACGTAAAATACTCTAGAATTTAGAAAATATAATGAAATTATTTTTTTTATGAAAAAGAGGATATTTAATAATGAAAAATTATACGATATCTATAATGAAAATTATATAACAAGAATAAATCTAAAACATCAAAATAAATACTCATCCCCAAAAATTACTAGTGAATATACTATTCACCGGCTCTAGTCTTGTAATTTTTTTCTAATCGCTAACCGTGTTCTTCAACGTCATTGCTTCTTTCTCCAAACGTCGGTAAGTTACAGCATAACTCTATGGAGCAAGTATTCATTTGACATGATAAACTACACTTGTAAGGAAGATTGTCACTATATAAGAATTTCCATCTATCGATTCATCCAAATCAAAATAAGCAGATTTTATAAGATAAAACTCAATCATCTTCCACAATTTACCACCTTTAAATCTCCAAAAACTCGCACCGAGGTAAGAGATAAAACTTTTCTACTAGGGTGAGAAGTCAAACCCACACTAACAGAAGGAAACCTATCTCTGACAATTGAAACAGAGAGAATTTATAAAAAAAATATATAAAGTTGATAATAACTCTAACTATAATCAAAATAGGATGTTAAAAAGAAGAAAATTGGAGCTTGCCATCAGCAATTATGGGTGATAGCAGCCCTGATTAAAGAAGATGAAGGCGGCTAGGATTTTTCCTATGTGAGAAGATGAAAGTCAATTACAATAAGGGCATGAAAATCTCGTATCTCTGAGGATTTTTATTTTTTTGGGCACTCTGGAAATGTAATTATGATTGAAGTATACTTAATTATTAGTGTTAGAAGAAACTGAATGGTATAGAAAGTACTACTGAATGAGTTTCATTCTTTTCGGCAATATCCTTCCACATTGGGCTTTGGTACTGATAATATTAAATTCACGTGCCAAACCAAAATGAATGGAAATGTATAAAATTAACTAATAAAGACTGTTTTTTTTTCAAAAACTAATAACAATTATTATTTATAATTATTTATAATAAGCTGAAAAGTACAATCTTACTTTTTTAATTTTAAAATCTTACAATCAACCGTCATAATTATTTAATAATATTTGATATATTTAAAATAATCAAAGGGTCGTTTGCTTCAAAAGGTTAGAATGAAATGGAATTTAAAATTAAACCAAAAAGTCTTGATAAAAAAATTTATTTCTAACTTTGTATTTTTTTATTTTTTTTTGGTAAGAAATGTGTGTTGTATTTCATTACCATGACAAACATTTTCATTTACAAGATATGTCAGTTAGAGGAGAACCTCTACACTATCCTATCATGACCTCAATTTTCATCTTTATATGGGCCTTTTTGCAAATATTTACTAGAAAATGTAATCTACTTCTAATCTGTCGCTTGCATTTCACAGAGATTTGCTGGGTCGTGTTGTACCTTCTGTTGAAACAATTGTTGTTCCTCTCTTTCCATATGCGATAAGTGATAGTGGTCGGGCAAAGGCCGAGTAATTTAAGGGTTAATTTATCCTTGATTTTCCCAATAACCTCTTCAATTCCTTTTGTATTGCTAATAGCATGATAGATCCGAAAGAAGGCCAAGGTATTTTTTATCACACTTTAACCGTAGTGACATCTATAAAACAAATGTTGATGATTCTCCATACTATCATAGCACAATTGGCATAAGCTAGACTGCACTCGATATATTAGATTTTGTCGGCCTGTCCATTGGGGGAAGCTTCTCCAGCTACATTCTCCAAAAGTAGAAAATGTTCTTGGGGATACTATACCGATCCCATATGATTTTAGCCATGGGGGTTTTAGTTGTAGGGCTGGATAGCCATCTGTAGCCACTGTTAACATTGTATTCCCCGGTGATGTTCACTATCCATGCATCATTTTGATATCGAGAGGCCACCCTTGTTCTAATTTTCAGAATCTTTTTCCAATACCATGCTGAAGTTTGAGAAGGAATAACAACCTTGCATACTTGGTTCAACTTATGAATGATAAATTTAATTCAACTAATTTAAATAAATCAAGGGAGGAACAGATTTACTCATAGAGTTATAAATTATTTCATGGGGCGTTTTAGTATGTTGGGGAATTTTATTTTTTTTTGACATAATATTATGTTTGTTTGCTATACGTTTTATGAAGAGGGAAAAAACATAGAAATACAAATGGATTTGAAGAGGGAATCTTTACACCATTGTATTTGTAAAGTGGGTTGTTCCATTGTATGGTTAGTAATGATGGGGAGGGAATCTCCTTAATTTGGATGTTTGCTCCATCTACCTCGAGTATTGTGGCATTTTGGTGTTTTTGTGCGGGTGTCATGGTCCTTGGGGGTCTCCATCTTCTTGTGTTGTTTAAAATTATGGGAATGCTGCTCTCATTTGCGATTGGACTAGACAAAAATCTCATTTCTCTCACATAAAAAGACCTAAAATAGTTAACCATCTTAAACTGTTAATACTTAACTCGTTTGATTGTAGGAGTAACGTTCATAAATAATAGAATTACTTTTTCCTACGAGGAAAAATAGTGGATATTTGATGAGTTTTCTGTCGAATTCTTCTTCACCTTCTACCCTTCCTTAGTTTCAAACTAGAGTTAGTGACAACCTTTTTCATTTGATTCACAACTCCCTCACTTTGTAAGTTGTATTTCATATCAGGTATTCTACTTATATATTAATTTGTAATATCGGCAAATTGATTATTTTTAAAAAAGGTCAATAAAAATTTGTTTAGTCAAAGTTGGCCAAGCGGGTATCTCTACTATTTGTTTAATGAAAATTTAAAAATAAATTCAAACATCCAATGTAAGTTTATACGGAGTATATACCATTTGCACTAAAAGAAGTGAATGATATTCATTGATGACTCCTCCAACTTGCATAATCATTATTTTATTGTTCTGAGAGGTATTAGATTCTTACCTCCCCTCCATAAAATCAAAGAGTTTTTTGGGCCTTCATACAGATGGAGAGTTCACCTTGGGCTGGACGGACCATCATGGGCCGTGTTGTTTAAATACTACCAAATCTAACCCATATTGGATATCCAATCTAAATAGCTTTATTTAATTATAGAGTCCAAACTTATTAAAATTCGCTTCGATTGTAGATGCCAGATTCTTATATGGTTTTAGGAACATGTACTTTCATATGTCATTTATATTGATCCAATCTAAGAGTACTGTTTGACTTTACATGAAAAATAGAATATATTTAAGTTTTATGTTTTTTTATATGTTTGTTTCTATTATTTTATATTCGTTTATATTCGTTCGATTATGTTCTTTTCTTATTTAACAATTTATTTCTATTCGTTTATGTTCGTTTCTTATTTAACAACTTATTTCTATTCGTTTATGTTTTTTATGTTCGTTTTGCTCCTAAGAACGTGTATTTTCATGTGACATTTATATTGATCCAACCTAAATTGAGTACACCCAAAAATTTTCTAAACATAATAGGAACTTCTTTTTAAACAACTTATTGGTCAAGTTGATGATTGATCTAAATATAACCAGATTCCAAAATGATAAAAGTCTTGAACTTGATTCTGAATCGTCCTACAATTGTTCATGTCAGATTTAAAATATCTTTATGACGTTATCTATTTTTTTAATTTCTTTCAAAAAAACAATTGATTATAACAATTAATTTTTAGGGGTGTCCATATTAAAAACTTTAAGACTTTTTTAATACAAATATAGGAAAAAATTTTCAGTTTAACATTTTTCGTGAACACCAGAGATATCCACATTCATCTACTAACACTATGTTTAGATTGGAGTTAAAGGAGAGGAAGGGAGGAGAAGGGGGATAATTAACTCCTCTTCCGCTTGTTTGGGAAATAAAAAAAGGGGTGAGGGTGGGGGAATCCTTCCCCTCCTTTAACCTTATTTCATTCCCCTCTAAAATGAGGAGGAAGGGAGGGGAGGGAAGTAAGATAATTAATAAAAAAATTTTATATTAATTTTAATCCTATTTTATTTCTTTATATTATTTTTTTTCTTACTTCTCTCTAATATCAGCTTTTTCTTTTTCTCTCCTCTAAAGTAATAATATATATATATATATATATATATATATCAATATTAGGATTGTACTTTTATTCTATTTTACGGATCATTATTCGAGTTAATGCCTTCACCTTTCTTTTTATCCCCTTTATTTACTTTATTCTAATTCATATTTATCAATAATAGGGTTGTATTTATATTTTAATTCAACTTAAGTACCTTTTTTAGATTCGTAGTTATGATCAATAAAATAGATGATGTATATGTTAATCACCATGAATATATGTGGACATGAATATCTTTACCGTTATCCTAATTTTGATTATTTACTCTTTTATTTTAAGTGCTTATATTATTTGATTAATTATTCTATTTTACTTCAAGTAATAACTTACGGATGTAAAAAATAATTATTAAAAAATGGACCTTTTTTTTGGGTGAAACGTTGTTAAGGGGAATAAGTTCCTTGTACTAAATTTAAGTTTGTTATTTTTAATTTAAAGTGGTTGTGGTGGTAGTAGTGGTAATAATAATAATAATAATAATAATAATAATAATAATAATAATAATACCCTTTCCTTCCCCTCCTTTCCCCTTCATTTTTAAATCCAAATAAGGGAATATTGGGTAACTTCCATTTCCCTCCATTTCAAATCCAAACACAAACACGGGAAATGTATCTCCCTCCTCTCACTTCCGCTTCATTTCATTTCCCTCCCTTGATTAACCTCCCCTCCTTCCCCTCCCCTTCTTGTGTAAATATCATGTAGCATAGGAGTGCTCGAAGTCGCGCAAACTTAACTATAAAAATTTTTAAGAGTGAGTTCCATTATTTTTCATGATGTTTTTTTCATGAGAAGTGATTTATATTTGATGATGATAATGAGAGAATTAAATATCAACCAGGTACTTTAAATCTAAGGGTCAAGATTAAATCTCGTTGGTGCAAGTCATTGCCCCCAAAAATTGTTGCATAGGCCTTCCTTCCTTGACTTCGTTTCTTCAACCACCGCCACCCACCCTAAAATTAGGTATTATAAACAACACCCATCGTATTTTCTTACCGTTTCATAGGGGTAAGATATGAATTTTCGATTAAAATTCAATATGCCATAAATTAAATGCATTTGGGATATGATTTTCATAAATTCGGCGACAAAGCCACCTGGAAAAGTAAAGAAAGCCGGTGGGTCATGGTTGGTTGTGCTAGTTTCAAGTGTGTAACAATCTGACCCTAAACCACATTATTTATTTTACTAATTATAAAATTTATACATTCGAGCGAGCACACTTCAATGTGACATTTGAAATATATTTTATATGTGTGTTATGCAACTAAGATGACGAAGCGACCTCCAACAAAGAAATTTTATAATAATGATTGTAAACATACGCATATGTATAAAATAAAAATTTGGAAATTTATATAAATATATAATGAATATAAATATGTGAAGATACATGAGTATAAGGTTATTAGAGATCATATTTTAAGCGAAGGGTGACATCTAAAACAGATCGTATAACCTATTTATAACACTATTAGAATAAAATGAACGATAAATTTAGTAAAATAAAGGATTAAATGATATAAATAAGATACATAAAATTGGATAAATAAAAACATAGAAATAAAAAATCAAGAGTTCTAGTGAGAACAATCCAGATTAAACTTCGAATTTTTCACCATACAAAAAAAGGAAAAAAATAATGATAAAGATAAAATCATGCAGCTTCAACTTACCATATCAATTCCATTTTCCCTCACACCCCTCTCTTTCCCCCGTGCCTCTACTTTTCCCCTCCTTTGCTTCGCCTCCCTGCTGCCGCCTAGCGACTCGGCGACCGGACGGCGCCAACACCGGCCGAGAACCAGGCGCTGCGCCGCCCGAAAGACGCAGCGCATCTATCTCTCTCTCTCTCTCTCTCTCTCTTTCTTCCCTTCTCGCTTGCCTCGCCTCGTCCCCTGCTGCGGTCCGTTCATCGGCCAACCACTAGCCGCAGCTCGGCCGCGTAACTCGACGCCGATGCTGCCCGAGTAGTTGCTGGAGCAGCCGTGCACCACCACCACTCCTTCATCTTCTTCGCTTCCACTCTTTGGGTTTGAAGATGAAACCCTAAACCCTAACTCATCTCCCTTTATTATTTATCTATTTATAGTAGTTATTAATTAAATTATATATCTTTAGAAAGATACCTATTGATAGTAGTTATTAATTAAATTATATATCTTTAGAAAGATACTATGATATAAATTTAAAGGTTGAATTGAGAAAATTTGAGTTATTGTTGATTCGGGTATTTCCTGGACAGTTCCAACTCACCCGCCACGTCACCAGCCAATCGAGCCTAATCAGTCGGATAAGGGAGGAATCGGCCCAAGATAGCCCTTAAAGGGGCCAGGTAAAGCCCAAAGCCCACTAGGGCTAGGGTTTCCCTTGAACCGTGGTAAAGTACCGTTTTACCCCTTTAAAATCTCCTATAAATACTCAACATTTCCCAATCCCAAAGCATGTTCTGTTCATTTGACAAGACATCTCACCTTTGAGATAACCTAAGTTCTCAAGCTCCAAAGCTCTCAACACTCATCCACATTCAACCAAGTTCATCGGTGTTCATCCACATTCATCCCGAGAATCTTCCATCTTTGGAAATATTCTCGTCTCCCAAGGAATCCCCCACGCACATCGAGGAAGATCCCTCGATCTACTCAAATTTAGTTCATTACTAACTTGGGCGTCGGAGGGCGTTCCCGGGATCCACCACCCGGGCTTCGCCTTTTGCGGAGTTCAGCGGTCGTCACTCGGACTCGGATTGATCGTGCCACGTCCTCGGAACCGAAGCGATAAATCCTTCCTCTCTCCGAATCATCATCCACCTCATCAACTCAAGTTTCTCCGGAAACAGCTTTGGCGCCGTCTCGTGGGGAGGAAGGTAGCATATGGTCGCCGGTGGCACTCGATCTCGATCCAAGATGACTCGCGACACGAACCCACCGGTCCCTCACCCTCATCGCTCAATGCCTACGGGGCCAATCCCGCGACGCTCCTCAACCCGGGGATGTGGAATCATCTCAGCGGTCTATCGGTAACCGCCACACCCAGCTGGGAGGGGTACGTCACCCTAGGGGCTCTCCAAAACCTAATAGAGACCCTTAAAACAACCGTTGCACAGCAAGTGCAAGAACAAGTGCGAGTCACCATGGAACAGCGCATGCCAATCATGCCCTTCCACTACGCCCCAACTCTCGGGTATGGCACAACCCCTCGGGAGGTCAGCCTGTTGGCTACTTCTCGGGCGGGATGCCCTCCCACGCAGCCCCGTAACAACCAACTAAGGCACCAATCGCGCTTGCTCCTGAGCAGCCAAATGCCCTCCCGACAAGGCGTCACGAAGAAGGCGACGCACGAGAAATTATCGACGCAAAGAAAGCTCACCATAAAGCCAACAAGAACATTGCAACTTCGCACACGGCCTCGACCCCCTATGCTACCCACAGCGAGCGTTCGCCTGGTTCGACGATCATGGAGGTGCCCTTGCCCCAAACACGGAGCAAAGACCCTGGGGAGCAGAAGGTCCGCTAGTCCTCGCACGATCGGCTACACATAGCCGCAATTCTCATCGAGCCCGCAATGCCCCAAGGCGCGACCAAGAACGGTCCGCCGCCCGAGAGCGGGAACGATCAAGAGAAAGGCGTCATGAGCGATCAAATCCGAAGGGTCCTGAGAAGTCGAGAGGACCGGGCACACTCCCCTCGATCCGAGAGGAGGAAGAGTCCTTCCCCGGTGGAAGTTCCACGCCACCAAACCCGCGCCGCCCTATCTCTCGGCTCTAATTCAAGGCCAACCTGAATGCTTTCAAAACTCCATTTTCGAAGAAGATCATGAATGCTCCCGAATGAAGAAGATAAAGGTTCCGAACATTGATCCATACAATGGCACGACCGATCCTCGAAGATCACTTGGCGTACTACAAGTCCCACATGTATGTTCGGGACGGGGACGATGCAACCTACTCGCCGATTCTTCCTCGCTACACTAAAGGGAGTCGCGCAGAAATGGTTCAACAATCTTCCCCAAGGGAGCATCTCTTCCTTTGAAGAGTTATGTGAGAAGTTCGTCGCACAATTCATTGCGAGTTGCAAGCGTAAGAAGACTAGCATCCACCTCTCCAAAATTAAGCAAGGGAGAAACGAGACCCTTAAAGACTATGTCCGAAGGTTTCATGGAGAGGCCGTCCTTATCTCTCGACTCCGCAAGATGGAGTCACCTACGCTGCCTTCCTTAACGGACTCGAAGCGGAAGATTCAAATTTTCCTCGCTGAACAAAAGGTGTCCACCTTGGCGTAAGCACTCCGAAAGGCGGCCGACTTTATTCGAGCCACGGAGATCTCGTGCGGAGGAAGGAGATGAGGTCGAAAGAGAGGAGGAGATGGAAAATTTAATCCTCGAAATGAAGTTGACCACCGCTTCAACACCGACCCCCGAGTATTCCGATGGAGATCAAAGGGCACCCCATGCTCAAAAAACCACCTCCCATGTCCACTCCTGCAAAGCGCGAGCTTCCAACAAATATTGCGAATTTCATGAACAAACCGGACACAACACTACGAGTGTCGCGCGTTAAAGAAGGCGCTTGGGGAGTTGGCGGACAACGGGCAAATTGATCGCTTCCTCAAAAAAGATACTCATGGAGCGCAAGGAGGTTCTTCAAGGCAGGGTTATGAGCACTATGACGATGACGATGCTACTAAGATTGTAGCCACCATCGCTGGGGATTCGCAGGGGGCACGACCCTCTCTTCTTGGAAGGCTCACCTCGGGAGCGCTCAACAAGTCCCGATCACCGGCCAACCTCCACCTCCGAAGGTGCCCACAGTGACCTTCGGCGAACAAGACTTGAAAAGCATGGCCGCCCCACATGAGGATCCTTTGGTCATCACACTCGAAGATTTCGGACGCCGTGGTCCGCAGGGTTCTTATCGACACAGGGAGCTCGGTAGACGTCATCACCATGGAATGCCTTAGACAGCTGAAGTATGCCCCTCGAATCTAGTCTCCTCGTCAATCCCGTCGTCGGATTCGGAGGGCGGACGATACACCCCATAGGCATGATCCGCCTACCAGTCGGGGTTGGAGAGAAGGTCGGGGCCGAAACATCGAAGTCAAATTCCTAGTGATCGACACCCCTCTCGCCTACAACGTCATCATTGGACGTCCCACCCTCAACCGGATCAAAGCGGTCGTCGCTCCATACCTTCTCCTCATGAAGTATGAGCTTGACGACGGATCCGTAGGTGAGACCTACGGAGACCAAAAGACCGCACGTGAATGCTATATAGTAAGCCTTCGACCTTTGATGGAGAGGCGAGAAAGAGGAGGGGAGGACTCACGGTGATCCTAAGGGCAAGAAGCTAAAAGCGGAGCCCCAACTAAAGTCTCCGAGACTATGATGGTGTGTTTCACCACCCCGGAAAATCGTGTCAAGGTCCGGCTTACACCTCCCGAAGGCATCGAACTCGGGAGATAATGGTGCTTGTGTAGATAGTGCGAGCTCATTGTCCGGAGTGGGGGCCTTTCTTTAAAGACCCACCCAGCCAAGTCCCAAAGATTTTGTAAAGGAATCACCCACGATTGACGCGACTTTTCCGAAAGCGCTCAACGGGGCACACATTCCTCTCTTTTGTACGGACTTCGATCCTTTATCAATACAACGAGCAAGCTTTTTACGTCTCATATTTCACTTAAAGACGATCTTGGGGGCATGAATAGGGGCTAATACAATCCCCTAGAACACCCAAGTCCCCGGTTCCTTTCGTTGTATTTTCGTAACTTTGTCAAAGTTAGAATAAAAGTAGGGGCTAATATGACCCCCTAAGGCCTACTAGTTCTTTCGTTGTATGTTTTTCATTGTGCCGATTTTGGGGGCAACACTGGGGCTAATACAATCCCCGGGATAGCCAAGTTGTAAAACTCAAAGAAGACCCCACTATGATCATGTGTCCCAAGAGGCAAGAAAGCAAAAATCGGCAACAATAAAAAGAAGCAACGAGGCAAGTAAGCATCCAACAAGCATCAAAGCAAGGATCGATCGAGGATAAAAGTTCAAGCAAAACGAAAGAGTATCAAGTCATAATGGCACACAGGACGTCAAAAATAACTCATATCCCACGAAGAATCATGGAAAGGGGGCCAATCCTCGGAGCCATCTTTGGCATCCTCGCCAACGCCATCATCCTCGGGGATCTCCCCCTCCTTTGGCGCTTCTTCCTAAGGGATTAATACGGCCAAGGAACTTGACTCCAAAGTGAGATCTTTAGAGTAAGGTCCAAGCATAACACAAGTCAATGCCAAGCATGAAGAGAACGACTATGGTCCTCGGATGCGTACATTCGTTAAAAGAAAGGCCTCTTGGACGAAAAAATTACGAGCGTACGCGACTCGACAAACGAAGATCACATAAGATCATAGAGGATCTCTAAGAGACATCACTCAAGCCTTAGGTCACCTGGAAAAGGCACGAGATCAACGCCCTCGAAGAACACTTTTGTTCTGCAAGAAACCGCTCCAACACTATAAGGGAGCGATGGTTCGCAAAATGAAGACGAAGAAGGTTTTTGGCCGTCAAGGCGCACGTTCGTTACTATAGCCCAACGCTAAACGTCGTTCAACGACATCAAGTTCGGAGGTAAACGAGAAGCTAACGAAGGCCTCCAACGTAAAATTACGACTTGGGCACAATCAAAGGCACCCTACAAAGGCCCATACTAAGGAGTTGATATATTTCGACCTAATGTGAAGTCAACACAGGCTCACCGGAAGGAGGTCCGATTTTTCTCAAATCACGTAACGCCCAACATGTTCGACTAACGGAGGCATGGCCATTGTATTTCCGCTTTGAATTGGGTTGATATTTTCCGTTTGGAGGAGCCTACAGTTTCTTCGCTCTAAAATCGAGGTCGGTATTTTTTCCGTCTCCTTTGCAAAATTTTTACGCATAAAATTGGTCGGGAATGTTTCCCCAAAATATGTCAACTCATAATAAAAACTAAAGACTAAAAATGCTAGGGTTAGGGTTAGGGTTTTTGGAGGGGTATTTGTGGCATTCCGGTAGGAGTCTCGGCAGGAGTGAGGGTTCGGGGTGGGGGTCGGTCTTAGGGGTCGAGGAGAGGGGTCGGTCTCGGAAGGACCGAGTCCGGCGAGAGAGGGCAGAGTGCGAGAGAGCGAGAGGGAGGGGAGGGGTCGGTCCCGCGAGGACCGAGTCCGGCGAGAGAGGGCAGAGTGCGAGAGAGCGAGAGGAAGGGGAGGGGTCGGTCCCGCGAGGACCGAGTCCCGGTGAGAGAGGGCAGGGTGCGAGAGAGCGAGAGGGAGGGGGAGGGGTCGGTCTCGTGAGGACCGAGTCCAGGAGAGCCCGAGGGCGAAGTGCGAGAGAGCGAGAAGGAGGGGGAGGGGTCGGTCTCGCGAAGACCGAGTCCGAGCGTGAGTACCGTGAGGAGGGAGAGAGCTTGCGGAGCCCGAGAGGTGAGCACGCAGCGAAGAAGCGAGAGAGAGAGAGTCAGCGAGCGAGAGAGCGAGGCCGAGAGGGTGCGAGCGAAGGGTCTGGGGAGGGGTCGGTGCTCGGGAGAGCCGAGTCCGAGCGTGAGGGCGGGGTCGGCCTCGGCGAGACCGAGTCCAAGCGAGAGAGAACAGAGCAAGCGGCGATAGAGAGAGAAGGCGCGAGAGAGGGCGAGAGAGTGAGGGGAGGGGTCGGCTCCGGGGTCGTCACGGGGTCGGTCCCGGGGTGAGGGGTCCGGCCGAGTGCATTGTGAGGGGGAGGAGCAGCAGCAGCGAAGCGTGGGGGCGCAGCGAGCAAGCACGGCAGGGGGAGCCGCGGCAAGCTAGTGGCAAGCGGGAGAGAGAGAGATGCGGGAGGGAGTGAGTTTGAAAGAGGAGTGGGCCAAGGGGGCAGGCCCAGCGTGAGGGAGAGAGTGTGGGCAGCGGGAGAGAGCCGAGAGAGAGGCCCAGCGAGAGCCGCGGAGCGAGAGAGAGCCGAGAGTGAGAGCCGGGCCGCTGGGGAGAGCAGCCCGGGGGAGAGCCGCGGGAGGGGGAGAGAGGCTGGGCCGAGGGGAAAGAATAGGCCCGGGAGGGGGAGAGAGCTGCGGGAGTGGGAGAAGAGAGGTGGGCCGAGGGGAGGGCCCAAAGCGAAGCGGAGGGAGAGCGAGTGGGCTGAGAGAGTGGGTCGGGCGAGGCAAGATCGGCGAGCAAGTGGTGGTTAGTGATAGGTCTCAGGAGTCGGTGTGAGAGGTCGGGTTTGGGAGTCCTCAAATAAAAAAATAATAAAAAATAAAAAAAATAAAAAAAAAGAGTTCCGTAACTTCGAAAAATATTTCCGCAACGAAGCATATAATTTCGAAGCCGAAACGTCTCTCGACGTCAAACAACGACTTAGGCTCCGGAGCTAACAAGTCATATTTCCACCTCCACAAAGGGGACATCCTTCGAAGTTACGGTAGCGATAACTTAGCCTCCAGGAGCTAAAAATCGTACGCCTAACTTCATAAAAGGAACACCTCTCGGAGGAGACACAATCATGCACTTCTAAGCCTACGGGAGATGGAAGGTCGCGTAAAGACCCATGTCCGCATGGGCACCCGCACTCCTAACTTAAGGTTAGGGGTCGCGCTCTCCGTGGGATGTTCCCTAGCGAGAATCATGCACTTCTAAGCCTACGGGAGCTGGAAGGTCGCGTAAAGACCCATGTCCGCATGGGCACTTGCACTCCTAACTTAAGGTTAGGAGGTCGCGCTGACAGCTCATGCACTTCTAAGCCTATGGGAGCTAGAAGGTCGCGTAAAGACCCATGTCCGCATGGGCACTTGCACTCCTAACTTCGGGTTAGGGGTCGCGTTTTCCGAAGGATATCCCTCGCGAGATACTTACGTTTAAGCACTTTCAAGCCTCCCGGAGCCGAAAGGTCGCGTAAAAGACCTACGACATCGCTACCATGGGCAAACTCACTCCCTTCAAACCCGAGGCACATAGGAGCTGGGATGCCTTGAGAGCTCCGGAGGGATCACAAGAAAACTCATCCTCCCCGCAAGACTCCTTTTTGGCCCCAAGGGGCTAAGTAAAAAGTCAAAACAAATCATCATCACAAAAATCGCAAGAATGGCAAAAACAAAACGAGCAAGGCCCGAAAGCTCTTCAAGCAACGACTTAGCCTTCGGGGCCGACAAGTCGCATCTCTACTTTCACAAGGGGCTATCCTTTGGGGTCCCGAGTCAATTCGCACTCAGCGACAACTTGGCCTTCAGGAGCCGAAGATCGCACTCTCAGCCCCATAGAGTGGTACCCCACAAGAAGTTATCTCTCACGCACTTTCGAACTTTCAAGAATCGAAAGGTCGCGCAAAGACCCATTCCGTCATGGGCACTCACGCACTTTCGAACCTTTAAGAATCGAAAGGTCGCGCAAAGACCCATTCCGTCATGGGCACTCACGCACTTTCGAACCTTCAAGAATCGAAAGGTCGCGCAAAGACCCATTCCGTCATGGGCATTCACGCACTTTCGAACCTTCGAGAATCGAAAGGTCGCGCAAAGACCCATTCCGTCATGGGCACTCGCGCACTTTCGAACCTTCGAGAATCGAAAAGTCGCGCAAAGACCCATTCCGTCATGGGCACTTGCACTCCTAACTTAAAGTTAGGAGGTCACGTTCCTCGTGGGATGTCCTCTAGCGAGATATCCATACTCAAGCACTTTCTGAGCCTCCGGGAGCCGAAAGGTTGCCCAAAAATTACTCTCTAAGTCCAAGGGGCTATGTAAAAACCATTCTTTACAACGTAACGTCAACGACAAGATAGGAAAACGAAGAAAAGCTAACAAAGCAAGCTTCATTCATTCATTCATTCATTCATTAAGACAAGAACGCGCAGATGCGCCATTACAAGAGAAGCAAAGCGTTTAAAATTCAAGATACTACGCTACGACGCTATGGCTATACTATTACGCTACGGTTACACTACTTAGACGGAATAAGGACCCCGGCTACCACATCACTTCTCCTTCGGAAGGTTCCTCTTTTCTCCGCCGGAAGGTTCCTCTTCTTCTCCATCGGAAGGTTTCTCTTCTTCTCCGTAGGAGGCTACTCCCCTTGCCTTGGGCAAGTCCCCACGTTCATCAAAGGAGTGGGTTGAAGGGCCATCCACCGACTTGCTGCCCTCCATAGGAGGATTAGAAGACGATCCAATACTCGAGCGGCCCCTCCTCCCGCCGCATCGCTTGTTGAAAAGCTCGGGTTCGTTGCCCGAAGTTCGACGAAGAGATCATGGTTGTGCTCCACCCAGGCCTCAAGAATATCCCATTCGGAGCGGATCGTGGCTTGAAACAATTTATCATACTCCTCACCATCATTTATCAACCTCGGCTTCCAAGCATCATCGATGAGAAGCCGGTAGAACGTTTCCACGACAAGGGATGGCCGGCGACGCTTCATCGCTGTTTGCTCGGCCTCATCTCGGTTGAAGCGAGGGCATAACTTTTCGTATCCGACCGGAAGCGCTCCAACAATCATTTTCTTCGAGGCAAGAGAAAGGAGAAGAGTAAAGATGGGGAAACTTACCATCTTCCTTAAGATTCACCCCTATTTATAAAAACTTGGGGTCATAAAGGCATAGCGGAATGGGCTCCACATTCCACCTACCTACCTCGGGAGGCATGCAGGCGTAACGTGAGGGGCTAAATGATTCGGGTATTTCCCGGACAGCTCCAACTCACCCGCCACGTCACCAGCCAATCGAGCCTAATCAGTCGGATAAGGGAGGAATCGGCCCAAGATAGCCCTTAACGGGGCCGGGTAAAGCCCAAAGCCCACTAGGGCTAGGGTTTCCTTGAACCGTGGTAAAGTACCGTTTTACCCCTTTAAAATCTCCTATAAATACTCAACATTTCCCAATCCCAAAGCATGTTCTGTTCATTTGACAAGACATCTCACCTTTGAGATAACCTAAGTTCTCAAGCTCCAAAGCTCTCAACACTCATCCACATTCAACCAAGTTCATCGGTGTTCATCCACATTCATCCCGAGAATCTTCCATCTTTGGAAATATTCTCGTCTCCCAAGGAATCCCCCACGCACATCGAGGAAGATCCCTCGATCTACTCAAATTTAGTTCATTACTAACTTGGGCGTCGGAGGGCGTTCCCGGGATCCACCACCCGGGCTTCGCCTTTTGCGGGTTCAAGCGTCGTCACTCGGACTCGGATTGATCGTGCCACGTCCTCGGAACCAGAAGCGATAAATCCTTCCTCTCTCCGAATCATCATCCACCTCATCAACTCAAGTTTCTCCGGAAACAATTGTGAATGATTGTAATTTAAAATTTTGGTAGAATGATTGTTGTGAAAGTGAATGAATAATTGCAATTGCTCTTGTGAAATTGTGATTTAGTGAATTAAGTTGGGAATGTTTTAATGTAAATTTTGAGTAAATTGATGGTTTTCATTGTATTTTGTAATTAGATATAATTGAGCAAAAGAAAGAGAAGATGTATAGAGATTGAAGTTAGATAATAAGTGAGCTTAGAGGTATGAAAAAATTGAACAATTTAGTGTACTTAATTGTGTATGTGGATGTTAATTTTGTGGAGGAAAGAATGTATATAACCCTAAAAGTAATGTTTGTGGGATATATGAATTTTGAGCAAATTAATTAAATTATGGAATGTAACGAGGTGAGGAGTGAGCTAGTGGTAAGGATCGAAAGTAACGTTAGGCGTGGCAAACTAATCAGATTAGTTATAGCTAAGAATAAATAATAATAATAATAATAACAATAACAACAACAATAACAACCATTAGGAGTATATATTATGCTTGTTAAGCGGGTTATAATAATTACGATAAATGTTTATGTATATATACATATATATCTTTTAATCCGAGTCAACTAACGAATTAAATCACGTGAATATCATCGATTAGTCTAATCAACTTCTTTAACGAATATATGATGTGGACAAGATTTTAAACGAAATTAATGTAATAGAGTTGAGCAATAAAAATGTTAGTTTAACTTATTACGTATAAATAAAGGAAATGAAATAAATTGTAAATACTTACACGAATTTAATTATTGAAACTCAAGTGAAACGTTATTAATAACAAAAATCTATTTGGAACAGACATCAAGACCACTTTCGTCACTAAGTAACTGCTAACTTAAATTTCTATAAGGAGGAGAAAAAGATTTGTAGTCCAATTACGTTCATTGCCTCGTACTTTTCGAAAATTCACATGTTTCAAAGAAATCTCAACATTTCTTATATATATCATATATCATCATTATATATATATATATATATATATATATATATACTTAAAACTGAGTGATTTGTTGTGGATTAGACATTTGTCATATCACTATTGGTTTTTTTTATTTTTTATTTTTATTTTATATTATTAAAGCCTTTTTGTAACACTCACTTCATTACCTATAAATTTTGATTATAAGTGAAATGAACTCCATTTACTGCTCCCGAATGACTATAATCATCAATCACACTTAATTTATTTTTTTTTGAACAAAGGTAAATATACTTTCATTCATCAAGCGGATTGCCAAGGCAATGAGTATTTACATCTTTAGACGCTTAAGACTTTAGGAGCCACCTTCTAGGAAGGGTTCCCTAGGGTCTTGAGTTCAACTAATCCCTCTACAAAATTGTATCCATCCCTTGTAGTTTGTCTTATGTGAGGCTAGATAGGTGAATCTATCAAGTAACTAATTTCTTTATGTCTGCTCGAGAGAGAGCTCCATGTTCGGTTGTTTTCCTTGGAAGAGTGCTTCATTTCTATCCTGCCATACTCTATATAGTGTAGCTGCACTTGAGCATTTAAGCGGTCGTTGTATGTCCCGGTTTTCTTTGTGTTTATAAGCCATTTGTGCCAGGCTTCCAGCGACCGTGGTTGGTGTTGATTTTTGATCCAGTCGAATATTTTTCCTCTCAATCGTTGTGCATACTCGGCAGTCATAGAACAGTGTTCTAGTGACTCTTCTTCACCGTTACATAAGCCACATCTCGTTATCAATAATTGGTATAAACCTTGCTAATAGCTGTCTAGTAGGAAGCTTCTTTTGGAGTAGCACCCATAGATTAAAACTATGTTTAGGGATTAAGCTGTGGTGCCATACTAGCCTTGCTCCATTGTTGCTTAGGTAGATCCCCCATCAAAGCATTATATACACGCTTGAGGTCAAATTTCTCCGTTGTGCTTTCTAGACTCTGCAAAGCATCGGGCCTACTTTTGGTCTCGGGTTGCACATTTTCCTCCAAGTACCAGCATATATCATCTGCCTTGCTTGTAGTGCCGGAGATCCTGTCCCTTAAGATAATGAGTATTGATCCATTTAACCCAAAGGATATCCTTCTTGTCTCGCTATAGCCCACGGTAGTTTGGCGATGAGCGCCTTGTTCCAACATCTTATATTCTTGAAGCCTAGGCCTCCACGACTTTTGGGTTGGCATACATTTTCCCAGGCTACCATAGGCCTTTTGCATGCATCTTTTGAGTTCCATAAGAAGTCTCTACAAATTTGTTCAATCTTTTTCAAAATTGCTTGGTGTAGGATGAATATAGAAGCCCAAAACGTGCGGATTCCCATTAAGACCGAGTTGATGAGGGTGCTTCTAGCTGCATACGATAAGTTTCTACTTTGCCACATTCTAATTCTTCTTGTTAGCTTGTTAGTCAAGCATCCGGCGATCAGTTGCATTGAGTCTTGACGGAGTGATGGGTACTCCAAGGTATCTAAGAGGTAGAAAACCCAATGAGAAGCCGGAATCCTTGATCACCTTCTTTGTGTCCGCTTCATTTAGCCCTCCAATATATATGTGGGACTTTGACTCATTTATATGTAGCCCTGCTGTTTCGGAGAACTCCCTAAACACTCCTTTTATCCATTTCAATGATTGATCATCCGGTTTGCGGAAGACCATTAAGTCATCTCGCAAACAGAGAAGTGACAGATCTTTATAGTTTTGCAACCTGGGTGCAATTTGATCCCTCCAAGTGTCCACTACTTCCTACATTCTTCCGGAGAAGTACTCCATGATTAGAACAAAAATTAGAGGGGATATGGGGTCTCCTTGTCGAAGTCCTCTACCCCCTTTAAAAAAACCATGAGTGCCTTTATTCAAGCAGATAGGGAAGGTTGTGCTAGTCACACAAGTACTAATCCATTTAGTGAATATTTGAGGAAATCGAACCCTTGCAATATCTCCTCTATGAATTCCCAAGTAGATCGAATCATATGCCTTCCTCGAGTCTCATCTTGAGGAGGCATCTTGGACTCGATGTTTTTGCGCTTGTATCCTCTCGGTAGTTCTTGGCATAGTAGTACATTATGGACCAATTCCCTCCCCTTTATAAAGCACTCGATTATGGCTGACTAAAGTAGGTAATACTTCTTTTAGTCTTTCGCACATAATCTTTGATATACATTTGTAGAGGGTGTTACAAGCATGCAATGGGTCTAAAGTCTCCATCTTTCATAGGTCTATCCACTTTGGGGATAAGAACCAGAGTTAGTGCGGTTAAGTTCGTGTAGTAACTTACCAGTATGGATGAACTCTTTCACAGCCTTTACATATTGATTCTACTACAATCTCCCAATTCTTCTTAAAGAATGAACTTGAGTAGCCATCCGGACTCGGTGACTTGTGGCTAGCAATTGCAAACATAGCCCGTTTTATTTCTCGCATCCGTGATTTTTTGTTTGCATAATGTTATTTGTCGCTCCATGCTCGCCTATGACCTTTGCTGAATATTATAGTGTCTCGCCTTGTTCCTCTGTACTCGATTGTTGGCCGAGCATTGTTTGAAAGTAGTCAACCATGTTTTGTGCTACTTGGTTCTTACCCTCAATCTCGTTGCCATGGCTGTCATTGATTTCGTCGAAGATAGCTTGCTCGTCTTCGTTGTTGCAGGTAGCGAAGAAAAATTTGTTGCATTGGTCCCCATGTTTATCCAAGTGTATTTACATTGCTCGCTTTAGTAATGTTACCGATGCATCTAGTAGATCATTATGCTCCTTCCGCAGGATTGTTTCGACTGATCGCAGTTCGATATCAAAAGGGTGGTTCCGCATGGCTTGTTGTGCCTCATGAAGCTTTAGTCTAGTTTGATCAACGCGGTTGTGAACATCCCCGAACTTGGATCGATGCAGCTTGCTTTAGAAGGGATTTAAGCATCCGCAGCCTTGCTCACTACCCGGTACATTTGGCTTCCTTGAATATATTTTGCCCAAGTGTCTTTGACTACTTCTTTGTATTTTGGGTGCGATTCCCACATCTCACAATGATCTCGAATGGGTTGCTATTTGTTCTCATATCATTGTGGAATGTGATCACTATAGAAGAGTGATCCGATATCCCCTCCGGTAGAAATGAAGCCCGTGCATCCTCCCATAACAAGCACCCACTCTTGATTCACTAGGGCTTTGTCTATCTTTGAGTAGATTCTATCACCACTATCCTCGTCTATTTGATCATGTGTATTCGCAGCCTGTAGCTTGGATGTCTTGTAATAGGCAACAACTTGTGCAATGTCTAAAATCAGCAATGTCATTGTGAGTTACGGGGTTCCCCCAATTCCGTCTTCCGGATTGAGTAGGGCATTAAAATCTCCTAGAACACACCATGTCTGTGGTGATTTCAAGCACTAATATTTATTAGGTCGTTCCATAAACCCCTTCTATCTTCCTCTCAATTGAAGCCATAAACAAAGGTTACTAGGAATCTTTGTGTAGTCTCTTCCAAAGTTACTTCACAATGCACATACCGACTCGATGCAGAGATGATATGCACCTTGTATGTTTCGAGTCTCCGAGTAATCCAGATTCTTCCAAGTGGGTGGTAATCATTGTTGATGAATGATCCCCAGCCAGTGAATATGTTATTGTATGCACTCAAGGCATTTGTGCTTCTTATTTTAGTTTCCACCAGTCCTAATAAGCCAACTTTATTTGCTACAATGAAGCTTTTCACCTCCATTTGTTTTTTGGGTCTGTTGAGACCTCTTATGTTCCAAGCATGCTAGAGACATAGTTATGTTCCTGTAAAGTCCGGCTGCAGTAGGATCTCATTCTCTTCATTCACTTGTGTCGAGCTTGGAAGGGGCTATAGGCAGTGTGCACTCGGTTGAGTAATATGTATCTCGTGGAGTTCGTAAACCTCTATACACAGGTTGGAAGTCCTTCTCGGAGGCAGGCCTATTCTTTTCCTTCTCTCGCAGGGTGATTCTCTTGGGTAGGATCTTCTTCAGTAATCTCAATTTGCTTTGTAGGTTGCCCCACATTTTGTATAGGTACTTAAGTAATCGCCTTGGGTTTCCATACTGCCTCGATATTATTCTTTTTCTTCCACTCATCCTCTTCATGGCCAAACATTCTACGAGTGTGCGCACCTGGTGGGCCTCCATTCATATCCATATCTTGTCTCACCGAGTATGTCATCTTCAGACATGAATTCAACATATTCCAGCAATTGCTCATCAATGTTCATATCAACTAGGATTCTAGCATAGTGTAGCATAGATTTTACCCTTGTAGCTCTATCGGTGGTAATAGGCTTCCCTAATAGATCGCCAATTTTTCCCAATCCCGCAGCCCCCAATATTTCACATCCAATCCAGGGAGCCTAATCCATATGGGTATCATTGGTCTTTTGTCAAAGAAGTAGTGGCCCCTTTTCAAAACCATATCTCTTTGTTTAATTTCCTCGAATCTAACCAGGAATACCCCCTTAGGTAATGCAAAGATTGAATCAATGTCAAAATTCCGCCAAATTCTCCTTAGAAATCCATTCATGACCAAATACGGGGATTGGCACCCAATACACAAGCATAGCAATGCGAGTTCCAAGTACTCAATTTCTTTCTCAACATCTCGCATATTCTATTTTAACTATTTTTTGCCCATTAAATTCCATCACAGGGAATGATTCTAGGTTCATCCCTGCCCCAATTCCAACTCGCTTCAAGCAAATGAGAGATGGGGATTTACCCGGGTGTTCTCCGTCACGGTGTTCGCTTGTATCGGGATGTTCTCCGTCGAGGTGTACACTTGTAGCGGGTTGTTCTCCTGTCGATTTGCTGCGCTGATCTCGTCATGACATCGGCCGATGCTCAATTTCATTAGTAGTGTTTCGTTGGATTCGTTGTGTGAATCATCTATACTCGCTGAATTGGGAGTTGGGTTTTCCTCCGCGTAGGGCTCGGGTCCGATTTAGGGCACCGGTGTAGACGGTGGTCCGTGTTTCGCCGAGCGTCCTCTTCTAGCCTTCCCCATCGCCGAGCTTCGTTAGAGGGGAAGCTCTCGGCTAGAGAGAGAATCTTAATCACACTTAATTTTACTTAAAAAGAATTATACTTTATTAAATATAAATTTTAATTATAATCATAATCAAATTATATTTTATTACCTATATTTTTTTAAGGATTAGTCCATTATTTCAACAATTATAAAATTAGAATTTTAAAAAAAATTCTTAATAAAAATAATATTTATTGTATATAATTAGTCTAACTATTACAAAAAAATTATAATATAATATATCTATTAATTCCAGATATTGAAACTTAAATAAATTAAATAATTATGATAATTGTAATATATTATTATAATAATTTTAATTTAATTTGTATAAATTTTCTTTAACCATTCATTTATTTTTATTTTATTGCATATATTCAGTTATAAGAATATGAATGTTTATTAAGTTAGCAATCAGTTATAAGAATATGAATGTTTATTAAGTTAACAATTAGTAGGAAAAATTATATTGATTATATTTAACATTTTTTTCTTATTATAATAAAGAATTTTGGTCCAAGTTATTATTTGTTTATCCCTATATGTAACCTATCTCATGTTTATAAAATATATTTATTCAAAACTTTATTTTTGTATTATAAAATGGTAAAAAAAACAACTACTTCTCAATTGAGTGATTAGACTTGAATTGTGCTCTTTATCTCTATTGTCAACCTAGGGGTTTTATAACAAGTATAATGAGAAGACAATCAAGGTTGGCAATTGTAGAACACTATATTGAGAAGAAATTAATAGTTGTATTTTTTATTATTTTGATGTTTAATTTTCTTATTATATACAGAATCACATATGTTTATTTTATATATAATGAGTAATGATATTATTATAATATGTTTAAATTCTAGATATAATCGAGTAGTATCATATGAGATACTTATATAAAAAATATAACAATAAACACATATATTTAAAAGAGTTTGGTGCTATCAAAGTGGGACAGATACATGTCAAATTTTAAATGTGGTGTGAGAAAATCATAAGTTGGACAACTATTTTATACGTTCATATGATGAAGAATTATTTTCGTTCATTAAATAACTCAAAATTTACATTATTCCTCCTAATAATTATCTTTATATTATAAAACATCCATATGTATTATAAGGTTAATATTTATAATTTTTAAGAATTATATATTTAATATTTATAATAGTATATCAAATAGTCAAATAATAACATATACCCGTGCGAAACACGAAATTTACACTAGTATATACCTAAAATTGAGTGCTTTACTCGTGGGCTGAGACATTTGGCACATCACCATTGGTTACTTTTGTTTTATCATTTCTTTTTTATATTGTCAAACCCTAACACCCACTTTATTACCTATAAATTTTTATAAGTGAAATGAATTTCATTTACTACTCTTGAATGACTATGATCATCAATTACACTTTATTACCTATAAATTTTGATTATAGTCATAATTAATATTATATTTTATTACACGTATTTTTAAAGGATTATTCTATTACTCCAACACTTATAAAATTAAAATTTTTGAAAAAAACACTTATTGAAACAATATTTATTATATAGAATTAATCTGACTATTACAAAACAAAACTATAATATAATATATATATTAATTTCAGTATTAAAACTTATATAAATTAAATAGATTATAATAATTATGATAATTATAATATAATTATAATTTTTAAGAATATAAGACCAAATAATTTTGAATCACTTCGGGTCATTCAAACTTAAGGAGGATCAGATACAGCTTTTACAAAAACATAATATATGCTTTCATAATGACAAGCTTAAGGCGGTAAGAATCTCAATTAGTACTTAGTTCAGATCAACAAGAAATTTGTGAGACACAAATGTTGACATTTAATATAATATATTTATTAATTTTAGTATTAAAACTTATATAAATTAAATAGATTATAATAATTATGATAATTCTAATATAGTTATAATTTAAAATTTTTTAACATTCTTTTTTTTATCACAATTTTTTTAAACATTCAATTGTCTTTATTTTATTTCATATATTCAGTTACATACAACAAACTAAAACTCATTATATATGAAATGAAAAGCTATCATTGGCCGTTCAAATTTTACTTTATTCTTTACAGTTATGAAATTATTAATATATAACATTACATTTTTGACTCATAATATTAGATGAGAGTAAGAATGCCAATTACACTTAAACTTTCAAAATCATCCTTTTTGTTGAAAAATTAAAGGGATATTAATTAATGGGATATTAATTGATTAATATTATAAATTGATTATAAAATGGGACAAAAAATATACTCTTATTAGGGTAATCCTTCTACTTCTCTTCTTTCTACCTTTTTTTATTTTAAAAAAACTATTTTGATTTTATTTCCATATTTTGTCTTGATTCAATCTATTAGCTATCGCCCCATCTTTCGATAAAAAAATCTATCAGCTATCATTATTTCCATATTTTTGAGAGTTCTTTGCATACTATTATTTACTTTTATCGGATCGGTGTAGTTTTTTATTAACTTTAAGTTATCTTCTCCCATATTATATATATGTCTTGATAATGTACATAATTTTACAATTATTAATATCTCCTTTTTTTTTACTTATTTTAATTTAGGTTTATTATTCAATGGATGATGCAATTAGATTTTATTTAATGGAATTTAGTGTTGCTTAATTAGTTTATTAGTAATTAATTTATTAGATTAGACTAGTTTTTTTATTTTTATTAGGCATTTAACACATATTATTATAAATTTTTTTTTATTTTATTGGCTATTCAAAATCCACCTAAGGTAGATGACTATTTTTGATTTTTATTAAAAAAAATTAAGTAGCAATTAGTAGGAAAAATTATGTTGATTATCTTTAACGTTTTTGCTATTATGATATAATAATTTCGGTCAAAGTTATTACCTATGTCATGTTTATTGAGTATATTCATTCAAGATTTTATTATTTGTTTTATAAAAGGGTAAAAATTACACCATATGGCATTAAAAGAAATTATGATTATTCAATTACTTTTTTCATAAAAAAAATATAATATATCTAAATATAAAATATATCAACTAGTTAAATAATAACACATACCCGTGCGAACCACGAGATTCACACTAGTATATAATTAATAATGAATCATATGCAAATCAAGTTTTGTCACCTAACTAAGTGGATCCCCATCGCTTATCAATTATCAATTATCGTGGCTTAGGCTTTTCAATTCCACTCGCGCGACTTCTACTCGGGTTCTCCGTCGACCGAGGAGATGTGTACCTTACTCAATGATCGCATCAATTATGTAAGGGGTTCCACTTTCGGATAATAACCGGCAAATAAGTTTGTCTCATATTCTCTCCGCTTTGATTTCGAACTAAAATGAATTGAAATGCGCTCGCTCAATTAAGATATTTCAAAGCAATTTTGATCGTGCAGGAATGTTCGTACGAAGTTTTGACTCATTATTCGAATTATTTTATTGTTTTTGTTTTTAGGGAATGCATTTGTGAACATTCCATTGTCTAACAAGCTTGGTGAAGCAAAATATAACTGGATTTCGTAACATTGACTTTGATGGTAACTAGGCGCTCACGGTGATTTTCTCCTCATCTTGTTTAGGTTTGACTTTGGAATGTATTAAATGTTGCGTATTTTGAGTCGTAGACAATTATCCGGGCTTATGTAATATATAAATGTCTCGTAACCGTATTTTGGGGTAGGTTTAATTATGTGGTATGGTTTACCACTTTAGGACATAAATATTTACTTCTATCGGGACGCACTAAAGTGTAACTCATTGATGCAAGTTTCTACGTATTCTATTTTAGCTTGGTCCTATTTTTAGGGCGGCGGTAGCATTTTCAGTCGTTATCTTCCACCGCGACCATACATAATACTCTCTAATTAAGGGATTATTAAGTAATGGTGATTGAGGGTGTTACAAGGTGGGTGAGAGGAATGAAAAGTTAGTTAGGATTTTCTTATTAAAATTAAATTTATACCTTTAATTTATATCTAATGGCTAATATTCACTCTTTTCATCTCTCACCTTATCCCTCTCCTTTTATATATATATATATATATATATATATATAACGAGCATGAGTTTATTCAGAAGAGCATTGCGTCATGTGATTAATTGATTGATAAAGGAAAGTGATAGTGCTTAACAAATTAAGTAAGCGTTCAATTTGGGCCTATTTATTTATTTATTTAAAGAAGAAAGTTCCTTGATTCAACTTATTGCGGCATCGACTATTACAAATGGGAAATTTACATAATAGTCTTGTTTAAATTTTTATTAACTTCAAAAAATTCTCTTTCTAAAATGGTGCTCCTTTGTCCACTACTTGTGATCTATGTTGAGAGAACCGGTCGGGTGATCGACCCGATTATCGAAGTGGGTCAATGGTTTAATCGATCGGATCGTTTAACTCGAATTAGATCGGTTGATCGGGTTGATGGTTGATCCGGATTAGACCGATCAAACCCGATATAAATTAAGATAAAAAATAAAATCAACTTAACCCATATTTATTAAAAAACAATTATGAGCCTTACCTAAAAGCCCAACTAAAACCTAATAGATTTAGCCCTTTCAAAAAAAAAAAGCCTTTTTATTTCTTAACAAAAAACCCTATCAGCTTTTTTATAGTGTTATGTTTGTATGTGGTTGAAATATTGATTGATCTGTCACATAAGTCTCAGTAACAAGCATCGATCATTCGAATTCGAACGACTACAATAAATAAATATATTAAACGACAAGGGTATGTCATATTTATTCACTACTAGAAAATCGCCATATAATAACGAAAACAACGACGGAATGTCGCATTCGACGGAATTTAAGTATTAGCTGACAGAAAATTTTCGTCTCTATTTTTCGTGTTGCTAATTATCAGCAATAGAATTTTACGAATTTGTCGCTTATTAGCTATGGAAAAGCTACAAGATTTGATTACATTGCTAGGAAAATCAATGATAGAATTACTTGTCTCGTCGCCGATGTCGGCGATGGAACATGCGATTCCGTTAGTGAAGAATTTCATAGTTAGGAAAATCAACGACAGAATTACCTGTTTCGTCGCTGATGTGAGCGACAAAACATTTGATTCCTTCATTGACTTCAAGGACGGAACATGCCATTTCCGTCGCTATTTCGTCACTAATTTTTTTTTAAAAAAATCAACAATTATGCTTGTTTTTCGAGTACTTAATACAAAAAATTTAGAACAAAATACAAATCCAAATCCACAATATATATCATAATAACATGATGAACATACATAAATCATATTTACAACAACCATTTGGCAAAGTTCATTGCCATGTACAAACACAAAAGTTATAAATAATCCAACTTAAACCACCATAAAAACTAATTGAAAAACAAGTGTATTACATTGGTTAGAAATACAAGTTATGCTCATCATCAATTAGGGATCCACTTCCTCTTCCTCTTCTTCTTGTTATTCCTCTTCCTCATTATTGTGAAAGATATATGGTGGAATAACTCACCAATATGGGAGTACAATAATATCTCTAATACTCTATTAATTATCTTCACCTTCTACCTCATTTTCATTCTAACAATGGCTATCAAAATGAATATTAATTTACATCAAATTCTCTCGAAATCTCGAATTTTATACTAAATAAACTAAACTCTAAATATAATCAACAATGAGGGTGGATGGAAAAAGCATACGTATAAGAAGTTGAAGGTGATTAGTTGGTGGCGTGCACGACGATTGTGACGGCGAACAACGGCGGTGGTGGATGGTTGCAAAGGGGAAAGCACTCGCTCGTTCTCTTGCACTCTCATTGCTCTCTAATTCTACTCCGTTTCTTGTTGTCGTCTAATCGTCCTTGTCCAAGACAGGGTTTTAATTTCAACAATGACGCACTCAGTGACGGACTTAGTCCGTCCCTAATTAAAAAATTGAAAAAAATTTGAAAAAATTTAAATAGCACTCTAATTTAAAAATTTTTTTAAATTTGAATTAGTGATAGAATCAACAACGAACTAATTTCAGTCGCTACTAAAAATTTGAATTTTTTTGAATATTTTAAAAATTTTAAATAGCCTACAAATTTAAAAATTTGAAAATTTTGAATTAGCAACAGAATGATTTAGTTACTAATTTAAAATTTTGAAACATTTTTAGTATTTGAAAAAATTTAAATAAGTTTTAAATTAACGACGGATGTAGTCTGTCGCTATTTAATAATTTTTTATAAAAAATACAAAAATTGATTTCAAAAATATTTCGCTAATTGTCTCATTTCCGTCACTAGGTCCGTCGCTTATTAATAAAATAGTGACGAATTTTTCGTTCATTGCTAATTTTGTCGCTAATTGAGTTTTATCCGACATATGTCGGTTTCGTCCCTATTTCAGTCGTCGCTTTGTGACAGACTTGTATTTCATCAATAAGTTTCGTTGCTATATTAATGCTTTTGTAGTAGTGATTTTGTTATTATAGTTGTAAATTTAATTTTTTTATTATCAAAACATATATATATATATATATATATATATATATATATATATATATATATATATATATATATATATATATATATATATATATATATAATATAATATAATATAATATAATACCTTCGCTTTGCTTCAAGCACGAAGCTTAGCCATGGCGGGGGAAAGTGAGGAAGGCCAAAATCACACCCAATCAAAGGAAATTCCACTTGATCGTCATCAGTTAGGACACCATCTGGACAAAACAGTCAAAAAGAGGCGCAATCAAGCACGGGGAAGGACAAAATGCTTGGAAGCAATCGAACAATACCAGAAAAGAATCGATTAATTAAAGGGGAATAAAAAACGGAGATGCAAGAACAAGGGGTAGAGGAGATCAGATCCCAAACTAATCGGGAGGATAGAGGGAGAACACCCACTCCACCGCCAAAAACAAGCACGTATGCAGCACTGGTCAATCTTAAGGAAGTTAACTCATTGAAGTATATTCCTGCTGTAGATGTGAATGGGTCTAAAATAGCACAACTAAATCATAATGATATAGCCGGTGAAATAAAGTGCTGGAAATCTGCGATTCTGTGTAGGGTATTGCGGGTAAACCCACCATTTGAAGTTATTGATGGTTTTGTTCGGAGAATATGGAAAAATCATGCTATTGATAATGTGGCTGTGGTTAGGAAAGGGATATACCTGGTTCGTTTCTCAAATTTGCAGGATAAAGAGGATGTATTAGCTAAGGGGATATATTTTTTGACAGGAAGCCTTTTCTTGTCAGACCATGGAACCCTAAACTTGAGATTAATACCAATGCCATTAGCTCTTTACCTGTATGGGTGCAGTTACCAGAAGTGGACATTAAGTATTGGGGGATCAATAGCTTAAGAAAGATTGGAATTATGATTGGGATACTTATAAAGATTGATAAGCCTACGACGCAAAAAACAATGCTACAATATGCTAGGCTATTGATTGAAGTGCAGCTGAATGAGCTCTCCCAGAGCATGAACAATTTGCTAATGAAAATGGTGTACTCATTAAGCAAAAGGTTGTGTTTGAATGGAAGCCAGTTTGTTGCTCTCATTGCTCACTGTTTGGGCATGATGAGATGAACTGTAGGAAGAAGATAGGGATTAGACAAGAATGGAGACATGTGCAACAAAACCCAGTTACATTAGGTCCAATTCAAAACAGTGGGCAGCAAGCACAAGTACAAACTGATGAGGAAGGTCTTAGCACGCCAAGGAGGATTGCAGTTAGAAGTCCAGCACGAGTCATAACACCCACAATCTCAAGAAACAACTTTGATGTGTTACTTGAGAAGGAAATTGAGAGCATGGTCACAAAAGAGGTGCTAGGAGGTAAGCCTCCAGATGGAGAAAATTCTCTATTGGAATGTTAAGGGCTTAAACAGCCCTAATAAACAGATAGATATAAAACAATATATGAAAAACAAAATGTAGGTCTTGTTGGATTTTTGGAAACAAAATTGAAAATTGAAAAAGAAGATGTTGTGGCAAATAGAATGCTGGAGGGCTAGGCATATCACACAAATGGAAATACGGTGCAAAAAGGGAGAATTATGATCACATGGAAACCATTGTGCTACAATGTGCAGGTTGAGTACACAACTGAGCAACTAATCCACTGTTATGTTACACAAATAAAGACTGGAAAGGCTTTTCATTGGACAACATTGTACGAGTATAACAAGGTGCATCAAAGGAAGGAAATGTGGGAGAAGATAACCGAAACTGCACGACAAATAAATGGAGCACGGTGCCTCTTAGGGGATTTTAACTCAATCCTAGAACTTGACGACAGACTGAGACATATTGAAACTACAGATGGGGATATTGGAGATTTCAGAACCTGCCTGGAGAATTGTGGATTGGAAGTAATGCAATGCATAGGAGCAAAATACACTTGGACCAATAATCAGGTATGGTCAAGAATTGATTTGGACATTGATCAACATACATTGGTTTAATGCTTTTGATTATGTGCATGTTGAATATCTGCAACAAGGGCTGTCAAATCACACCCCTATACTTTTGACATTTCCTGAATGCCCAAAAGTAGCTGCAAGCTTCAAATTTTTGTGATATGTGGGTAAAAGACCTCAAATTTCATGAGATTGTGAAAAAGGCATTGAGCAAAATAAACATAACTCAAAGATGATTGAACTAAGAAGGGTGTTGATGAGCCTTAAAAAGCCATTGAAGCATCTCAACAGGGATAAATATGAAAATATACACAGTCAAGTAGGTGAGTCAAGAAAAGAACTGGAGTAGATTCAACAAAAATTGCAAGTTGATCCTAGGAATGAGGAGTTACAGCAGACTAAAATAAATAAAAAGATTGAATACCTGCATATCTTGCAATCCTCTCTATTATTGATGAAACAACAATCCAAAATAGATTGGACACACTATAGTGATTAGTGTACGAAATGGTTTATGGCCAGAATCAGGAAAGGAAAAAAGCTAGCTATATATATATATATATATATATATATATATATATATATATGCTATACAAGACAAATCAGGTTGCACAGGTCATGTTGGAATATTACCAAGAACTCCTAGGTGCACAAACAAATCAGAGGAGGAACATTGATGATTATCTAGCACAAAATGGTACAGTGTTTAGTATAGCACAACAAGTGGACCTCTGCAAGACATTTGGACATGAGGAAAAAAAAATCTCTATGGTCAATATCTAATGACAAATCCCCAGGACCGGATGGGTATAGTAGTGGTTTTTTCAAAGAATCATGGGAACTCATAGGCACACATGTTTGTGAAGATGTGCAAGAATTCTTTAGAGAAGGTCAAATGAAAAGAGACTGGAACGCTACAAATTTGGTGCTATTGCCTAAAGTTAGTAATCCACAATCAGCTGCTGACTTCAGGCCAATATCGTGCTGCAATGTAATATACAAATGTATATCCAAGCTCATTTGTAAGAAACTGAGAGATGTTATGCCTTGCCTGATAAGCCAGAGCCAAGGGGCTTTTGTAAAAAGAGAATTGCTGCATAATGTGCTTTTGTGCCAAGAAAAGCACGAGGTTATAATAGGAAGAATGTGTCCCCTAGATGTGTATTCAAGATCGACATAAGGAAAGAATATGATTCATTGTATTGGGAGTTTATACAGAGGTGTTACAAGCATTCAGATTTCCACAGGAGATGGTGCAATGGATAATGTCATGCATAACATCTACATCTTTCACCATTTCTAAGAATGGTAATAACTATGGGTTTTTCGAGGAGGGAGGGGTTAAGATAGGGGGACCCCTCTTGCCCCTCTTGTTTGTACTTGCTATGGAGTATCTCTCCAGGTCACTGGAGCATGCAGCAAAACAGGCAGATTTCATATACCACCCCGACTGCAAAAGGCTTAAAATGACACACCTAATGTTTGCAGCATATTTTGTGCAGCAAGGAAAAAATCAATAGATGTTATTATGAGGACATTCAGTGAATTCTCAACATTTTCAGGGTTGCAGGCAAAGCATGGGAAGTCTGAGCTAATAATAGTAGGCACAACTCAAGAAAGGAAACACCAGTTGATAAGTTCTACTGGTTTTTTAGAGGGGAATTTCCCTATAAAATATTTGGGATTCCCAATCACAGCTAGTGGACTCTCAAAGGCAGAATGTAGAATATTTGTGGATAAAATTACTGTAAGAATCCAAATGTGGGCATCAAGACAGATCTCAGACGTGGGCAAAGTCACCTTGATCAACTCGGTGTTAATGGGAATTTTCAACTTCTGGGCCTAAGTTTTTCTCCTGCCACACGAGGTAATAGATCTAATTACTGCAAATGTAGAAACTAGTAGTAGGGGACTGATGAGAAATTTGGGAAGGGTTCCTTATATAGCATGGGATGAGGCTTGTAAACCAAAGTTATATGGTGGGCTAGGGCTAAAGAACTTGGGGATTTGGAATGAAGCCTTTGTAACAAAATTGGTGTGAGCAGTTGCAACAAAAAAAGATTCATTGTTGGTGATAAGTGTCATATTTGCATTAGATTTCAAAGGAGGTTGTTTATCATTTTTGGGGATTTATATTCATATTTATGTACTTTATGCCCCATTTATGCTTTACACCTGGGTTTTGCGTTTTTGTCCTGTTTCTACAGTCTTCCTAGTGATTTGGACCTAATTTTTAGTCATATTTTCGGTCCAAAGCTATTTTGAGTCTATGTTTCTAACTTCCTTATTGAAAGAGCTTTCCAATGACATATCATAAGCTCAATTCGTTGAGGAACGGAAAAATATGAGCCGGAAAGTAAGAAAGGTGCGGTAACGGATACTTCTTACTTGTCCGAATCATTCTTTTTCTACACTTATGAAGGAAGAATAATGATGAAATAATTAGAAACTATACTTAATGAACTTTTTGGCAAATCAAGAATCACATCATTTGGACATCGGACGAGGAAGTTATAATCGAATCGGTTTGATGCATGCCTTCCGACGAACCAACACGGACAGCCCGTGTCTACCGACACAGCCCGTGTTGGAGGTCGAGCCTTTGCATCGAGAACGGGTGGACCGTGTCCATTGACAAGACCCATTTCCATTGTTTCGTCAAGAACTGGCGTTCTAACAGCCGACACGGGCAGCCCGTGGCGATCGACACAGCCCATGTTGGTCTGTAATTTCGCCTAGATGCTTCGGCTTTGACGGTTTCGGGCTTTGATTGCTTCATAATTGTGGATTTAAGCCGATTTTCATCTGATTTTGAGGCATCCATACATGTGTTTATCCACCACTCATCCATTACCATTATCCTACCTTCATTCATCCACATCAAACCAAAAACTTTTGAAGAATTGAAGAAGAAGATTGAAGCAGCTTGAGGGAATTTTCATTCGAAGTCGAGAGATTCAAGTGGAGTTCTTGAAGGGAATCAACTTACTTCTTCGTTTTTTGTTGTTTGAGGTTTGATTTTTATGTATTGGGTTTTTGTTAACTTTTCAATAATCATGTTTCAGTAGTTTTAGTTTTTCTAGGGATTTATAATCCGAAACAATGTTGTTTGAGTAGGCTTTCATAATTTATTTTTGAATTCCGATGTTGAATCAATAAATGGTTGGGTTTTTCATGCTTATGAGTGTTTTGAATGCCTAGAATACTTGTGATTTGAGATTAATCTATCATGTACTCGAAAAGTAAAATAAAATAATCCGACAACCAACCATTCTACCTAGTTTATGAAATTTGAGAAAAGATTAGTAAATTAGGGGATTACTTCGATAATTTGAAATTTTTAACTTTGATTAACTTGAAAATCATACGAAAGTTGTTTGTTAGATTATAGAGCAATTCTATTTAGCATCGAAAGAGCGATATAATTATTTGATTATCGATCATTGATTCAATTGAAAAGATGATAGCGTAAATTATGTTTAAATAATCAAACTCATTGCATTAGGAAATCAAATCCCTAAATGTTTTTATCCATTGATTAAATCTTAAATTAGTTTTCTTGATTTTAGTTTTAGAAGCAGTTTAGCAAAGAACCAACTCCAAAAATCTGATTTGTTTAGCAATTGAGTAGATGACTAGTTTAGTGCGTTGCTAGATCAAGTCCTTGTGGGATCGATCTTGACTTGGTACAATCATACATCGTACCCTTGCGGTCCGTCGATGGGTTAAGTGGGTGCATGGAAGATATATTCAAGAAAGTGATTAGTGGACCTATCAACCCAAAGGCGACACATGTTGGTATTGGAGGAAAATTTGTAGAATTAAGGAGATATTTAAATGAGGAAGTACAATGGCACACAGATGGCAGTGGGATGCAAGAGCGAATGGAGATTATTCAATCAAGCATAGGCTATGTATGGAGATTAAACCCGCAAAACAAAGAAAAATGGGCCTGGCTAGTGTGGTCAAGGATGAATATCCCAAAGCATGCTTTCACCCTAAGGCTGCTAATGTGAAGAAGAATACTTGTCAAAGCAAGATTACGTAAATATAATCCCATGATGGATACTAAGTGTGGGATTTGTGACAATGGCAACCGAGACCATAGAGCACCTCTTTTTGATTGCATATTTGTCTGCCAAGATCGGGGAGAGTTTAACAAAGTGGGCAGAGATAAAATGCTCAGGAAAGACATTATGGGAATGGATTGAGAAGATGCAAAGAATAAAATGGGAGAAACAACTACGAGTGGGCTAGCATATCTCGCACTAGTATATGGGGTCTAGACAGCAAGGAATGACCGAGTATTCCGGAGCGAGCAACCGATGAGCTGGAAAAACTCTACATATCATTGTAGAAAATGTAAAGCAAAGAGCCCTCTTTATTTTAAGGGGTTCGAGAGGTTTTGAAAGATGAATAGACTTAATGTATAAATAGAAAAAGGGTTATACGAGTGATCAAGAGGTAGCAGAGGAATGACATACATTGTAATCCCCGGGACCTTTTATGGTTGTTGGTAATGGAGAAGCATCAACCTTCTTTATATATATATATATTGATCGTCTAAGTCCCTAAATTTCAAATCATCAATACCCTGCCACTTAGAAACCATCAAAAAACCAGCTACATATTAAATACTCCTATAAGCTCCCCAAGATCGATTCAGTTTTATGGGGATCAACTTATGTTCTTTTCTACTTTCTCTGTTTCTAGTGATTCTTTTAATCACTTGCCCTTTTATTTCCTATGTTATTTTAGTCTACTTTGCTATTCATTTAAGAAAATAAGTTTAGGTGAAATGAACATCGGTCAACATATCGAGACCGAGTTTACTATGGGTTCAAGGAGCACCTTATAAAGATTTTAAATCAAACACAAAACCTCTCCTTGAACCATAGATTTTCCTTTCCGACTATAAAAATAGATTTGTTAAACAAGTTCGGATGCATGACTTCTTTTAAAATCATCTACTTTATATATATCAATTGCCTTTCATGCATACACCTAACCTAGAATTTAGCAGAGAGAATCACTTTCGACTGAACATATTCACATAATCCAACTAACATCTCATAGCAAATTAGAAAGTCCAAGTGCTTTACATTAGGCCCAAGGAGGAGCTCTTATGGGTTCTCCCTCTATTTAAAGAAAATGTTCAAATAAATAAAATGATTTTTCAAAACTGTTTCAACATGGGAAAGAATTAGGTCAGATTTCAACCTTGGAAAATTTGTACCACCATGCAAGAAACCTATTAAAGAATCCTCAAGAGGTGCAGATGTGTTGCTCCTCTTTAAAAGCCTCCGACGCTCAAGTTAGAGAACGAATTTTGAAAAAAAGGAATGAATTAATTAAATGTATTACTAATGGTTGCTTAATCATTGCTTACCTCTAGTGTGTAGAACCATAGAGTTTAATTGACTCTCAAGATGAGTCAGGAATCAATCTTCTAAGATATAAAATTTTATTCTTAATACGTATAATTATTGATCTTTTTCATAATTAGAAGATTTTTCCAGATCGTCTTCCGGTCACGAGTTTATGATATATGTATTTTTTTTTTTTTACGGAATGCTACAATTTATTTGTTGCAATTAGGCTATGTTCCCTTTGAGTAATTATATGCTTTGACCCAATACTCAAAGGTGGAGATTTATTTGATCCTGATCTTTTCCCTAGTTATTAGGTTGAGTTTTTGTGTTACGCCCAAGGCCATGCACGAATTTTCTGGTCTGAATAAAAAAACCGTTTGAAAAAATTGATTATGAAAATTCATTTTTGTCCTTTTTCAAAATATATCAAATTGATTTTCTATTTTTATTTTAATAATTGTTTCAATTTTGTATTAGTTCAATTAATGAACGATAAAATTTTCCAAATCTAGAATATTCTTAGAAAACTTATGGTCAAAGGCAATATTCTTTCACTGAATATGATATGATCAACTAGGACGATTTTTCCTCAACAAAAAAATAACCTTTTCCTTTTCCTTTTCCTTCTCTCCTCTTCCCTCTTTCTCTCTTCTCTAAATCCTAATTTTGTATCCACTATTTTTTTTTCCTCTTCTATAGATCACTGAGATTACTATTGCCCAATTATGGTAAAAAGCAAACCCCTTTACTTCAATTTCTACCAATATATATAGGTATTGTTATTTTTTTCATGTAAATTTTCTCTTCTTCCGGTGAGAATTCAGATTTCTCTCTATTTTGTGAGAGTCGGGTTTCTCTCCTTTTTGTGATAGTTTTATTTCTCGCTTTTATGCATATTATTTTTCTTGTCTATACGCGTAAATTTTATTATGGTTGATTCATTAGGGTTGTTAATTAGATTTGATGGTATATTTATGTTATTTTTATTATCGGTTGCTCTCATTAATTTTAATTGGGAATAAACAATGGAATTTCATATGCATCGATTAAGGTGATATTTTAAAGTTACATCTATTATATCACACAGAGATCTACTATATGAAATTAGATATAACTCCTTGACGTTTAGAAAAGATGGATTGAAATCGAAGAATATAATTTGTGGTTAGATTGATGCTACAAGTATAGAATAAGATATAAATATATTTACAATTATATTTTTTAAAATAAAATTTTATTTTAATATTTTTAATTTATTCTTATTTAAAAATTATCTTTCTAAAACTTCTCTTTCTATTAAAAGAAAAGGGATAACTTTTGCAGACAAAATATAGTGATGAGTACATATTTCATAATATTGAAGATTATGTCATTACTTTTTTGTCGCATATAGGACTATACATAATATAAACCAGTAAAAAATAAAGTCTCCTCCAAAAAAACAAAAGGACTTTCCTGAAAGAAAGAAAAAGGAGTATGAAAAATCAATGGTGAAGTTGCTTTAAGGGAGAAGTGCTCCATTGGTTTGAGAATGGTCGTTACAAAACAAGGTTAGGGTGGAATCTTTGGTAGACATGTTTTCTTTATTAATAATACAATTACATTGACATGAATATTTATTACTTCCTTCCTCTCAAATTATTTATGTCGATTAAAAATAAAAGTTTTTTTATATTTTATAAAAAAAAAAAGAGGATTTTTTTAGTTATGAGAGGGATTAGTAATATTGACAGAGTGAGTATAACAATTCAAACAAAATACTTACGAAGCACGATATTGTTTAATTGGACTTGTTTAGCTATTTTAGGCAAGAAATATAACCCATGTTTCATGATTATACTCAAGATTCGTATTAATTTGTGACGAAATCTCTCACCCAGATTCTTTATCTAAGTGCCTTAAGCAACATTTACGTTTTAAACTCAAAGCACACATTTAATATATCTATTAATAGCAACTTACTCTTACTTGATTGTATACTCTCATGTGTACTAGTTTAGGACAAGATTAGGTTTATGTGTGTGAGGACCCAAACTAATTTAGTCTTAGTCTTTTTGACGTAATGATTTTCTCCAATTCTCCTATTTTGGTCAATTTTCAAAATATGAATTATACCTTAAGGCTCTTTTTTTGATAAAAGGCGGAATTGAATTCTATTTATACTCATAACCAATATAAAAATCATTCAGAGCCGGATCAATGATGAAATCTGGGCAATCCTCCAACCAAATCCGATGAGTTGAATCATACGGTTATAAGCGAGCTAAACTATGGGTTACCTTATTACCCTCCCGCTTAACATACGAGAAAGAGAATGAATCAAAGAAACCACAAAGAGATAGAATATTGTTAATTAAAAGACCCAATTCCGAGGCTATGAACTCTTCTTCTTCAGCTTTGTCATAAGACTAAGATGGTCACTTTCAAAAATCACCGCTTCATTCCCCGTCTAATTGCTTCTTTCACAGCAAAAACACAAGCTCTAGCTTCCTCCCATTCCGGAACTACCTACCCCACTCCTTGAGCCACCACCACACCTACCACCACACCGTCACAGCCTTTAATCACCATTCCCCAGCCATGACCCTAGCCCCCAAATAAAAACCAGCATCAAAATTGATCTTGAAAATACCTTGTGGGGACGAGACCATGTGTTTGGCGAGCTAGCTGCCGTATTTCACCGAATACATGCAACTTGATACTCAGCGACTGTCTTTATGGCTTTATCGCACAGCCTAGAAACACCCCCTTCGGTTGACCGGATATGAACCGATTCCTAATGTTCCGGACTTCCCAACAAACAGCTACCACCTCAGTCCAATTCTCAACTCCAAAATGGTCTTTGGCTAGGAAAACAAAATCTCAAGTCGTAGTGTAGACACCTAAAAATGTCATCCTTATATCTTTTATTAATTTTTGTTGGCCCAATGATGAAATTCCAATTTTGTTTGCAAACTCGGATCATGATTGGAGTCTCGATTAGCCTGACGGAAGCCGATAAACAAAAACAAACATTAACATCTTTTACTAAGCGTTCCTTACTAACTAGGTGGATCTTACGAGCCTCCAAAGATGGATTGCCCCACCGGAACTTGTTGATGATTGACTGGATATCATCACTTAACTCTTTGGAAAACTTGAATAAACTCATTGTATACGTAGGGATGACTTGAGCGACAACTTTTACTAGCACCTCCCTACCCACCCAAAAAAGTTGTTTGCCCATCCAAATGTTTAACCTTTTGGTGACCAAATCATTGACATAGGGAAACGATCTCTTTTTCAATCTTCCTACCTTGGTGGGGAGGCCCAAAGTTTTTTTCATGGGCTAGAACCTCCCTAATGTCCAAAGTGGTCACAATATTATCCCGAACATTTTGCATAATACTCGGGGCTAAAAGCAACATTCGTCATCATATAATTAACTTTCTACCCGTAAGTTTGCTCCTACGCATTCAGGATTTCCTTACTCAATTGGGCTTGCTCTACTTGTTCTTTAAAAACTATGATTATGTCATCTCGCAAATAACAAATGGAATATAGTTTACACTATCGGGCAAATTCGATGCCCATACAATCTGTTCTCACTAACTCGCATTTCCTAGGAGGTAAGACTCGACCTTCCACAAAAACGTAAATAGATATGGGGATATGGGGTCACCTTGTCGGAGGCCTCTAGTCGGTCAAACCCTTCCCCGCACTTACCCATTGATGTTAAACGACATGATTGTAGACACCCAATTCGTTGCAAAGCCGAGCTGCATCAACTCCTCAAATAGCTCCACTAAATGCAATTGTATGCTTTTTCCATGTCAAGCTTGATTAACATGCTGCCGTTAACTCCGAATGGTTGTGTATCGAATGGAAAACCTCAAAAGACACAAGAGCATTATCTATAATCAATCATCCTGGAGTGAAGGTACTTTGCGCTTCCGAGATAATATTTGGTAATATCACCTTAAGCCTATTAGTGATCACCTTTGTTACTAGCTTATACACAACATTACATAGACTAATGGGGTGGAAATCGTTTATGTTAATCGGCTTGTGTTTTTTCGGGATGAGCACCATGTGGTGTAGTTTAGGCCCTCCGGGATTTGCGCACCATTGAAGATGGCTAGAACGGCATTTATACGTACTCCACAGTAGCCTAGAAATGTTGATAGAAAAACTTATTCATACTATCCGGGCCGGAGCCTTTCTCGGGATGCATCTCGCTTAAGAGCGGTGTAGATTTCTTCTACAAGGTAGGGGCGCAACAACCACTCATTGATCTCTACGGACACTTTCCTTGGTATTTCGCTAACCAATAGGTCCAGGTTAAGAGAGTCCCACGAGGAGAACAACTTTCTGCAGCAATCCACTACTATACATTCTAAATCCTCGATATTGGAATACATCACACCATCAGCTCACTCGTAACGCTCCCAAACCCCATAATCACCAGAGTTAACCATAAGGATTGATTAACTAGTAATTACCGCAGCAGAACGAAAGGTTAGAGGCGTTATCGCCGCTCCAAACAAGGAACAAGGCAATATTTAATTAGATTACATGCAATACTTGGTAAGGTCCGAGTTCGAAAGTAAAACGTCCGACGAAGAACAACATAAGCAGAGAGAATTAAATACATGCCATCAGGGAAATGACTTAAAAATACAACCAAAACAACTCAAGACACGACATGTCACCACCGCTGTGAGCCCCTAAGACACTTCGGCCACTAGACAACCTACTTCTTGCTCTCTTTTAGAGTAGCTTTACCTAAAATAAAACAGATAAAACATTTCGAAATAATGAGTCAAGGCTCAAGCACGTTTATCCATGTACTCGTAAATAATTAAGTGAAGACATATGATTTGAGCGTATGCATTTCAATTCATTTATAAATCAGATATGAAGAGTATAGGAAAATAATTATTCATTTATTATCTAAGTGACTCCTTACGATTGTCGGTTTCTCTAAATATGCGCATACTCGGACCGATCGACAACGTATAGTTGATAATGTCCAAATATATATGGGTGTGATCACAAGTCCGATCACGCTGGTATGATTGATATGGGCGGGCAATATAATTAGGTAACAAATAATATTTGAAATGGTTCATTTCATTAAGCGAACCATTAGATATAGTTATGTATAAACATATGGGTTTTCGTAAGGTACAAGCAATAAACGTACCTTAAAATCGCAGATGATATCCTTCCTTTGATCCCTTTGGAGTTGCCGACTCGGATGAACGACATTGATGCCTTAACAAAATAAAGTGTTTCATTAATAGATTCAATACTTTTAGTAACTAAATTTACTATCTTATTATTATCGTTGCTATTATTAGTACTACTAATATTACTTATATTATTTCCTTTTGTAACTTCCCATGACTAGATGAAGCTAAAAAAACAAAATCACTTCATAGATTGTTAAAGCAGTTGGTTAAATTTAATAGGTTGAAGTTTTAAAGTAACAATCGTAGCTTATACCAACCCCTCTTGTCACGCAATATGATCATAAGGTTCACTTGATCGTTTCTCCATAAAACAACTAACGTGTTAATCGGTCACTTCTCAAATTAAGTCTCTTACTTATCTAATTGTTTAATCCTCCAATGTTGTTTAATTCTTCACTTGAATACCTAACCCAATTTTTATAAATCACCTAAGTTAACCTGTTTCCTTTAATATTTTCAAATCATCAAATTTGCTAATTTCCTTTAATATTTTCAAATCATCAAATTTGCTAATTTCCTTTAACTCTTTAAATCATCAAATTTAATAATTTTCTTTAATTCTTTACATCATCAATTTTGCTTCTTTTCTTTACTACCACAATTACTTAATCACTTATTTCCTTTAAGTCACTAAAATCCTTTATTTTCTTTTGGATCACTAAAGTCACTTATTTTCTTATATCGTCAACATCATTTATTTCCTTTAATTTATTTCAATCGTCCAAATCACTTATTTTCTTTAAACCCTCAAAATGACTTTTTTTGTAATCTTCCCAAAATTACTTATTTGCTTTAACTTCTTAAAATCATCCAACTTACCTATTCTCTTTAATTTACATTTTTCATCCACATGCTCATAACACAACATGCATGCCTATTTTTTTTTTCTTAAATCCTCACTTAATATCATATTCCTCTAAAGTACCATTTTAACTTTTACGTGCATGCCCATTTTAATTAATCTCTTCCTCCAAAATTTACCAATAAACTTTGAATCATCACAAAAACCAAATTTTCTTCCCAAAATTTATAATCCACAATCATCTAACCAATAATCTAATACAATATAATCAAGAAATTTAAATAATTCTTATAAGTACAATTTTTCCTTTTTCCATGAACATCCAACCTCCTAATTCAAGGCCTTTTTGTTTCTTTCACCAATACAATCTCATAAAACAATAATCCCTCGCATGCAACATCTAACTAATTATTCTTAAAAATTAAAAGAATTCATTAGTTGAAGGTTGAGGTTTTTACCCAAAACCCACAACAAAAATGAGGTTTTTATGGAGGAACGGGTGGTTGAACGGAGCTCGGTGGCTGCGGTGGTTGGCAACGACGGTGGCTGGTCTGGCGGCAGTAGCTGGCGGCAGTGGTAGGCAGCAGCAGGCGCAACACAGCAGCGGTAGTGGCCGGCGTTATGGGTGGCCGGCGACCGGCGGAGCTAGTGGTGGTGGCGGCAGGCGACCTAGTTTGGCAAGAGAGAGGAGGTTGAGTAAGGAAGATGAGTTTTTTTTTATTTGTTTAGTTATTGGGTCCTCCACTCTCTACAAGTCCAAATATCTTAATAGCCATGCCCAAGTTAGAAAGAATGTCGGTTTTAGGAATTTCCGTCGTGAATGACTATTTACAAACTTTAGGCGTATGAATTATTATTATTATTATTATTATTATTATTATTATTATTATTATTATTATTATTATTATTATTATTATTATTATCATCATCATCATTACAAGGCATAATTTATTTGATCATTTATTTATTTATTTATTTCTTTGCCAAGCGTCGCTATTATCATCCGAGTCCCGCAACATATAATATGGTTACTTGCACAAGTATATAATATAAATGATAATGGGGAATGAAAATGTGAATTGAAGTGCACGCACTAATTAATATTTATTAATCTTCGTTGATGTATTAGATTAAGGTCGGGGTATTACACCACCTAAGTTATGAGATGACCTTATTGGAGCCATGTATAATGGGTCTAGTATGGAACCATGAGGAATTTTTGTCCCGAATTTCAGGAAGGCCTTGCCACCAGAGGAGCTCCTGTTTACGACGCCAATTTTATAGTTCCTCCAATAGCTTGCATCTTTCATCCACCTCCATAGTCCCGGCCAGTTAATCACATCTCTTTCTCCTAGATATTACATAATTCCTCAATATTCCACCTAATTAATGATTTCATGCAATTCTCCACATTTTTAATGCAAATTGAAACCGCACGTGCCCCCCCGGGTCACTCGCCCAGGAACTCTTTATCACTTATGCGCACCAATGTTATTAGAACACATTATTTCAATTTGTTCCGACGGGAGATCGGTCCATCTTTATCCAAATCGGCAAATGATCATAGATGTTCTCGTTTAGGTGTTCCACTCGGAAAGCGGGGAACAGGGCTATCCACTCCACATTGGCATAGAATCGATCCAAACGTTCTTCCAATCCATTACTGCCTACTTTTCTATTGTTCCACGTAAACTCGTGACCATTGAAACCAAGGTCATGCAGCCCATATTCCGCAAAAGTATCATGAAACCTGTCTATAATAGCTTGGCTTTTTAACGGTCCACCTTTCTTTTCGTAGTTGAAAAATATTTCATTAATGTCTCCACTCACCAACCATGGCAATGACAAATCATTGTGAATATCCCACATAAGCTTGCATATATTGACCTTTAAATAGGATCCATACCACTCATACAAGCCGGTAAACCGCCTTTGGGGTTCCCCAATATCAAGCCTGACAGCTACATCCATATGGTGAATAGATTGAGATAATCGTGTCACCTCCACCCCTCCTAACCAAAATAGAGCAAGACCACACAAACGGCCTTGTGAGCCAGTATACAAGCCCGAATAGGCTAACCTGGGATGTGCTAAGAATCGTGCAACAAAAGCCTTCATTTCCACACTACTCAATTTGGTCTTTGAAGGGAAGTCCACCCTCGGCTTAGTCCTACACAAGAGGTTGCCTAGGTCTTTTCCTAACTGGGGTCGCCAAGTCCCCGACAATTGAGGCATATGAGACTCATTGTCCCTTGTGGAGTTGCTCCTTGACCTCCGCATTTTTTGCACCAGAATCGCCTTTATCCGCCACTACCCAAACTTTTCTCTCTCTAGCTGCCCCTCCACGAACATCGACACCTTTTCGTTTCATAACCTCACCAAAATTTCCATCAACAGTCGTATCAACTACCCCCCATCTCCAGTAGTGTGGTTATGAATTGATAAGTTTAGCTTCGTTCTCAGTCTGATTCCACGCCCCCTACCCCTTAGCTCTAGTAACTTCTCCATGTCTTATTTCCAGTCATCTTCACCCCTCCTTTTTCGTTTAATTGGTACCATATGGCAATTCTAGTTCAGGTGGATACCCATCATAGTGATCACAAGCCTTACAAACATGACCCGATAATCCACAAACATAGCAAAAGTAAGAGAATTTCACATACTTAAGATCAAGCCATTTAGGTTTTCCGTCCATGTTAATCCTTACACCTCTACGCAAGGGTTGTGGAACATCAATATCAATCTTGATATGCAAATATTTTGAGGGTGCCAGTAGATCCTCCTCTTTTAAGTCCACAAAAACGCCCAATTTAGATGCTAAAAATTCAGTAAAGGCATGCGTTTTCTTCCTCATATGAAGGTCACAAAGTTTCACCCAATACCTTGCGATCGTGAATCCCATCTTTGATGGCTGTTTGTTCCCATCCATTTGTTGGAGCATAAGGGTATTACCGTCGAATGCCCACGAGGCGTTGTTCAAAACTGCCTCCTTATCCGCTTGGGAGAAAAATTGGAATGAGAATAAGTTCTTTGCAAGTTCCTAGATGAGGACTTTTTTTAGGGATGCCATACGTTTCTTCATTGTGGTTTTAAACGCCTCCGGATTGAATTGATTGGGAGTGTGAAGTTTTCCCACTAAACACAGGGCTATTTGTTCATCAACAGCCCCCCCCATCTGGTTTATCAAAGTCGAGAATTTCCTATTCCATTGCCTTAAGAGCCATCTTCTCTAATCTTGTTTCCAATTCTGATATCATCACTTCCAGACACTTACACAAACTTACCCGAAACCCCCACAATCGGAGGGGAGTAGTGCCTACTGGGAAGCGGACAGAGGCAACGAAATCCCTACGCCGAGGGCAAAAGAATCCACAAAATGCCAGAAAACCTGGATGCATGCTAGGGCGAGTGCTAGGGTTTAGGCGCAAGGGAGGAAGGATGGGGTACGACATGTATTATCAGGAAAAATCTCCTTTTTAGTTATACCTTAAGCTTGCTTATAAGCAATTCGTTTATAGATTTTTTCCCCTTATTTACGCCTAGATTTACATCTTTTGTTTTAACTGTTTTTATTACAAAAATAATTCTATAATACTTAATATAAATTTATTCCAAAATCATTCTTGTGATCATTTAGAATGTTTTTTTATTGATATAATTTATCTTGTGTTACAAATTTGCATGTCTTCCTTATTGACTCATTGTATGACAACTTGTTTATTTGATCAACTAGTTTTTGCCCAAGATAAAGCACGGGATATATTAATATATATAAATATTAAAAATAATTTTTACCATTTAATAGGCAAAATTTCAATGATAGTTGTTATATCAAAAAATAAATTCTAAATGATATAAAAATATTTTGTAATAATACTTTTAAAAAATAATTTCAGAAATAAAAAATTATGTAAATCCAAATTATGAATAAAGTAATAAAATATCATCTCAAAATTATTGCTATTTATTCTATAACTCATATAGAATGCATAATATTTATTTTATAAAAATAATTTCAAATAATGTAAAAACAATACTTAAGGGAAAAAAGTCTCATGATATGAGCCAAAAATCTAATCGGTTAACTATATATATTATAACATACTAAAATGCTTGTATATATAAACCAAAAATCTAATCGTCATAGAGTATATATAGTATAACCTATTAAAATCAAGGTTGTTATAATTAATATCTTAGTTAAAATCGATTTTGGGGGATGGTTAAAATCATAATCATAGAATTGGATCGATGATCGTAAGATTCTAATATTTGTTTGTAATAATTAAATTATTTTTTATAAAAAAATATTTGTAACATTCATAAATATTTATAAAAATCCAGTGCAACTATACTTTGTCGAAGATTTTGATACAAAATATAATTATCTCGTACCTACTTTATGAATTTTATTTAGAATTATGGAATTAAATTCTAATGAATCAAGGGTCGTAGAATCGTAGAATAATTTTACAATTCTACCATACATTTTTTGAATTAAATTAGGATCATAAGATTCCAATGAATTATAAAATCGTAGGATTGTTATATCCGCATCAGGAGTTTAATAACCATCATTAAAATGCTTATCATATGAGTATAGATTATCAATAATAGGCTAGCATATATCATTACAATACTAACACACAAAACTCCACTTCTACCCTCCCAATAAGACGAATAGATATTTACTTTGAAAATAATCCATTTAAAATTATAGAATTTATAAGCATATAATTTATAATGACACATAAGGAATACATTTCTATTAAACTTTTCATATATATAAATATTATACCTTGGTAGTCTAATTCAAATGAATGTAATCTTCCAACATTGTAAAAAAAACAAACAAACTTTAAGGAGTACATATAATTCAACCATCATGAAATCCAATTGTTTAAAATCGACAATAAAGTTTGAATACTTATATTTTCTTGGTAATTAAAATCTTTAATAAATAATATAATAATATAATCATGCATTGATAAAACTTTGTGGCCTTAAACGGATTATATCCTCAGTCAAACAAAAAAATGTCAACTATGAACTAAAGAGTAGACAATAATGTCCCATTAACAATTTTTTTTTTACATCCATTGATTTATTTGGAGAGAAATGTAAGAAATATTAAATTTTTAGAATAAAAAGTATATCAAAAGTTGGAATACTCATAAAAAAAACCAAAAAATGGAAATAAAAAAAATTTAATTCAAAATATTCACTTATAAAATTTAAAATATTTAAATATATTGATGAGATAATATACAACATCATGATCATGTTTATTAGAAATTTTATACCCACTTAAATATTGTCTTGTAGGGTTGTTGTCATGGCATGATAACGATATGAAATATGAAAAAAAAAGAGATTATAATCCAAGTAATATTAAAAGATATAATAGCTTCTAATTAAAACAATATGGAGTTTGAGCTAAAATCAATAAATTTTACACATAAAGAGATTCCATCGCAACAATGGACTAATTAATATGTAGAGAGTAAGAGATGAATATGATTATACTAATATATTTAAAGGGAGAACTAATTTAAAGTAATAAAATTAATTTAGAAGGAAAATGAAATTTAAGAGCTAATTAGAGGGAAAAATTATCTATGTTATATATTTATAAAGGAATAAATTTTTTTTTATTAAGGACTAATTTTTAAGTTAGATTTACTTTTATTTGAATGATAATTTTGAACTTGGTAATTGCATAATTATTGATAGCCATATAATATTTTCAATGGTTATTTTTTTATAAATAAATATTTATAATAATATTAAGTAAGAGTGTACTAAATAAATTCTTAGTAAATAAACGCTTAGTAATATATATGATAATGATATGAAATATGAAAAAAAAAAAGAAAAGATTATAATTCAAGTAGTATTAAAAGATATAATACTATATTTGGATTTGAATTTCAAAATGATAGAAAAAGGAGGGAAGTAATTTAAAAGGGGTCATATAGGCGGGATTTAATGTGGTGCATTTAACAATTCAAAAAAACATTTCAATTATAGTATTAGATTATTATATGATTAAGATTTAGTATACGATTTTGGATTGGGTATATATGTGAATATATGCCCTGTAGGTTTATATTTTTATTCATGTGATATATATTACTATATTTGGAGCTCAAATATTATGAGAAATCGATCTTATAAAGATTATACTTTGTTTCTAATGTTGGATGTACTGTGAGATATTGTTTGTTTGATATGGCTAGACATCTCAAGTAAGTCAAGTATTTCAATGAAGAAGTCATGCAAGGAGAGCCACAAAATCGTATTTTTAGTTTTGAAAAGGACAAATTATTGGAGTATAATTAATTAATGTTGAAACTTAAAATGGAATGGATAATTGCGACGAGTTTGTATTAGAATGGTGGTCAATTCCTTGGTTTTGAGAACAAGGGTAAGAAGGACAATGTTTGACCTATACCAACTTTTCCTCACAATTTTTGGTCATTTAGTCTGCCAAGATATTAAAACTATATTTGGCTTAGTTTTTTAAATAATACTTTTATTTATTAAAAGCCATTTTTTGAGAAAATTTGAAATATTTAGCCTAAATTTTATATAAATATTTTTTAAATAATTAATTTATCTGGCTAAAATTTTTAGAAATAGAAAAACAAAGGGGGAGAGAGAGAGAGGAGATAAAAGAACTGAGAGAGAGAGAGAGGAAAGAGGAGATAAAATAACAGAAATTAGAAATTAGAAAAATAATTTTTCATTAGAAATAGAAACAGAAATAGAAATAATCATTTGTTGTTTCTATTTTTTGGAGATTTTTTCTAAAATTACTTTTGAAAAATAATTTTAATTTTTTTAAAAATTAATATTTGACCTAATTTTAATTTTTAAACTTTAAAAATACTTTTGAAATGTGAGCCAAACACCTATTAAGTTGATTAAAGGAATATATTTTAATTTTCCTTATAACAAGCAAGATTCCAATGATGTCATCCTTTTTTATATATAAAAGAACTATCGAGTTTTGGCTTGTTAAGCTAATTTATAACATTTTTGCATAATTAATGAGGTCATACTAAAGGTCCGCGTAGGGCGTAATAGTCCGTATAATTCATAAAATAAAAAAGGAAAAATTGCATACTTAAGTTTTTAAATAATGAATCTTGTCGATATCTCTCCCTTTAGATCTTGTAATATATTGAAAAGTTTGATCAGTATGTGCAGAAACTGCCGGCCCCGGCGTCCCATCTATTAGAGGGCACCGGATCTAGGTCGAAACTTTCCCACAAATGTCGAGTCTTTCTTCTTTGAAAATGATTTTTGAAAATGATTTTTTGAAAATTTATTAAAAATGGGGATATACCTCTTCAGATTTTTGAAACTTTAATTTGAAATAATTTAAGCAAAATCGTTTATTTCAGGATTATTTTTAGAAGTCTCGGAATTTTGTTTCACAACTTAAGAAAATAACAAAACAAAAAGGTTTATTTCTGTCAGTAAGACTTTTGGGCCAAACCAGTGTAAAAACACCGCTTAGACCAAAGCCTTACCCGGTGACCATCCGGCACTAGCAAGAGCCAGAACCGTATGGTCGTTGGTGTCGGCTATGGGTCATGCTTGAGGTGATCGGTCTCGGTTCATGGCTTAGACTGTCGGAAATAAAATTTCATTTTTGCCACTTTAAGTCATAAATGCCAAGGAGCAGAATAAAGAGAAATAAAAAAGAAAATAAATAGTCGTCAATCAATTTTGAGAGAGAAAAACTAACAAAAATAAATAAAAAACTTTTAATCTTAGTATGGAAAAGACTAACCTTGAAAGACGTTTGAAACTTGACTCCATCGGTCTAGAACCGAGAATCTAGATTTGAGGGCGAAGGTACGAAACGTAGGGATAAACTCTTCTGTTCCACCCGGCAACGGACAACCTTTACTAATTTGAGAGGTGAGTTTAGGAAGCGTGTTTCGAGTAAGCACACAACATGTTAAATGCGAAATTAAATCAACCAAACATGCGAGGAAAGCAATAAACAACGAGATAGGAAAACAAGAAATAAAAGGGAAAAAGAAAGCGAAAGAAATAAAAATTACAACCGGCGGGGAGGAATTAGAAGCGATTACATCTTTTCTCCACAATATAGAAAGCGATAAATAGCATAAATTAAATGAACCATAAAGGATTGAAAGCGGATCTAGTGTCAACTTGTCCCACCTGCCGATCTTCATCTTGAACCGGATCTAGAAGCGTGAAGTCGGTGAACCGAAAGCGGCTTTTTGTGGATTTTAATGAAGGTAGAATGATGTGTGTGAATGATGAAGGTCAAGGGATCGAATATCGATATTGTAGTGAGGATCGGCTGAAAGAAAGCCAAGAGATCGGAATACGTAAAGCATTCAATAACTCTTAGTCCGATTTCAGCAGAGTTTAGTTTAGGAATTGTCATCCCTAAAATAAGATACTAAGCTCTCTATTTATTACACTTAAGGATTAGGTCAAAATGACCTGAGGAACAACTTAAATAGCCGTCCAAAATGCAGCAGACAAACCGGCCAAAAAGTCGAAAAACCGGACCAAATCTTTCTTAAACCGGGATCTCATGGAAAAAGCCGAGAATCGCGACACCGGTCAAGAAACGATGTCGTACGGTCAAACCACTCTTCCATGTTACAACTGGTCTTTGGAGCAAAACGCAGCATTTGCGCGAAGACTCCCCAAACGTGGCGCCAATAAAAAAACAACGTCGTTTTGTGCAGTTGAGCTCTATATCTCGGTTGGACGCTTGGAGTAAAAAGCAACATTTTGGCGAATTTTGTTATAAAACGCGACGTCGGTCTATGCGATGTCGTACGGATGAATTAAGCTCCGTGTCTCGGTTAGACGCTAAAGACGAAATGGAGCGTTTAGCGAGCAATATGGCTTGATGAGCGGCGCTAGCTAAGGTTTGACCTTGAGCATTGACTCGAGCTTGGATTGATTGAAAGAAATGGGTTTGTGGACCGGCCTAAAGCCAATGAGTTTGATTTTTGGTGGTAAAAGGTTTTTGTGGTTTAGTGGCTTTCGTCATGCCAATCAAACTCCGACCATGATTTGAATCTGCAAACAGGATTGGGATTTCATTACCGGATTGACAAAATAAATTATGGAAATAAAAGAGATAAGAGTGATATGTTTTAGGTGTCTATAGTATGGTAATACAAACTCTATGATTATTATGAAAAAAAAAAAATTGAACCCCATAATAAAAAATAATTAGTATCTTGAAATTATAAAAGATTTAAAAATAGAATACTGGTGTACGAAGTTTTTAATAGCACTACTGAGAATAGAATTAGATACAGAAGGAGTTGGGCTTTATTCTAAGAGTACATTATGTCATGTGATTAACTTATGGGTAAAGGAAAGTGATAGTGCTTAACAATGTAGTCATTCAATTTTGGTTTATTTATTTATTAATTTATTTAAACAAACTAAAATTTCCTTGATTGATTCATGAAGATGATGATATTCATACCTGACCCATGTTGGCTAAATTTATTTTACCATCATCAAAAATAATATATCATTTACTGCTCAACTCTACTATACTATTCCCTAGCAATAATAGCAGAGAATCTCTTAAATTTCATGAAAATGATACGAATCACATATATTTTACAATAATTATAATATGGGGCATTCGGATCTCTCATATATAGTCCCTTCAAGATATATTCAATTTAGTACTGATCAACTTGGATATGTTCTTTTCTACCTTCACTTATGTTTACGAGTGATTCTTCAAAGCACTTGTTAGTAGAATATGTTTGCACATGTTACTCCAACCTTTCGCTAAAATATCAAAACAATTTCTACGACATAAAGTTTAGGGAATTGAACGTTCAGTCACCATAATAAGACCCAAGTATACTCGAGATTTGAAAAACTCACAAATATACTCGGGGTTTAAAAAGAACTAACAAAAATTACTATATATGACCTACCAAAAAAGTAGTCCTCGTACCAACAACGACAATTAACAAGTATGTCTTTTTAAAAAAATATGCATGTTCTTCCTAATTATAGGAATAAACTCCTTAGTTGCAATACATTACTACTTTACAAATTATCTGCTTATATCAATTGCCTTGCATATATGCCCGACCTAGAGAACCACTTTCTATTGAAAATATTCACATAATCTTATAAGAAACTCATAGAAAATTAGAAAGTCGAAGTGCTTTACATTAACCCACAAAGAGGTTAGATTGGTGTTATATGGATTCTTTTTTTTTTTTCCCCCAAAAATAAAGATGTTGGAAAAAAAAACTAGTAGTGATCATGAAATTTCATTTTTTAATGGTGCCTTTTGTCGAAATATATCAAACTAAAATTTTAAAATATTTGGATATAAAAGTATTTAATTTTTTTAACTCTCTACCTTTCAATTTGTTTGCCACTTTAAGCTTTTTTTTTTTAAAAAAAATTTACAATATATGTCACTTTATAATACCAATAACAAATCAATGATTAATTTACCAATTTTATCCTTATTAATTATTTTTATTTTCCCTATTTTCCTCAATTCCAATAGAATTATCGGGAAATTTTGGTATTGTAGCCATTAATTTATCTTAAGATTAATTACATTTTAGTATTCTCTCAACAGCTGAAAACAACAAATAAATTTAATGGAAGTAGTAGAAAATTTAAAAAAACTGCAACATTCTTTGAAAACATATGGTCAAAGGCAATATTCTTTCACTGAAAAATGATGAACAAGGAATTTTATCTTGAATTAATTAAGAGAATAACCTTTCCAAACAAAATCTAACTAATCAAACTTCCTTGATTTTTATTGCTCAACAATGAAGATTATGTGATTACTTTTTGTCCATAGCACTACAAAATGGAATCCCAAAAAAAAATTCCATGATTAGATAGTGGATTAATAGTATGTGAGACTAATTATACATGAATATTATTGTGAGACAGACTATTTTAGTTTCGATAGATTAATATTATGTCTTATAATGATTTTTAATTCAAGAGTGACTAATAGTTCGTCTAAGAGTAACTTTTATCAGTCACTCTAGATGAACTATTAATCACTTAAATTATTGTTAAAAGTGACCATAAAAATGTCAATTTCATAATATATCATATATAAGACTGTCTTACATAAAATTCACTAGTTTAAACTGTGATTTTTGAAGCTTTCAAAAAGTACTAGCTATTATCTGAATCCCCTTCACGTAATCTATGAATATTGCAAAAACTCCTCCTTATGTTATCTAGTAATTTATGTAGGAGGCTAGGAGATTTCTATATTTAAACTTGCGAACTCTTGTACCAAAATGCTTTCGTATCATATTTTAAAGTTTTCTTAGCTAACTAAAAGTTGAACTAGTTATTGGACTGAACTCCTTAAATATGATATATTGTAATTTTTAGAATATAATCTAATTATACTTTCTAACCACATATCAGTATATAGTTGAATGAAATTTTTTTAAAAAAAATAGAAACATTAGAGAATAAAGTTACAAAAAGAAAAGTTATAACTTATGGAACAACCGTGCTAAATACATAAAATTTTCAACCATACTGCACCATCAAGCTAGCTAAGTCATACAAATTTACTAAAGTAAATCAACATGCAAACGTGCATGAATATTTTCCTTTCGGCGCAATTTCATTGGCCATTATTCATTAAGCAAATGAGCAACGCAATATATCAAATATTATAAGTATAATTATTATTAATTAAAAATGTTGAAATAAAGGTGGATTAGTGGATAAGATCTATTGAAGGCCAACTAATTAGCGTAAATATAATTTAAATTAGTTCGTCTTTCAATGGTTCACTTTAATGCTTCAATTCCTTGGAGTTTGAGAACAAGGGTTAGAAGATGAGTCACGGTACATATATGCCCATATTTTCTACACACATTTTATTATGTCAAGGAAAAAAATTAATAGAAAAAAGGAGGAAGGAAAAAAAAAACAGAAAAAGGGCTAAATTTTATGCTATGCTTCCATTTATTTCTACACACACTTTCAGTTTGATGGAAAAAAAATTTTAAGTGAAAAGAGTTGATAGGAGTTAAATAGGAAAAACATGAAAGGAGTTAGAATTAATTTGAAAGACCGGAGTTGAAAGCAATTAGAAAAGAATTGAATTAATTTGAAAGACCGGAGTTGGAAGTAACTAGGAAGTTTTGTAAGAGAACTCTAAAAGTTAAGAAAAACAAGACCTTAGTTGATACAAATTTTGAACATTGTATTTGACCTGGGATGATTTATATGGTTTAATTACATTGATCTTTACGTTTTTCTTTACATCGAAAAATAAAATAAAAGAAAGTTGCTTACCCTTTATGTCTGTTCTTTACTTCATATATTGGCCGGGGAAAAGGCATAGAGAAAATAACATGGGTTCAACTAGCATAAGATCTCATAATCTCTATTTAATATATTTAAATATCAGTTTAAACTTTTAGTTGATAAAAAGTTTCAAATTTAAATATTAGAATCTCTCATAATCTATTTTCAAACTTGTCATTTTTAATATTGTGAAACTTCGACAACATGGAGGAATGTCTTTATCACATCAAGCCCAAGATCTGCACAAATAATTACTTCAACTTTCCATTTAACAACAAACTAAAATTCAACATTAAGCAATTCCGTCCAAATTTTCTTAAAATCTATCAAATTTGGGTCTTGTTAAAGTTTGTTTAAAATATTTTTGCATGAAGGCGTTATTCTAAAGGTTTCATATAAAACATTTTATAGTCGATTAGATTAGTAAAATGAAAGAAATAAAATCTAAGAAAAACATAGGTAGAATTTCGAGACACTCCATGTTACTTTTCTTTCTTTTCTTTTCTTTTTTTTTTTTTTTAAAGAAGAAGGTACTGATAAAAGCTAACCCATATAAATAAGAATAGCAATAAGAAAAGATGATACCGACTAATATAAATAAAATCCGTTCTTTTGCTTGATAGTTAATTTTAGACAAATAAAGATCTATTATATACAATAGATACATGCAAGTTCATATGATTCAACAATTTTTTACTTTAAGTAAAATCTCGAATTTGAACGATATTATGAAAGAAGAAAGTATTTAAGTCTAGTTGGTAAACCCTTTCCTAGGTACAATAATTGAATTGAGGAGCAATTGTTTGACAATTAAATTAAAATAATTAATTATTAGGACAAATTAACTAAAGTTTAAACTGAGTTGCTAGAGCCGTCTAAAGTGACACAAACATCATTATAAAGACAAGAAGGGGAGAAAAAAATGATGATAATGGCCTTTAAAATAAATTAAAGAGGATGAATAAATAATTTAAGAAATTCATTAAAAAAATAATTGAATTAATTAAACAAATAAAAGAAAACCAAAAATGTGACTCAACTCCAGCTCAACTGAATACCACACGACACTACAAATCTACATTCCCATGATTGCTTTTGCTTTCCCCTCTTCAACTATGCTTATGTCATCTCTCACCTGTCACTTCTTTCTTCCTTTTTTCTATTTTTTCCTCTTTTTTTTTTTTTTTTTTGTTTACAACAAAACAATATGACAATAATTGCTTTGATCATATTTAGAAAGATTGCGTGGAATTGGAAAAAGGCAGTTGTGTTATATATATATTGAGAATTTGAAATAAAATTTATTGCCTAACAAGTGACACATGACAAACACTCATCGTTTCGAATTTTCAAACCTATTTTTAATATCAAAACTAATTAAAAATGTATTTATGTCAAAATAGAAGGCATACTTTCTAAATATTTTGAATAAACTTTTATCAATACTAATACTAAATATTGATAATAGTTATTAATATTATTAATTTATTATCAATAGATTAGACAACTTGGACTACCATAATCCTCCATTTGTTATATAGCAATTAAGGTATTATAATTATTGCATATATAAATTATTCCATACTAAAACTAAGCTAAATATAAACTACTTTAATATTGATTCGGGTATTTCCCGACTCAATACCAGCTCACCCGCCACGTCACCGGCCAACCGGGCCTAATCAAATTGGATAAGAGAGGAATCGACCCAAGATAACCCTTAACGGCCGGTAAAAGCCCAAAGCCCACTAGGGCTAGGGTTTCCCTAAACCATGGTAAAATACCATTTTGCCCCTTTAAAATCTCCTATAAATACTCACCATTTCCCAATCCCAAGGCATGTTATGTTCATTTGACAAGACATCTCATTTGAAGATAATCATTCAAGCTCCTAAGCTCTCAACTCTCATCTACATTCATAACGTTCATCAACGTTCATCAGCACACATTCATCCCCGAGAACTTCCATATTTGGAAAACTTCTCGACTCCCAAGGAATCCCCACGCAGATCGAGGAAGATCTCCTCGATCCATTCTAACTCAGTTCATTACTAACTCGAGCGTCGGAGGGCGTTCCCGGATCCACCACCCGGGCTTCGCCTTTTGCGGGTTCGAGCGAGTCATCACTCGGACTCGGATCGATCATGCCACGTCCTCGGAACCGAAAGCAATAAATCCTTCCTCTCTCCGAATCATCATCCACATCATCAACTCGCATTTCTCCGGAAACAGCTTTGGCGCCGTCCGTGGGGAGGAAGGTAGCATATGGTCGCCAGTGGCACTCGATTTCGATCCAAGATGACTCGTGACACGAACAACCCACCAGCCCCACACCCTAATCGCTCAATGCCTACGGGGCCAATCCCGCGACGCTCCTCAAGCCGAGGATGCGGAATCGTCGCAGCGGTCTACCGGCAACCGCCACACCCAGCTGGAGAGGTACGTCACCCTAGGGGCTCTCCGTAACCTAATAGAGACCCTTAAAACAACCGTCGCACAGACAAGTGCAAGAACAAGTGCGAGCCACCATGGAACAGCGCATGCCAATCATGCCCTTCCACTACGCCCGACTTATGGGTACGGCATAACCCCTAGGGAGGTCAGCCAGTTGGCTACTTCTCGGGCAGGATGCCTTCCCATGCAGCCCCGTAACAACCAACCGAGGCACCAACCGCGCTTGCTCCTGAGCAGCCAAGTGTCCTCCCGACAAGGCGTCACGAAGAAGGCGATGCCCGAGGGGTTATCGAGGCGAAGAAAGCTCTCCGTAAAGCCAACGAGAATGTTGCAACTTCGCACACGGCCTCAACCACCTATGCTACCCACAGCAGGCGTTCGCCTGGTTCGACGATCATGGCGACGCCTTGCCCCAAACACGGAGCGAAGGCCCCCGGGAGCGAAGGTCCGCCGATCCCGCACGATCGGCTACACAAAGCCGCCATTCTCATCGAGCCTCGCAATGCCCCAAGGCGCGACCAAAAGCGGTCCGCCGCCCGAGAGCGAGAGCGATCAAGAGAAAGGCGTCATGAGCAATCAAATCGAAGGGTCCCGAGAAGTCGGAGAGGACCAGGCGCACTCCTCCTCGATCCGAGAGGAGGAAGAGTCCTTCCCTAGTGGAAGTTCCACGCCACCAACCCCGCGTCGTCCCTATCTCTCGGCTCCGATTCAAGGCCAACCTGAATGCTTTCAACACTCCATTTTCGAAGAAGATCATGAATGCCCCCGAATGAAGAAGATAAAGGTTCCAAACATTAATCCATACAATGGCACAACCGATCCTCGAAGATCACTTGGCGTACTACAAGTCCCACATGTACGTTCGGGACGGGGACGATGCAACCTACTGCCGATTCTTCCTCGCTATACTAAAGGGAGTCGTGTAGAAATGGTTCAACAATCTTCCCCAAGGGAGCATTTCTTCCTTCGAAGAGTTATGCGAGAAGTTCGTCGCACAATTCATCGCGAGTTGCAAGCGTAAGAAGACTAGCATCCACCTCTCTAAGATTAAGCAAGGGAGAAACGAGACCCTTAAGGACTATGTCCAAAGGTTTCATGGAGAGGTCGTCCTTATCTCTCGACTCCGCAAGACGAAGTCGCCTACACTGCCTTCCTTAATGGACTCGAAGCGGAAGATTCAAATTTTCCCTCGCTGAACAAAAGGTGTCCACCTTGGCGTAAGCACTCCGAAAGGCGGCCGGCTTTATTCAGGCCACGGAGATCCGTGCGGAGGAAGGAGATGAGGTCGGAAAGAAAGGAGGAGATGGAAAATTTAATCCTCGAAATGAAGTTGACCACCGCTTCAACACCGACCCCCGAGTATTTTGATGGAGATCAAAGGGCACCCCATGCTCAAAAACCACCTCCCATGTCCACTCTCGCGAAAGCGCGAGCTTCCAACAAATATTGCAAATTTCATGAACAAACCGGACACAACACTACGAGTGTCGCGCGTTAAAGAAGGCGCTTGGGGAGCCGGCGGATAACGGGCAAATTGATCGCTTCCTCAAAAAAGATACTCATGGAGCGCAAGGAGGTTCTTCAAGGCGGGCTTATGAGCACTATGATGATGACGATGCTACTAAGATTGTAGCCACCATCGTTGGGGATTTGCGGGGGCACGACCCTCTCTTCTTGGAAGGCTCACCTCAGGAGCGTTCAACAAGTCCCGATCACCGGCTAGCCTCCACCTCCGAAGGTGCCTACAATGACCTTCGGAGAACAAGATTTGAAAAGCATGGCCGCCCCACACGAGGATCCTTTGGTCATCACATCGAAGATTTCGGACGCCATAGTCCGCAGGGTTCTTATCGACACGAGGAGCTCGGTAGACGTCATCACCATGGAATGCCTTAGACAGCTGAAGTATGCCCCTCGAGTCTCGTTTCCCTCGTCAATCCCGTCGTCGGATTCGGAGGGCGGACGATACGCCCCATAGGCATGATCCGCCTACCAGTCGGGGTTGGAGAGAAGGTTAGGGGCCGAAACATCGAAGTCAAATTCCTAGTGGTCGACATCCCCTCTCGCCTACAATGTCATCATTGGACGTCCCACCCTCAACCGGATCAAAGCGGTCGTCGCTCCATACCTTCTCCTCATGAAGTATGAGCTTGATGATGGATCCGTAGGTGAGACCTATGGAGACCAAAAGACCGCAAGTGAATGCTATGCGGTAAGCCTTCAACCTTTGATGGAGAAGAAGAAAGAGGAGGGGAAGAATCATGATCATCCTAAGGGTAAGAAGCTAAAAGCGGAGCCCCAACCAAAGTCTCCGAGACTATGATGGTGTGCCTCACCACCACGTAAGATTATGCCGAGGTCCGGCTTGCACCTCCCAAAGACATCAAGCTCATGAGATAGTGGTGCTTATGTAAACAGTTCAAGCTCATTATCCGGCGTGGGGGCCTTTCTTTAAAGACCCACTCAGCTTTAAGTCCCAGAGATTTTGTAAAGGAATCACCCACGATTGACGCGACTTTTCCGAAAGCGCTCAACTGGGGCACACATTCCTCTCTTCCGTACGGACTTCGATCTTTCATCAATACAATGAGCAAGTTTTTTGCTTCTTTGCGTCTTATACTTTACTTTAAGACGATCTTGGGGGCATGAATAGGGGCTAATACAATCCCCTAGAACACCCAAGTCCCTAGTTCCTTTCGTTGTACTTTCTTAACTTTGTCAAGTTAGAAGAAAAGTAGGGGCTAATATGACTCCCTAAAGCAGCCTACGCTGCTAGTTTCTTTCGTTGTATGTTTTTCATTGTACCGATTTTGGGGGCAACACCAAGGGCTAATACAATCCCCTAGGACAACCAAGTTGTAAAACTCAAAGAAGACCCAACTATGATGAAAGGTGATCATGTACCCCAAGCGGCGAGAAAGCAAAAATCGGCAAGAATAAAAAGAAGCAACGAGGCGAGTAAGCATTGAGTGAGCATCCAACAAGCATCAAACAAAGATCGATCGAAGATAAAACTTCAAGCAAAACGAATCGAAAGTAGCAGAGTGTCAAGTCATATGGCACGCAGGACATCAAAAATAACTCATATTCCACGAAGAGTCATTGAAAGGGGGCCAATCCTCCGAGCCATCTTTGGCATCCTCGCCAACGCCATCATCCTCGGGGATCTCCCTTCCTTTGGCGCTCCCTCCTAAGGGATCGATACGGCCAAAAAGTTTGACTCCAAAGTAAGACCTTCGGAGCGAGATCCAAGCATAACACAAGTAAATGCCAAGCACGAAGAGAACGACTATGGTCTTCAAATGCGTACATTCGTCAAAAGAAGACCTCTTGGACGAAAAAATTACGAGCGTACGCGACTCGATAAGCGAAGATCCCATAAGATCATAGAGGATCTCTAAGAGACATCACTCAAGCCTTAAGTCACTGGAAAAGGCACAAAGTCAACGCCCTTGAAGAACTCTTTTGTTCAGCAAGAAACTCGCTCCAACACTATAAGGGAGCGATGGTTCGCAAAATGAAGACGAAGAAGGTTTTTGGCCCCTCAAGGCGTACGGTCGGTATTATAGCCCAACGCTAAACGTCGTTTGACGACATCAAGCTCGGAGGCAAACGAGAAGCTAATGAAGGCCTCCAACGTAAAATTACGACTTGGGCACAATCGGAGGCACCCTACGAAGGCCCATACTAAAGAGTTGATACAATTTAAGCTCAACGGGGAGTCAACACGAGCTCATCGAAGAAGGGTCTGATTTTTCGTGATCATAAAACGCCTAATATGTTTCGACTAACGGAGCCGGGGCCATCGCATTTCGAACCGGGTCGATATTCTCCGTCTGAAGGAGCCTACAATTTCTCCACTCTAAAATCGAGGTCGGTATTTTTCCGTCCCTTTCGAAAATTTTTGCGCATAAAATTGGTTGGGAATGTTTCCCCAAAAAATATGTCAACCAAAAAAAAAAAAAAAAAAAAAAAAAAAAGGGTCGCCGCGAGGGGTGTGCGTGAGGGGTCACAGCGAGGGGTGCGCATGAGGGGTGCGCATGAGGGGTCGCTGCGAGGGGTGTGCGTAAGGGGTCGCCGCGAGGGATGTGGAGAGGTAGCGTAAGTTTTGGGGTGGAGTTGTAGTGTAAGCTTTTGGGTTGGAGTCGTAGCGGAAGCTTTTGGATAAGAGTCGTAGCGTAAGCTTTTGGGTAGGAGTCATAGCGTAAGCTTTTGGGTTAGAGTCGTAGCGGAAGCTTTTGGGTAGGAGTCGTAGCGTAAGCTTTTGGGTTGGAGTCGTAGCGGAAGCTTTTGGGTTGGAGTCGTAGCGTAAGCTTTTGGGTAGGAGTCGTAGCGTAAGCTTTAGGTAGGAGTCGTAGCGTAAGCTTTTGGGTAGGAGTCGTAGCGTAAGCTTTTGGGTTGGAGTCGTAGCGGAAGCTTTTGGGTTGGAGTCGTAGCGGAAGCTTTTTGGGTTGGAGTCGTAGCGTAAGTTTTGGGGTGGAGTCGTAGCGTAAGCTTTTGGGTTGGAGTCGTAGCGGAAGCTTTTGGGTAGGAGTCGTAGCGTAAGCTTTTGGGTAGGAGTCGTAGCGTAAGCTTTTGGGTTGGAGTCGTAGCGGAAGCTTTTGGGTTGGAGTCGTAAACCCTTCAAGATTGAAATTTACGTTAATTTCTCAAAATATTTCCGCAACGAAACATACAACTTCGGAGCCGGAAAGTCTCTCGACGTCAAGTAACGACTTAGCCTCCGGGAGCTAATAAGTCATATTTCCACCTCTACAAAGGGGACATCCTTCGAAGTTACGGTAAGCGATAACTTAGCCTCCGGGAGCTAAAAATCGTACGCCTAACTTCATAAAAGGAACACCTCTCGGAGGACACACAATTATGCACTTCTAAGCTTACGGGAGCTGGAAGGTCGCGTAAAGACCCATGTCCGCATGGGCACTCGCACTCCTAACTTAAGGTTAGGAGGTCGCGCTCTCCGTGGGATGTTCCCTAGCGAGAATCATGCACTTCTAAGCCTACGGGAGCTGGAAGGTCGCGTAAAGACCCATGTCCGCATGGGCACTCGCACTCCTAACTTAAGGTTAGGAGGTCGCGCTTGACAATCATGCACTTCTAAGCCTACGGGAGCTGGAAGGTCGCGTAAAGACCCATGTCCGCATGGGCACTCGCACTCCTAACTTAAGGTTAGGAGGTCGCGCCCGAGAATCATGCACTTCTAAGCCTACGGGAGCTAGAAGGTCACATAAAGACCCATGTCCGCATGGGCACCCGCACTCCTAACTTAAGGATAGGAGGTCGCGCTCGACGATCATGCACTTCTAAGCCTACGGGAGCTAGAAGGTCGCATAAAGACCCATGTCCGCATAGGCACTCGCACTCCTAACTTAAGGATAGAAGGTCGCGCTCGACGATCATGTACTTCTAAGCCTACGGGAGCTAGAAGGTCGCGTAAAGACCCATGTCCGCATGGACACTCGCACTCCTAACTTAAGGATAGGAGGTCGCGCTCGACGATCATGTACTTCTAAGCCCACGGGAGTTGGAAGGTCGCGCAAAGACCCATGTCCGCATGGGCACCTGCACTCCTAACTTCGGGTTAGGGGTTGCGCTCTCCGTAAGATATGCCCTCGCGAGATACTTGCGTTCATGCACTTTCAAGCCTCCGGAGCTGAAAGGTCGCGTAAAAGACCCATGACAACGCTACCGTGGGCAAACTCACTTTCTTCGGATCCAAGGCACGTAGGGCTGGGACGCCTTGAGGATCCTAGAAGGATCACGAGAGGACTCATCCTCCCCGCAAGAGCCCTAGAAGGACCATGGGAGGACTCATCCTCCACGTAAGAGCCCCCGGGAGGATCACAAGAGAACTCATCATCCCCGCAAGACTCCTTTTTAGCCCCAAGGGGCTAAGTAAAAAGTCAAATCAAATCATCATCACAAAAATTGCAAGAATGACAAAAACAAAACGAGCAAGGCTCGAAAGCTCGTCAAACAACGACTTAGCCTTCGTGGGCGACAAGTCGCATCTCTACTTTCACTAGGGGCTATCCTTTGGGGTCCCGAGTCGGTTTCACTCAGCCGACAACTCGGCCTCCGGAGCCGAAAATCGCACTCTCAGCCCCATAAGGTGGTACCCTTCAAGAAGCTATCTCTCACGCACTTTCGAACATTCGGGGATCGAAGGTCGCGCAAAGACCCATTCCGTCATGGGCATTCCCGCACTTTCGAACCTCCGAGAATCGAAAGGTCGCGCAAAGACCCATTCCGTCATGGGCACTCCCGCACTTTCGAACCTCCAGGAATCGAAAGGTCGCGCAAAGACCCATTCCGCCATGGGCACTCCCGCACCTTCGAACCTCCAGGAATCGAAAGGTCGCGTAAAGACCCATTCCGTCATGAGCACTCCCGCACTTTCGAACCTCCAGGAATCGAAAGGTCGCGCAAAGACCCATCCTGTCATGGGCACTCACGCACTTTCGAACCTTCGGGAATCGAAAGGTCATCGAAAGGTCACGCAAAGACCCATTCCGTCATGGGCACTCGCGCACTTTCGAACCTTCGAGAATCGAAAGGTCGCGCAAAGACCCATCCGTCATGGGCACTCGCACTCCTAACTTAAAGTTAAGAGGTCGAGTTCCCCGTGGGATGTTCCCTAGCGAGATATCCATAAGCAAGTACTTTCAAGCCTCCGGAGCTGAAAAGTCTGCTCAAAATTTACCCTCCGAGCCCAAGGGGCTACGTAAAAATCATTTTTCACAACAGAGCATCTATGACGAGATAAGAAACCGAAGGAAAGCAAAGTTGACAAAGCAAACTCCCTTCACTCATTCATTCATTACAACAAGAGCGCGCAATGCGCCATCACAAGAGAAGCAAAGCATCTAAAACTGCAGATACTATGCTACGATGCTACTACGCTACGGTTACACTATTTAGACAGAATGGAGGCCACTCCCCTTTGCCTTGGGCAAGCCCCCACGTTCATCAAAGGAGTGGGTCGAAGGGCCATCCACCGACTCGCCACTCTCCATAGGAGGGTTAGAAGACTAGCCAACACTTGAAGCGGCCCCTCCTCCCGCCGCATCGCTTGTTAGAAAGCTCGGGTTCGTTGCCTAAGTTCGAAGAAGAGATCATGGTTGCACTCCACCCAGGCCTCAAGAATATCCCACTCGGGCGGATTGTGGCTTGAAACAATTTATCATACTCCTCACCATCGTTTATCAACCTCGGCTTCCAAGCATCATCGATGAGAAGCTGGTTGAACGTTTCCACGACAAAGGATGGCCGGCGACGCTCCATTGCTGTTTGCTCAGCCTCATCTCGGTTGAAGCGAGGGCACAACTTTTCGTATCCGACCGTAAGCGCTCCAACGATCATCTTCTTCGAAGCAAGAGAAAAGAGAAGAGTAAAGATGGGGAAACTTACTATCTTCCTCAAGATTCACCCCTATTCATAAGAACTTGGAGTCATAAAGGCATCTCGGAATGGGCTCCACATTCCACCTACCTACCTCGGAAGGCATGCAGGTAGAACGTGAGGGGCTAAATGATTCGGGTATTTCCCGGCTCAATACCAGCTCACCCGCCACGTCACCGGCCAACCGGGCCTAATCAAATTGGATAAGAGAGGAATCGACCCAAGATAACCCTTAACGGGCCGGGTAAAAGCCCAAAGCCCACTAGGGCTAGGGTTTCCCTAAACCATGGTAAAATACCATTTTGCCCCTTTAAAATCTCCTATAAATACTCACCATTTCCCAATCCCAAGGCATGTTATGTTCATTTGACAAGACATCTCATTTGAAGATAATCATTCAAGCTCCTAAGCTCTCAACTCTCATCTACATTCATAACGTTCATCAACGTTCATCAGCACACATTCATCCCCGAGAACTTCCATATTTGGAAAACTTCTCGACTCCCAAGGAATCCCCACGCAGATCGAGGAAGATCTCCTCGATCCATTCTAACTCGGTTCATTACTAACTTGAGCGTCGGAGGGCGTTCCCGGATCCACCACCCGGGCTTCGCCTTTTGCGGGTTCAGGCGAGTCATCACTCGGACTCGGATCGATCATGCCACGTCCTCGGAACCGAAAGCAATAAATCCTTCCTCTCTCCGAATCATCATCCACATCATCAACTCGGATTTCTCCGGAAACAAATATATTTAACTTAATGATAATAAGCAACTATACATAAGCTTCAAAATCATTAAAAATTAAAAACACTATAATTATTATTATTATTTTTTATACATTGAATCAATTGTTAGATAAATTCCTTTAATCTGCGCATCTAATTATATTACAATAAAATATAAAAGAAACAAAAATATTATTCTACTTCACTGGTACAAAAATACTACTTCTTACTAACAAGTTTAAACCCCCCAAAAAAAACCATATTAAGGCTTGATCTTGCTTTTAAGTCTTAGTTGTTTAATTGTTATGTTGAATTTGTATAGATTTATCATCATATTTTAAAATCAACCACTTTTAACCCTTATGGATAAAACTCTCCCGTTATATATTTTATTTCATTCACAAGACCCAAATATGAGACGTTGTTTAAGACAAATAAGTGTCAAATCACTTGAATCAACCTATGTTCGTAATTTCTTTTAATTTCTTTCAACCTCGCCTAAAATAGTTTCACATCTTTGAACTATTCTAACATCAAATTCCAGCTGTTGGGGGGGTAGATTGCCGAAGGTGCTTGTTGGTGCATTGGAAATATGTCTCGTCGGACTTTCAGTTGAGGCCATAAAACATATAAGTTATTTTGTTTTCTAATTTTCTTTTGACTTTTTTAGTGTTTATTTTATATTTTTATTAGATTAAGACAAAACTTTTGACAATTCAAACATGGCCTTAAAAAATAATTTTTAAGTAATTGTTTAAGAACAAACTGAATAAAAAGTCTAAACTAATGATTGAAGGTTCAAGAATAAGTTTATACTCTAACACGACTTTGGTCTTCAAGCGTGGATGCAACAAAAAATCTCCCTTACCTTGTGCAATAATCAGTATATAAGCTATAATATGAAACCTCTTACTCGAAAGGCTACGATACCATGAGATTACCTTATTGCAAAACCAATTTAAAACTTTATCAAAACTCTAATAGGTCAAAATATTAAATTTCAATGGTATTTTTAAAAAATAAAATATTGATGGTGTGCATTAAATATTGTCACATGAATTATTAAAATTACGTAAATTATATTATTATCATTTATGTGAATAGTTATACCCTCACCGTTTTAGTAAAATATAGGTTATGAGCACTTTCATTCTCATAACCAAATTTCGATACAAGTCTTATATAGAAATCCTTTAAAAACAAGACATATTTAAAAATGTTCTAATATGTGTTCACAAGTATCTATCTCTTTTTTCTTTTTACTTTCCAAAAGTTATACAAATTTTTACTCGAGAAGATATTAAAAAAACCTTTTATGTATTCAATGGAAGAGGGTTATAACTTATAAGCATGTTGTACATGTAAATCTAACGAAAAAGATATACCACAAATTCTTTCATAATAAATATAATATTGTGCACAAAAATAAAGTGGGTCCCAACATACATTTTTTTGGGATGGCTACTAGGTATGACATATAACAACAAAAATTAATATAATATAATAACACCATGTTAGAAAATGTATAGGGTTATGAGATTAAGATATATTATATTTTAAAGAGTTTAGACGATTATATATTATATTATAATATTTATCATTTATAAATCAAATTATTTATTGTTGAACAATTTTAAATTAAAATACGGTATATAACTGTTCAAAACATGAATGATGTAATTTAGAAATAATAAATACCCCTATAATACGGTACACGACGTATAATTAGTGTTATAATATAATATATAACCATTCAAACTTTTAAAATACAATTTATTTTAATCCAACTATCCTCTGTGATATTATATCATATTTTCAAAAAATTATTAGATTATATGCTCCACAATGACTAGTATAGATCTCAAGCTCACAATGTGACAAGCTCTTGATAAAATCAACGGCAAAGAATCAATCAAGCCAACTTAAACACCCCTTGTATATTTGTCCCCCAAAAAAGGAAAGAAAAAAATATATATTAAAAAGACGAAAAAGAATACGGCGGCTCCCTTGTATTGCTGGAGTCTCTCTCGATCTCTCTCATTCATTCATTTACCCAAAAGGATTGCAATTTGCGAACTTGGAGCAACCGACCAAGTACGGTGAATTTTCATGGTGTAGTACTTTAAAGTACTATTATTTGTCAATAACATTTGATTTTGGCAATTGGGTTTCGAGCCTTATTTGGATTTGGGTCTCCCAAATCTCAATCTTCTCTGAATTCCCAATCCCAGGTACAGATTCCCTCTTTTCTTTTCTGGGTTCCTCCCTATTTAATTCTAACCATCAAGTTTCATTAGTGGGTCTTTTCGTCTCCCCTTGAAAATTGATATTAGTCGATGGTTAATTCATTTGATAGGTTCAATTTTGTTGGGTTCAATCTGTTTCTTCTATTTACTGTTAGATTGGTTATCTCTCCTTTTCATGTTTATGGTGTTTTCAAGTGATTTAACTGGTTGCGTTGTGAATTTTGTTGATTGGGTATGACTTTTGAATGGGGCCTACTTTGCTAGATTCTCATTTTGTGGACAGATGCTTCAAAGCGTGCTTAATTATCAGAAACTAGCTGAAATTGTTTTGTTTGAATATCATCTTGGGATTTTTCCGGATGGGTGGAATTTTGCCCCCTAAACTTTCCTGCGTTTTTTAATTTTTCTTTTTGTTCCATGAACTTATTTTGGTCTGCAATTCAGTTTCTATTGCAGGTTTGGGGAATTTGAGTTGTACCATCGAAACTTTGGCTTGAGTGTTTTGCAAATAAATTCTATGAACTAAGGAGAGAATGTTTGTTTATGTTTGCTTAAGCCCATTTGGGAACTGAAGAGGTTTTTCCTGTTTCTGTCTTGCAGATTCTGAAAGTGATTTGAGTTTTCTGTTGGGATTTGAGGAAGCAATGAGAGTCAACTGACTTCGGTGTAGAAAGGATCTTGTCTGATTTGATAAGAGTGATTCTGTTATCTTGAGATAGTTGATCAACTGGCAACCTCCAGAGCTGGTTTTGCTGATTTATGGACGGAGATGAATACGCGTCCTGCCTTACCAATGCAGACAACCGGTGGAAATTGTATTAGTTCGCTACCCGTTCTTCCGAACACTTTAGAAGATTTTTCAAGATCACCAGACCCTTTTGGTGTATCGTCGACAAGGGAAATGATGACTACAGCTCCCTTACAGATACAGGCTAACCCTGCGGTTTCTCATATGAGGCCATCTCACGTTGATTCACCTTTTGGGTCCGGATTCCCAGATGATCTGCAGTTCCCTTCTTTCTCTCCTCGGGAAAGGACATCTCAAAATTCACAATTCATCCCTCATTCATCGGGAGGCAGTGCACATTTTATGCCAAATCCCAATATCACTCCAGATGTTCAATCAACTGGGTTCATCAACTATCAGAAAGAAGATGATGATAATTCTTGGAGTACTGGTCAGCTGCAAGAGTTACTTGATTTTCCTGAACCTGTTCCTGCTGCTAATGATCCAGTGGGAGGCAGTACAGAGGTAATGTCGAGTGAGAACCATGCCAAGAGAATCGGTTGGAGGGAGTTGGCTGAGGATCTTTATGCTGATCCTATGGATGCTAACTGGAACGAGTTTCTTGCTGAGCCAAATGTCGTAGACCAGCAACCAAAGGTGTGCTTTTGCTAGAATCTAGATGCTAAAATTTATGAAATCCCCTGCTTTAGAAGGATGATCTTTTCACTTCTATCTTGTTTTGAGAAGCCCTTAATGACCTCATGCTTGTTGTTGGCATCCTTACGAGGTGTATTAGTCAGGTAGACTGAAAAGCTCACCCCACAAGTGGGGTTAGGGCGAGGCTAGGGGTAGCTGCTGAGAAAGTTACACATCAATGCCACCCTCAAAGCCTGAAATATTAAAAAACTCCTTTAAAAAGACCCCCCGTCCCTAAACTTTCTGCATCATTGTGACGGTTTCTGTCTTAGATATTGCTCTTTGCTTAAAGGATCCCCATCTCTATACTTTCTAGTTATCACCTGCTTGTTTTTCGATACATTATTTATGGAATCCATAAACTTCAATATGCTCAAGCTTCCTCCGTCTTTATTTTAGGAAAATTAATGACTTCATGAACCTTCTACTTTGATACTCATTGCAGGTGGCCCAATCATCCTCTAATGCTATAGTGCATCAGCCGCAACTCCAGCAGCAGCCTTCTTCCTTACCATCTAGAGAGGTGTCCGGCGCTGCTAGTGCCAATCCAACATCTTCTGCACAATCAAATAAGCCACGTATGCGTTGGACACCAGAACTTCATGAAGCCTTTGTCGATGCTGTCAATCAGCTTGGTGGTAGTGAAAGTGCGTTTAATATCTGCCGTAACTTGGTCTTTGATGTTATGATCCTTTAACTATGGTGATTATACTTAATTTGTTTACTTATGACTTGTCTACAGAAGCTACTCCAAAGGGTGTCCTTAGGCTTATGAATGTTGAAGGTCTAACTATCTATCATGTGAAAAGCCACCTACAGGTATAAGTTCATATTAGTCCCTTCAATCAAATATGCCATTTGCATCTGTGACTTACAAAATTATTTTTTCATTACATTCAGAAATACAGGACTGCTAGGGTTAGACCAGAATCATCAGAAGGTAACTTGAACAACCTTTTGTTTTCATTTCTTGTCCTTTCTCAAAAGTTAAAACTCTCCTTCCTCTCATGCTATGCTTTCCTCAAGCTCCACTGCACCTGGGGATGTTTAGCATTTGGGAAGAGTGGAGGTTTGGCATGTATATTGCAGTCATACTTTTGGATTAAGACATCCACTGGGATGGAAGATAAACCAATTAGAACAGTAAGAACTATTATTCTGTTGTTATCTATAACGTTATGGCCAAACTCCTACAGCGAACCTGAGCTAGCCTAAACATAAGGTCAAACTAGCTGATCTCTGGCTTTAACTATCTTAAAAAACTATAGTGCACTTGGGCCATTGAAAATTGTGCATAATTAGAAATGATAGATGTTCTGTCAAAAAAGAAGAAAAAGAAAATAAATATTGGTCACGAATGGACCTTGAAGCTAGTGAACTCAATTTGGTTACTTTAGGACAGAGGGAGTGTTAAAGAGAAAAAGGTAGATATTGATTGCTGCAACCATCTGCACTAAATGATTGCAAAATAAGAATCATAGGGCTTCTTGCTGACTCCATTGCACAAGTTTAACTTCTTAAGGAAGACCTGCACTTATAAGTATGAATTGGATCCTTTCTTCCCATCACACGGAATTTGACTTTTGAGTTGCTATTCAATTGCTTGATGTTTTAGTGGATAAACAACCATTGAGTTGACTATTCCAATGCTATTATTTGTATTTTTTTATTTAATGGGAATAATATTTAATGTTAGTGCCAAATAATATTACAATAAAAAATAAATTAATGATTGTGTGTCTAAAACATTGAGACAAAATTCAACTTTCAAATACTAATATGAATGAATTAATTTTGGGATCCAAAACTGTGACAACTTTGTCATGACTAATCTTCAGTGAGTTCGCATCCTTCCAACCTAATATCTGCTTAACCCGTACTTCAGATGTGTAACATGGGCAGTATAGGTTGATGCTTGTCCAGGCCATCTAGTCTTTCCCATTGTAAAGATCAAGCTTATTCTTTAAATGCGCAGTCTTTGCACAAATACTAGTATCAAGTTTCAACTTGTCCAAATTTGCAATCTTTACATGATAGTTTGTTCCAGTTTGATGTTCTGTCCTCATCCATCTTAATTCTTTGAGGAAAATTGCCCTAGAAATGTGTGTGGCATATGTTCTTAAGCTGTCAAATGCTATACTGGATCCTATAAAACACCTCTCAAATCATTCAGATGAGAATGTGGCTTGCTACTTAGCACACAAATTTAGGACAATTTAAGTTTAGGATCGCTTGGCCATGTAAGATGAAAATGAATGTAGACCGGAATGACTGTTTTTTCTTCACACTTCGGCAGTTCTGCGTACTTCATGCTAAGGTAATTGTATTGGACCCTTGTGACCAAAGTTATGCTGTTCTTTTGCAGGAAACTCAGAGAAGAAGACTAGTGCTAGTGAGCAGGTGTCATCTGTAGATTTAAAAACGTGAGTATTTCTCTGATAATCCAGTAAACAGTGACCTTTTCTGATATATCATCAGTCAATTCATGATTTGCTTGTTGTCTGGAGAAACTTGTGCAGTGATGACATTGATTGATGCTGCATTACTCTATGTTTTGTGCACTTGTAGAAGTTTTTAAGGCATCTTAAATTACAGAGATGTTGGGACATATTTTGCTTGATAGCCAGCTTTTATGAAGTGCTACGGTGAAAATTTAATTTTCTTACAGAATTTTTTTAAATTTTATTTTCCTATGAGTTACTCAAGGTTAAATATATGTTAACATGAGTTCTCTCTTCTCATTAGCGATTGGCTGTTTGTAGATAATTGTTACTGTGTTTGCTGTTCTGGGCCGATAGCTCTGGTTCAATCATCATCCTGAAAATTTGTTTATGTTGACTGCTGGAATCGTGTACAGTAATAGCACTAGAGCTGCTTGATTCAATTTGAACAAAACTACATGTGTTCAACTGTTATTGGTCATTTTTGTGGTTTTGACTTGTATATTCTCGAATGACGATGATGACTTTTGTCTTCTTTCTAAGTTCATGTTTCTTCTTGTGTTTGGTTTCTTCTAAGCTTGTTTAATTTAATATATATTGTGTATTCTGACAGCAATGACTGTGTGTAAATTTTAACAGGAGTATTTCAATTACGGAGGCACTTCGAATGCAAATGGAAGTTCAGAAGCAGCTTCATGAACAGCTTGAGGTATGGACACATGTTAAGGATGTTTTGGTGGCTGCGACTTCAGTTGTTTGTCTTGCAGTACCTGTTGATGACTTATCAATGATTTCTGCATCTGTTATGCTTTAATTGCTGAAATATTGGAAATTTGAGTTCTTTATTGTGCCAATGTGCTGATATATAAACTTGTAAGCCAGTGCCCCATTTGCTTTTACAAAGTAGGCTAGATTTAGATTGTGGGGTTTTTGTCGTATTTAGAAATTGCCCTGTAGGCCAATTAGGAAATAGACCCTCGCCTCACGAAGTACATTTCTGTCATTTCATTTATTTATTTTTATTGGCATATTTGCCTATATCTTAACTGCTATTGCACATTGTAATCCACATCCAATGTTGAGAAATAATTGTATAACAAGTTTATATGTTTTCCTCAGTACCTCTTGACTGTAAATTGTCCTTATCCGTTAAGGTGTTTAAGATTGCTTGGAATGATAAAGTTGACTCCATTGCAATGATAAAGTTTGGTGTCTTAAGAAGAGGGCAAAAACTGTATGGCCTGTGTCTTTTGGTACATGTTGGTGTCTGTGGCTTGACAAGGTTTACGTAATCTATTAAGCCATCTATTTAGCCAAGTCCCTCAGAGGATGGTTTAGTTGGCTTCTTCATTTGTTAAGCTTCTGATGCATGCAAAAGTAGCCCAAGTTTCTTAAGAAGTGGTAATGGGTTTGGTCTTCCAAGAGCATCGGGACTTCTGTTGGTGATTTTGGCTTAGTTTAGGTTAAGTGCATATTCCTGATAACTATGACATTGCTTGCGTGAAATTAAGTTACTGATTGATCCTTCTTTGCCAGGATTTAGTCTTATTTATTTTTTCTGTTTCTTGATACTTTTAGATACAAAGAAAATTGCAATTGCAAATCGAAGAACAGGGGAAGTACCTTCTACAGATGCTCGAGAATCAAAATAAAATGGAAAAGGAAAAACTGAAATCCTTGCCTGAGGGCTCCTCCACTCCTACTGACAAATCTGAGGCCTCTGAGTTGGACCCTCCTGAAGCTGGGGTGTGCCCAAGTACGTCAAACCAAACTCCAGGAGAAAGCACTCACGGGTCAAAAGGGAAGCAAAAGGTAGCAGAACCGGATTTGGGTCTGGACCACGACCCGGAAGTCAGTGGGTCAAGTACTCCACCCATGAAACGTGCAAGAACGGATGATTCATTTCATTAGCATGAGTGATTATCAGGTTTCTGCTAATTTTTAGCAGCTCCTAGATATGACATGGACATGATTATAGTCTTTTGTTCAAGGGGCATATTGACTCCTGTGCTTGGATCAAATTTGTACTCTCTAACGAACATAATTCTAGCCAGTCCAGACCCTTTTTCTTCTTCCAGTCCAGATTGTCCTTTGGTAGGTGACTGGGATGTGAATTTGGTAAATGGTGATTAGAATTCTGGTGGAGTGTAGCTTAAACTGTTGTATATTACTGATTTTTGAACCTACAGTGCTTAGTTGAGGTCAATTGCTCTTCCTAAGTCATGGAGTTTGTCAAAGTGAAGCTCCATGCACAGTTATTAGCTTTAGTGACCAGGATTGTCAAATGGTTTTACAAGTTATCTTGAAATTGGATGTAGAATTATGCTCATGTCTTTTGTTCTTGGTCAAATTTATACTTCTATTGCAGTTTCAAGGAATCTTGCTCCTTAGTTTCAAGGGATTTCTCATTAATTTTGAAGGTAAAATTTTAAAATTGTTGTGACATTTGTAAGAATATTGCATTGAGGTACCTAAAAAACTAACCTGAAATTTAAAATCCGAACTGACATATCCATATCAATATCTGACATGTCCATATCAATATCTGACCTGAATTTTGTCTAAATTAAAGTGAAGCAAATACTGATAAACTCAAAATCAACTTAAATCAAAAGTTATTGAGGCTGACTCGAATCGATTCAAACTAAAATGTCTTGAAATATGACATGATCCAAACATCTTTATACCCAAATGAAACTGGATTTGAAATGCTGACTTGAATCAAAATTCACTTGACCAAATGAAAATGTTGTTGCTTTATAACATGTATAATCTAAACTTAACCGAGTCTATAGTGAAGCGAAGAAGATTACCTTATTAGAATAATTTGTAATTTTCTATAGTGGAAAATAAAAGGAAGATGTTTTCTCAAAGGTGATGGAGGAATTTTAAATTGCTTATAAGAATGATCTATAAAATTCATTATATAACATAATACGTTCAAACTAGACTTATTTTGCAAAAAGGAAATTATCGAAGCCTATAATATAGGTGAGATATGGGATAAATTGGTTCACCGTGCCTCACAAACCGTTGGCCCAAGGGTTTAAACAATCATAAATTATAAAGCAACTACTAAAGTTTGTACGGAATAGCACATATCAATTATAAGTTAGACGACAACTTTAGTTATGACGGGTTCATTCAACTTAGTAATAAAATTATGTAAATTTATTACAAATTAAAATCAATATAAACCACATTCAAATCTATACCTCCACTTTAAAAATACTTTAAAAATTTTTATCTAGTAGATCTACCAGCAATTTTGTTTGTTTAAACTTTAAACATGTCACTTGTTGTAGAAGTGACTACAGCAATTGGAGTCGATCTTGAAGAGAACGCAGAAGCACGATAGGCAATTGACGATTGAGATTGACCGTCAATAGACTTTGGTCTGCGAGCCGTGAGAGACTCACCGGACTGACACCGGCGAGATTTCCAGAGAGAGAGAGAGAGAGAGAGAGAGGATGTTGTTCCAGGTGGGAGGGCAGGGGACGCGGCCGACCTTCTTCGAGATGGCGGCGGCTCAGCAGCTTCCCGCCAGTCTCAGGGCCGCCATCACTTACTCTCTCGGCGTATGTTTCTTCTTTCACTTTCTCTCTCCTGTAATCAATTTGGTTCGTTCAAGTTTTCCTCTTTCGTTTCATTGATTTCGTCTTGGCAAATTTGCAATTCGGACTTTGCGAATTTGGCAATTATTTATACTTGCACTGTTATATAGGTTTGGTTTAGCTTGAAATTGAGCATTATTATCAAGGAATTTGAGCCACAATTGGCTGTATTTTTAAGATTCTGGTCTAATTTGGAAACTTCTTCATAGATAGCTATAATTGCTGACACAAGGGTTGTACATAAACTGATTTCTAATTCCAATTGTCCTCTACTCATTTAGACAACTTTGGTTTCCGGGCTTGTATTTCGGTTCACGTTTAAAGAATGAACTTGCTGATACCACCTCTTTGCAGCTACAATTGAATTATAAGAATCAATGTTTCACATTTCTATTATCAACTATAGAAACTTATAATCTGGTATTATTTGTGATAGTATATCTAATAATCTAATGTTGGAAATAATAACAACATCATCCCTTAAATTCAGTAATCTCAAATACGAAGAAAAGTGAAGCTTAGGGTAATCTGTTTTTGGACTTTGGGCATATTAGGTAAAATTAGTTGTTTTAGTAGTGCTTAAGCTGTCGTAGTAGCTGTTAGATGTTTTGTTAGCAATTAGCTGTTAGTAACTAGTGGTTAGTGGTTAGTGGTTAGATGTTTAACTAATGATTTAAAATAAGCGTGTTTGGTAATAGTAGTCTGTTTAAGTAGTAGATTTGTATAAAATGACTTAAAAAGATAAAATTGAGAAAAGCTTTTAGAAAATAAAAAGGAAAATTACGGAAATTATGTGCAAATACTAGTTGGTGTTTTTGAAAACGTTACTAGTGTTCTGCGAGTAGCGTTTGAGGTAGTGATTAGTGTTTTGGAGGATGTAAAACACTACTTATCTAAAAATGTAAGTGTTCGGTAAAGTAGTGTTTGACGTAGTGAGTAGAGTTTTAGGTAGTGTTTTTGAAAAACTACTCAAAGTAACGTTTTCAAAAACATTACCTAGTGTTTGCACATAATTTCCAAAATTCTCCTTTTTATTTTCTAAAATCTCTTATTAAATAGTTCCTTTTAAGTCATTTTATACAAATCGCTACTTAAACGACTACTATTACCGAACACACTTATCTCAAGTCATTAGTTAAACATCTAACCACTAACCACTAGTCACTAACAGTTAATCGCTAATAAAACATCTAACATCTACTAAAACAGCGAACCACTACTAAAACAGCTAATTTTACCGAACGCGCCCTTTGAGTAGCTTTTCGAAAACACTACCCAAAACTCTAATTATTATGTCAAACACTACGTTGCCAAACACTTACATTTTTAGATAAATAGTGTTCTACTTCCTCTAAAACACTAACCACTACCTCAAAAACTACTGGCAAATACACCTTAAGAACAAGGGAACTTTGATGCCAATATCAATATAGGTATAATGCTTCCATACTCATCAGACCTTAGGTGCACATGAAATACCGGATTTCCTTGATGGTTCAAGTTCTGATTTTCTAAAAAGCCTAAAATTTGTTGAAGGAGAAACTGAGGGGACATTCAAGTCCACCACCCTCCCCCTCCCTCCCCCCAACAAAAAAAACCAAAAAAAAAAAAAAAAATGGTTCATCCCACTTCTATTTGTCATAGCACAAGCCATAGTTCTGATTCTTAAACAATAATTGCTCTAAATTATTGTGTTGGACAGTGAGTAAATAGCATATGTTATGCACACAAAATTATGATCTCTGCGCGCCCAATAGGAAGAGACAAGGACAAGTTTTGGTTCAGCATAATAAGGGGGCATTTTCTGGGGGTGTATTGGGGGTTCTACTATATGGGTTCAGATCACAATCTCTTCTAAATTAGAAAATAGAAACTATAAAGCTATTATTCTCAAGTCTCTATTTTGGGCTTCTTAAATAGGTTAGGAGGAGAAGTTAAAGTTCACTCCTCCTCTTGCTTTTTAACTAATGGAATTTGCAAGCTTAGGAAATCGAATCCGATTTTGTCATTCTATCCGCTGGATGGTAAGGTTAGATAGTAATGGAGGTGGGATTCTAGACCCAAAACTTCGAGTGGGGTTAAAACTAAGATATGGCAGCCTTATTCTTGAATTACAGAGAAGCCCGCTTTTTAGATCATAGACTTAAAACCTTTTGATTACCTGTCACTCCGTGGAAAACAAGTAGATGATAGTTTATGTGGCATTTTGTTACATTCTATTACTATAATCCAAGCCAAAAAATGGCCCCACAAAGTGGACACAGGGTAGGAGCATAAACTATTGATGGATTGAAGCTCATCAATTCAATAATAATATGTACACTGCTTTAATTATGACTTATTATGCAAAGACATTGTTCTTACACTTTGTGCCTTGAAAAGGAGAAAGGATTTCAAATCATTTTATCACAGCTATCTTCAGAGGTCATGTAGATGGTTTCATTGCCGTTTAGCATCACTTAGAATTTTGATACTAGTTACGGTCTTGATCTTGCAGTGGTTCTTTAATCTTCCTGAAAAGCATTTCTTGATCCATCTTTTTAGATGGCTGCTGATCCCATTATTTTTTTCTGGTCACCATATGGAACCAAAATTAGATTTTATTCTCTGTATAGAAAAGAGTATCATCATGGTTGCTTCTGTTTATAACTGTGAATGAACTTGTTAAAATTAGCGTTGCTAGATTATTGAAAATGCATGTGTGTATATGATTTGACAGGTGATGGCTCTAAGAAGGCCAATTTTGCACAAGGTATTAGACTATGAGGATGAGTTTTTGCCTTGTTGATGCTAGTGCTGGAAACTCATAGCATGAGAACTACAGGTATTTTCCTTCTACATCACATTTGACTTCCATGCCTCTGGTCTTTTGACAAGTTATTTTTCTTTATTGCTAAAATACCGATCACATATGCAAATAATTTGGCAATTGCTAATGTGAAAATGTGAGGTTGAAAAACATAAATTCAAGTGGGTGTTTGAAGCTAGAAATGGGATTTTTGCGACAAATGTTTTTTATGCGGTTTTTGATGACAGGCAGCATGCTGATTAATTGACATTATCTTAAGTAAGACATAGGTATCATGTTGAACTCGGTTATTTTCTTTAAAAAATGGTACTTTCTTGGTCCAAAATGAAGGGTGGAGTCTCCATACCAATGTTCGAGTTTCAAATGTCCAACACGGGTACTTGAGGCATATGAAGAGTCCAAGTAATCTCGGTCATAGGGAAGATATTTGGGGCTGTGGTGGGGCCTTCTACTCTAAACTTGATGCGGTAGATATTTGGAGGGGAAGTGTATACTTGGCACATAAATGAAATTTGTAGGCACAACTTTGATTGCAAGGTAATGGAAGAGGATCTTCTACGTGCCAACAAGTATTGCGGGCATTGAGAAGTGATTGACTGGCTTGAGAATTTAAACTAAGTATCGCAATAACAATTGACTATGTTTTATAAATTATACTCCTAATTTCTCAACATGCGTTTTTAACCACTCCCTTATTATTTAATGGCGAAAAGAAAAGGGGAATGATTCCAAACATTTGTAAATATGATTTGAGAGCATGACGTGAAATGCAGAGAATTATAATACCTTCAATGGTGGATTGTATTGGCTGTTGTAACATAATAGTCGATATTCAATGTCCTGGTTTTTAAAATGTAACGGCCATCTCTTTTTGGTAAGTTGAAATTCCTTGTTGTAGATTTAATGGCCTCTCTTTGGTTCCATGCATGGTCGTATCATTCTGCAAATTTACTGATTTTTTTTTAATGCTTATAAGATTTCCCATTCTTGTAAGTGGTGATCTTTTCTGTCAATGCTGTCCTCTTTATGGAAGATATACATTGGTTTTATGTTGTAATTGTCATAGATTTCTTGCTTATTCCTGAACTTGTTTACTTTGGTCCATTTTCAGATGCTTCTTTCTCAGAGTCTTTGTATGGTTTGCGAAGGAGAGCAGTGAAAACAAAACTGAAGAAAGATGCTCTTCATGCCAACCCCTCGGGAGGAATTCAACACTCTGGTTTAGAGAAGCACCAAAAGTCCTTTCTGTTGTCTTTCTGGTATGCTTGCTCTTTATATCATTAATTTCATAAAAACAGACTGATGGTTTGCCATAAGGCCAATACAATTTGGCATCTTCTTTTGATCACAATATTGTCTCTATTTGTGTGGCTGTATGGATTCATGTGTTTTAAGCATTTACAGAATTTTTAAGTGCCTTCATATGCACTGAGGGTGGAGCATTGCTTATAATAAGTATAATGTTTCTTTAGTAGATTTGTAATGTCCTTAAAGATGCTAATGGACAATTTGGTATGTGTTTTCGGGTTTAGTCATTGATATGTCTTTGCTGGACAAGTATCTACAAAGTAGAGATGAGGAGTTTACGAACTACAATATTATTTAGATTCATGAGTTGAGAGTTCGCTTGCCCTAGAAAATAAGATAGATCAAGGAACTTTGTGAAAATTGATCAATACTAGACTTCTAAGATCTCATATTAGTTCTTCAATTGATCCATTAATTCTTTTTAGTTCCTCTTCTCCTAAAAAACAGGAAAAAGTATCCTTGTAATCCCTCATGAATTGATCTTGTTAAGAAATGAAGAAATTGTGAAAATAGTGATTGTTTTCCTCAAAATTGCTTATCTTTTGTAGGTTGTACTTCCCTATTTTAAGTCAAAGTTGCATTCAATATATACCACAGAAAGGGAAGCCGCACTGCAGACAAGGTTATGGGGACCAAGTGATGAAAGATTTGATGAAGCAGACTTAGTAGATATAACAGAGAGTCTGGTTGACCAGACAAGAGCTTCAGATGCTGAGCTCTCACCTAGAGCACGTATCTTGAAGCAAATTAAGAAAGCTATAGGTGCTTGTTACCCCTGGATACATGCTGGGCATGAAGGTGAGGGGAGTTCTTTTTTATTTCTAGAAACCAGTGTGTTTACTGATAGTTGTTCACTGGAGGTTTTGGCATATAATTGGTGTGCTGGATACCCTGATCTCATCACAAGTCAAGAGACCCCCCACCTTTTTCTTTTCTCAATCACAACAAAACACATTCTCGTTTTTGTGTCTTTGATCATGAAGTTGCATTAAATTTTCAATCCTATTAGTCACTAATTAATGGATATTTGTTAAGTTTCTTTTTAATTACAGATGTATGACGCCTAGCATAAGCGAACACATTGGCTTAGGGTACAGTAAGAGTAAATTATTTTATTTAAGAAATAAGTTAATTCCTGAAAAATTGCATACATCCATCACCAAACATATACATGAATAATGCTTATCCTCCCATGCTTATGTGATATAACAAAACATTTTGGGTCTTCACTTGCTGTCAACTGGTTGCATTTTCTCTTTATTTAACAACGAATCTCGTTTCCATGTTTACATCTCACTTTACTTGGATCATCTATATTGTGTGTTCTTTCTTTTTTGGTTGGCCATCTCAATGGATGAATCTCACCATACAGGATTGGCATTTGCTTACCAACTGTTGTATCTGTTGGATGCCACTGGATTCTACTCACTTGGATTGCATATCTTGGGGATTCATGTTTGTCGGGCTACTGGGCAGGAGCTGGTACATATTCAACTGAACTGTTGAGGAATCTTTATCCTGTTGTTAGTTACTATTTCCCTTTTTATAGATGTTGATTAATTTTTTCTTACATGGAGCTCAAACCACTTTTGTGTCAAGGTAGATGGATGCTTCGTCGAGAATATCAAGGATGAGGAGCCGTGAACGAGAGAGACTTCGTGGTCCTCCTTGGTTAAAGGTACATGCTCCACCACACAGTTTATGCATCTGGAAAGACTGCTTCATCCTTTAAAGTCCTTTTAAGTTGTTCTATTTTTTATTGCTTGTTGCTGTTATATCATAAGATGTCCATCCTGTATGACAGTTGCAATTGTAAGTTGCAAGATGATTGAAAACAACTAAAAAAGGCACCTAATATAAATTCCATCACTAATGCGGCCTTGGGAAGTCAAGGACTCAAGATATGCACAGGTTTATCCTTGTTGAGCATGAAGCGTTTTCCAATTACTTCCAAGAGACACGTGGACGAAACACCCTGTTTTACATAAATTTATACGTTTCACTGTGTGTCTGTATTTGCCCAAAGAAAGAGAGACGAGTGTACTTTTACTGGAAATTGGAAAAATTTCTTGCACCAGGGTTTTCTTTCCTTTTTCTTGTTTGGGAGGGGGACGGGGTGGGTGGGTTTCTTTGATTGATCTGGATGATGCATCATTGGTTGATTTTTGTCCTCTCCCTGTGCTTAAGTTTGACGAAAGCCTGGTACCGCTGAACTGCTTGTTGAGAAATTTTTTCCTAGCTTGTGCACAAGCAGCCCCTTAATCTAAGCCAAGTCTATATAGGAGAGGTAGTTCCAGATAAACACTTGGCCCTCGTATAGTAGAAAATCTATTCAATAATTCATTAGAAGGGGTGGATCCAGAGAACGCAGCCTTGAAAGATGATATATTCAGTTTCAGTCCACAGAAAGACTATCAACAAAATAAACAAATTCAAATGAATGAGTGAAACTTATCATTATCAGAAAATTATGTAGTCTTGATCAACTTATCTTTGATGTGCTGGAGGCTTGGCTTGGAGTCTACATCCTTGAAGGCTGTTTTCTTTCTTCCAAACCAAATAATCCAAACAGTGGTGTGAGCCTGTGAGGGATAACCCTAGCACACTTGTGTTTAGCAATTCTTGCGAAGCCTAAAGATTGTGAATAATATATTTATCTGCCATGTTGATAAGGTTTTCAAACTGTAAGTATGGAACAATTATGTTGATGAGGGTTTGACAGAGACCTAGAGGGAAGTATGTAAGGCTGTCTCGTCATGGATTCTGACCTGGAATTATAGGTTGAGTTCTTGGAACTAAGCAAGGAATCTGTGTAGGAAGTGTGGGAAAGCTACATTCATCTGATACCCCTTTCCAAACATTTTTGACATAAACCTGGTGTGGCAGGCTAGCCTTTTAGACTGATGCTTTCAACACAAGGCGAAGGAAATGTTGTATGGTCTTTATTAGAACTGTTTGATTCTGCCATAAAATGGAGGAACTGAATTCGTGACTGAAACAGTAGCTAGTTTTTTCATTAGAATTGTTGTCTCTTCAGAGTGCTTATGGTGATGACAAAACTTTCTGACACATTCACAAGTGGAATAAAAGGGGTGCACATGCCCTTCCCTCTGAAAGAAGGGCATAAGTGCAGGACCCAGAAGGTCTAGACTTGGTAAACCGGTGGTTTGGTTTGCGTACAGGTCGCGGGTTAACTTTGGATCTGGTCTCATTTGGGGTAAATGCCATTTCAAGTTTGTGGGGGTTTGGGTGGGCGGGTACTAAAGTTTGGTCTAATGAGCTTGTCTTATAAAAGAAGTAACTTTGTCAAGTTGGTTTGGTTTGGGTCAATTCTGGTTTTGAGGTCCACTTTTGGGAGGGCATGTTTTGGGTGTTGAGTCAGGTACAAATCCGGGTCATTTGGTACAGGTTTTGGGTTAGTTTTGCCATGTTTAAGTAGGTCCACTTGCCATCAGGATGATGCCTTGGGGGTAACGATTGGTTTCGGGCTCAGGACATCAGTCACAGGAACTTGGCTTTAAAACCGGGTAGTTAGGGGATCTGCAATTATGTTTTACACAGTTTTAGTGGGGTTTCATGCGGCTTTTTGTCCTGTTCCTGGCTGTAAAAATGGTCAAATCGAACTGGTTTCTTACGTTATGTTCATATTCCAGAAAGTACAAGGGGCTCTTCTCAGCTGTATGTATGCAGTTCTTGATTATGCACAGACAGGATTAATTGCTTCCGTCTTTATCTTCAAGGTAAATTCCCAATAACCTACACCTTTGTTGACCTACTGAGAGTGCAGTTACAATGTTGAATTATTGAGGCTAACCTTGTGGATAACTTATTACTTCTTACTTTCTCAATGATCAAAATTTCCAGATGATGGAATGGTGGTACCAATCAGCTGAAGAGAGGATGTCTGCTCCAACTATCTATCCCCTGCCACCACCACCGCCAGCTCCCAAAGTGAGTAGTAATTTATATGAACATTTTGGTCGGGTTCCTCATCCCACTGTATAAAGGGAAAGATATAGCAAAGAAGAATTTGCTTCTTCTATAATTTTGATTCAGATACTCTGTGTTTGCTTGTCTCTTAAATTTTCTGTCGTAAATACACTAAAGCTTATTGGTAAATACAGTAAAGCTTATTGGTTACTTCGTACAGGTTGCTAAAGAGGGTATTCCATTGCCGTCAGATAGAACAATTTGCCCTCTTTGCTCAGAAAAACGTGCAAATCCATCAGTCGTTACAGTTTCAGGATTTGTTTTCTGTTATGGTTGCATATTCAAATATATTTCTCAGGTGGGATCTTTGTACTCTCTGCCTTGCTAGTCAGATGTGAAATATATTATTCAGCCCCACGGATGTTGCTGTTGCTAGACCACTTATTCTATCTATTTGCTGCTGCATCAATTGCTATTGTTCTATGCGATAACTGGTGGTTACTGTGGGGGGGAGGACTAAAAAATTGAAAGTAAAAGAATGTTTGTGGAAAAAAAGAAGATTGCTTACGATAATTGAGATCACAATATGCGAAACTAATCAATTACCCTTTAGGTCCAACAGTGAATTGCATAGGTCATAGCAGGGTTTGGGATAAATTTCCTTGCAGGGTCCATGTTCTGTTTGACAAATTGTCCAGTTAATCTTTGAGTAAAACTTTCATTCTATTGGAACTTTACCATCATCCTACTAATTTGATGCATATGTATGCTCATATATGACCCCTCTGTCAATACTGTTTGCAGTATAAACGTTGCCCGGTCACACTTATTCCAGCGCAAGTTGAAGATGTAAGGAGGCTTTACCATGACATGTAGAGTTTCTTCTAATCTGTACACCATATACATGATGCGCAAGCTGCCTTCCCTTTTTCGGAGGAAAAGGACGAAATCGATGGAACCAAGAAGATGGCAGAGTATGTAGGATAACTTGCCTTAAGTGTTCTTCGAGCGCTTAAACCTCATGTTTTTGAAACACATCCCCGGTTAGACCAACGTTGGTGGCTAATGATAAGTGCTTAAATCCTTCAAATGTTTATATGGTACCTTATATTGTATGGTTCTTTCCTTGAGATGTATTACCTTTCAGACCAAAAGAAACGTATTGTTCGGCTCCAAAGCTGTATGCCTAATTGTATCGTGTAAGCCATAATTGACGTATACATCGACCCTAAAACTGTGGGGATGCTCGTTAGGGAAGTCCACGAGCAAGCTATACTAGTTTGAAGGCGAAGTTTTTCCCTGTGGACGCCCTTTGGATTACCTTATGATGGACCAAACAACCAACCAAAAAACAGAAAGGAAGAAAGAAAGAAAGAAAGAGCCTAAAGGCTTTAGTGGGCCTATTTCTACTGCTAAAAGGAATTGCTCAATGCTTGTGGGCCTAAAAAGGCAGCTTCGGTTAAATATTGGGCCAAGTATACTTGAATAGCATGGGAATGAATTAGTGATTCTAAATCGCAGTCCCAATTATTCATCCCAAATCTTTGGGACTCCCAAAGACGCGAAGCATAAAGATAATTAAATATTAATCAATGATTGCTGAATGTTGTGTGTTTCCTTATTTTTTTAAAAATTCGACAGTTGAACTTCCAAAATTTTGATAAATTGATTATTTTTATAGGTATTAGCGTCATATTTCTTAAGGGGTTTTACACTAAATTTAAATAATTGTTTGATTATCAGTTGCTTATAATACTGAATCATCCACATAGGTTTGTGTCTAACTACAGGATAAAAGAGGAACCCACAATCAAATTGCACTATTGAAATCAAATCACTGACATTGAGCTTAAAAAGGAATGTTACAAAGAACCAAAGTGTCTTAGGTATAATGGTTATCTAGGTTTTCGTATCTGTTCTAACTTTTTTTTTGAAAGACCGTACAGTTCTAACTTTGATGTCATATGTTTAAGTTCATGGATCCACAAATCTCCCTTGTTTAGGCCTTTTCTTTTCAATGGGAATCAAAGGGAAAAAGTGGAATAGAATGGATCTAAGAGGAGTGGAATGGAATCGGGATGAAGTGGAATGGAGTGAAAAATATAAATTTTCGATGTAAATGAAGTGAAAATTTTGGAATGAGATGTGGGAAATTTTCCACTGGAAAAGGCAAGCCTTTGGTAGGCTTGGTTACCTTGTGAGCTACGATTTCATTAGACTTAATATGATTTGTGTTCTTCCCCTATTCGTTGACATGCCAATATATTCATCTACATTTGGGGTTCGGAGTTCGATGAAGTGGTAGCTTAATTATCCCCTCCCTAAAAAGAAAAAAAGAATGTTACAAACACACCCTTGATTTTTAATTTGTATGCTAAAGAAGGAATGATGATGCGTGTCACAAATACTCCTTGGGTCTTTATACTAATTATTCATCATCATGTTAATTAATGTTGCTTAAAGGACAAAGCAAGAAGCAAAAGAATGTCTTATGGATGTTTTAGAATAAATGATAAACTTTTACTGTGGTTTTTTTTTTTTTTTTTTGGGCTGAGCAACTTTTACTGTGCAGTTAAAATGTTATATGCCCATTGCTTTCATCTATATATTGTGTCCACATTTACTCTACTTGTGCAATAAAAATATGCGCATAAATATCTATTAAATAAAAGATAAACATAAATATGAATATCAAAAGAATGAACTTCCTTTTATAGCGCTTGTAGATTTAGCTTATTTTTAAGGTAAATTCACAGCATTTAAACTAAAAGGAAAAAAGATTTATTAGAAATCATACATGTTTATTTTTGATGACATCTATTTTCTAAAAGGGAAAAGGATGAGTTACACTAATAATTTATGTAGCTTAATAAATTAATAATTAATGAAGCAATTCTGCCATGATTAATACATCCAGAATTCATAATTGATGACTTATAGCAATCCTATCTAATCTAAACATAAATAAAGCTAACACATGAAAAGTGAACTGAATATCAATCTTGTTGTTACCAAAGATAAATTATTTAAAAAAAAAAAAAAAAAAGGGGCATCAAGTAGCCAAAACTTTCTCACATTCAAAACTAGTAGAATCATTTTCTTCTTGTCAATGTCATCTCCACTGGCAGAATCACCTTTAATTTAATTTGCATCGACATTAATTAAAATAGAACATGTATAGTATATGCATGAGTTATGACATATTTTAATTTAATTTGCATGCTTAATATATCTGTCGACACTTTTTAAATGTCTTACTTTTACGTAGATTAATTTGTTATATGATTAAAATAACTAAATTTTAAATATTTATAATTAGTTGTCAATTATAAAGTCTTGGTAGCTACTGGCTATAACTACGTTGAAATGGCATCCTACTAGGATCTAGTGAAGATGTATTACATATATAGTTTTATAATTGTGAAAAATTATTGATAAAAATTAGGATATTCACAATTCTTAAGCTATACATTACAATATTCAAATATACTCTTATTTTGCAATTTACTACATAATAATAAAACTTTCAGTTTGAGACAAGAGTGTCCTGTAGCAAGACGTATATAATTTTATTTATTTTTTAATAATTATGATATGATTCGACTAAAAATTCATTAAATTATTATTAATAATATTATTGAAAAAATAGTAACTTCATAAATGAATGTCTCCCTCACTTAAGTCTTTGTCAATCCATCTAGTTGTCCCTTTCCTAGAGATAAAAAGCACTAAAAATTAATGTTCCCTCTCCTTCCTTTATTTTTCTTTTTCATATAAAGATTACAGCAAATTCCATGTGGTCCTCGCACCTCAAGGGGATTTTTTTGGTGACTAACATTTAATTTCTGATGCAAATTGTCTCTAAATAATTTTTTCTACCATAAATTGAGTAAGGAAAATACCATGAATAATATTTGTGGATATTGAAGCAACTCATCTGTTTTACTTTTTTCTTCTTTTTTTTTAATAAATTCAGTAATCACATTGTTATGATCATGTGGCATTAGACTTTGAGCCTTTTTTTTTTTTTAATTGCATATAATTGTAATTTTTTAATAAAGAATCCCTAAATTGCATGTGAGATACACAAAAATACAGACTTTTCAAGATATTAATATTTACTTATATCTTACAACCTCAATTGATTTTAAATTTGGGTCATGGTTAAAATTGGGTTAAATAAATCGATCATATCCGATATCTATTTTTTCGGATCAGATAATTTAGACAAACTTAAATTCGGGTTAAAATTGGATTCGAGATAAAAAAAATGAAAAAATTTTATGTGTCAATTTAAATTTCAGACAAAAACTTTATGACTAGACTCAGTAATTTCAGTTATGACGAATTAGATAATAAGATCATATAAAATTTTACTAGCACTAGGAACAATACGACATAATTACCCAATATGCTAATATATTTGTACTCCTCTCTTCTATTTTTCCCCACAGGTATAAGTTTTGCCTATATTTGGGACCTAAGACGATTGTTATGAGCGAAAATGATGGAATTTGAAATCATCTTTTTACATGTAATGCTAATATTTCACAATTTTTAAATACATGTTAGTTTAACTTATCACTTTCTAATTCCAATGAATGACATAATTAATAATTAGTTTATTAATTTTGTTATTATTAATTATTTTTTATATCCTTTTTTATTGATATTTTTCATTTCATCCAATGAAACTTTGGGATGACTTATCCTTTAAACACAAATATTTATCATAAATTTTTATATTTTTCTTATATTCTCACGACGAAAAATATTATAAAAGGGATAAAGTATGCTATTGTGATCTTATGCCAAACCATAAAATAAAAAGACAGTAATTTTGATAGCTTTAACACGTCTTGCATTGCAATTAATATGCATAATATAGACACCAGAGCTGGCACACAATTAAGATTACAAATTAAGATATGCATTAAGGGTTTGTAATTAATTCAATTATTTCACACCCAAATTAGCCCTCTTTCATTGAGAGGGCTCTATTATTGACCATTGAATCTGGGATGTGTTTGATAATGTTTTCCATCAATCATCCAACAATGATAACTGACATTTCAATCGATCAATCTTAAGCAATAGTCGGTTTTATTTATTCGTTTTAACAGTTTGTAATTGTTGACCACTCTTAATTGCTCTTAAACTTAAAACATATCTAGTCATATATAACCGCTTCAAAACTACCTAGGTGTACATATAATTTTAAGATCTAGCTTGCTCGTAGCCACTCCTAAGTGCTAACAACTATTGGAAACCACTCCTAACCGCTAAATACTAATTCTAGTTTTAAATGATAAAATAAGAACGTCTTTCTTATTCCTCTAATAAAGTCAATTTTTTTAATTGTAGTATATTTTTTTAACCCTTGTGATGATTGATAAAAAATATTGTTATCTCTTCTTATGAGTATGTGATATATTGATGTTGTTTAAAGTATTAAATAAATCTATTTTTTAAAGGGTTTTTGGATTAAAATGAATCGTATTATCCTTCCCCTTTTCTCAGTTTAACATATCATAAAACATCCGAGTTGTTACCCCTTAAGTCATGGTAATTTAGAAAAAAATACCTCTAAAATACGATACATGATCAACCAACTTTATAATTTGGTATATAAATGTCCAGTACTCTATAATTCATTTTAATCCAACCCCATTTCAAAATAATCATATCAAAAATTTGAGTTTCTCCATCAATATTGATGAAGTTGCCAAATTATCCAAGATTATTAATATAATTATATCTATTGTAGTTTCAAAGTCAAACTTCAATGAGATTCTTATTAATTTATTTAAAAGGCAAATTCGTCTCTATATTTAGATATAGAAATATTCATGTTTAATTTACATTGCAAGTGTTTTGTTGGAATTTCATTTATCAAATAGGTCTAACTTCAATTTCAAAAAGATCACATCAAGGATGATTTGGCTTGATTAAGCCTATAATTATTGTTATTTTAATCCTATCGCAACAAAAATAGATGATCTTCATAATCCATTTAAAATTGAAATGCCACCTCAATTTGTGTCCTTTTCCCTTTTCAAACATAGTGTGGCGTATTCCTAATTTTTTTAAAAAAATTTTGTGGTGAAGATTGGAATTATCTTATCTTATTTGGGATATTATCTATATTTTATATATTCTATACACTATATAATGCCAATCTTTTCAAAAAGATGACATGGCGGTCCGAGAGTGAATATAGGAGTTTCGTCCAATAAAAAAATTATAATTTATCATTGAAAAAAAATAAGTTTCCACTCATATATGAACTTTTTTTTACTCCATGCAAAATAAATATAATAATAATAATAATAATAATAATAATAATAATAACAAAATTAAAAATAATCTATACACTATATAATGCCAATCTTTTCAAAAAGATGACATGGTGGTACTGAAAGTGAATTTAGGAGTTTCGTCCAATAAAAAGTTATAATTTATCATTGAGAAAAATAAGTTTCCACTCGAACTCTTTTTACTATATGCCAAAATAAATATAATAATAATAATAATAATAATAATAATAATAATAATAATAATAATAATAATATATAATTTTTAAAAAGCTAATAAAATTTTCCTATTAATATTTATCTTTTGATACCCAAACATATTATCACACTATTTCTATAACTGTATGAGTTAGGATTATTTAAATTGTTTGATTCTTAAAGGGGCCTGACTTCTTAATATTCCAAATCACATGTGTAATCTTAAAACCTTGATGATATTTTTTGAACATTTTTTTATTTATTATTTTAGATTATTTATTTATTCTTTTGAAATTTAGAATGATTGGAAGATGAATGTGTGTTGGGCTCTAATGATATTTATGTGTTGGGTTTTGATAACTTTGATGATGAGTCACGAAAGCGTTTTCGTTATGAGGGGATAACATGTATAAGAAATGTTGTTGAAAGTGAAATCATTTAATAAAATGAAATGATTGAGAAAAAGAAACTCACAAGTACAACATCGCTACGTGATTCAATAATTTCGAAGTTATGCATTGTACAATATTACTCGGTGCATAGCACGGGTCCGGATTAGTTGTGATAATTAGAATCAATAATAAATTATTGATTTTATAAATGAGTGACGGTAGGCATCTCTAGTCGATATATCTTTTAGCCTTGATTCAACCATAATTACATATAAGATTAATGATATGAATTATCAATTTTTTTGGGTAGCAATTATAATTAATTATTCATCGTCGTGGTCTTTTATTTTCTAAAAGTTGAAGTTTACATTTTGATTCAGTCTAATATAAACTCATAAAAACAAACACGATTGGATATACAACAATATACTTAAACCTCTTTCTCTCCTAATCTCTCTAGTTTAGATGGAATATTAGGATTGCAACACTATAGTTCATATCACATTTAGAAAGGCAAGTGTACCGAAACCGTTACTCGATCAACACAAAGAATATGTATTCAAAGTGTCCAGTCTAACATATGATCCAAGTTTTGAGATTTCATATGATCCACGGAATTTAATTACAATGACCATGCAGTTATTTATAAATTGTCAAATACCAAACATAAAATTCAGCAGACTTGGACTGGACCTTTATTTTAATAAATCTCACCCTAAAATTCCCACAAAAAAATAAAAATATTTCACAAAACCTTAACATTGAATATTTAGCAATTTGGCGTAGTTTAGTGGATATTTCACGTGCTCAATCCTTCCCTGGCGGCACTACTGCATTTGCTTCCAAAGCCTTGACTTGGCCCCTTTTGTTTTTGTCTTGGTCAATGCCCACCAAAATTAATTAATTAATTATTAATATGAAAAACTATTTATATATATATATATATATATATATATATATAATAATTAATATGTGAATAAGAATATATATAATATGAAGATGCATGCGAAGATGAAGAAGAAAAACCCCGTGAATCGAGATCCAATAACGTGCGTGGATAATATACTCCAAAATAATTACATGCACGGCATTTTCTCTGAGCAACTGGGTTAGATTCACTAATATTGTTTTTCAATGTCCCATTTACTTAACAAATAATGAGTTGGTTTTGGGGGTAGAAATCGCAAGTCCTCATGTGGAAAGATAGACCTTTTTTTTTTTTAACAATTAATTTTATCATCTCACGAATTATGAGAATAATTACATGATAAAATATTATATTTAATCATTTTTCTTAAAAAAATTGTACTGATATGATAGTAAGTAATTATAAATCATTGAATCACTAAAAAAGAACAAAAGTAAATAGAAATAAATTTTACATAAAATTTAAAATCCATTAAAAATGAAATTTGTTATCTTATTAAATGGAGTTTTAATTGATAGACACATACATTATCTCAATCCTTAAAGTTTTCACTCACTAAAGAATAAAATGGCTGGTGTACCCCTCAGCTTGGATTTTAATTTTTTTTATTTTTTGTCAAATTGGATTTTAATTTGTTGATGCGACGTACATATAATTGCGGACATACCTTTCGGAATGCTACATAACAGCTGACCGTAGCTGCTCCCTGACCCGATCGTCAATTGCCTCACTCTTATCCTTCCCTACCAAAAAACAAAAAAAAAAGAAAAATAAAAATGTATTACTTCGTCAATAGTCTCGAGTTTAAGGACATGTATGATAATTTGTTTTAATTTTTTATAATTTTATTTTTAAAAAATTTAATTTCCTCCGTCAAAATATATTATATATTTTTTAAATTTTTAAATGAATAAAACCTAAAATAAATGTTAAAGAGAGATGTAATAAGTCAGTTATCATTTGTAAAAATTCATAAAAATGAAAAATATATGATTATCAATCAAATTCAAAATAGTGATGTTATTACTTGAGTGTATAATACGCCATATAACTTTAGGTGTTGGATGAATCTTCTAGCACCTTTGCGTCTTAGCAAATTAAAGTGTCTTTATTGGCTGCCACGTATCTTCCAAGTTTCATCAACATAAAGTGTTGCCTATAATCGATTGCATTCTTTATATTTCTTCCAAAGTCACTCCATTTCCTCATCATTATTCCTTTTGCCAAACCTCTTCGTATAATCTTTATCTAATTTATCTTTTATGCTATCGTCAAGCCAAAAATAAATTTTGTATCAAATTGTTTATAATTTGCGAGACTATTATAATTAATTCGATGTTTATGCAGTAAATATATAAGTTTAATTGTTTATAATATATTGGACGAGATGATTTTAGCCAAGTTAAGTTGCTTGAGTTGTGATATCACAACATAAAGTGTACGTTATATTATTATAATTAAAAATACATTTAAGAACTAGTCATATATATTATTTTGGGAGAAAAATATAGAAGGAAGTATACTCTGAAATTTTTATTTAAAAAAAAAAAGTGATTTTAATGTTATTTAGCAGAAAAATAAGCTCAGAATCTTTCAACACTTGCATTGTCTTCTGCTGTGACTAGGTACGAGACAGAAAGGCTGTTTTTAGTATTTGGGATTTTTTTGTCTTTTCTCGAATATAATTTAATTATTATTCTCCGGAAGAATATATTATATATATGTCTTTGATATTTTAAGCTGTGTAAGTGGATATTTTTAGTACATATATTTATTTAAGTAGATTACAATTAAATCTTTACATTTTTTAAAGAAAAGAATTTAATGGATCTTTGAAATTAGTCTTTTAATTTGCTTGCAGATATTAAATTATTTAATTTAAAAATTTCTAAAAGTTGTAATGGAGTGATACATTTTATATAAGTATGTTGTATATAATTTGATGTATCTACTAACCAACAAAAAAAGATAATTAATGTATTTTCTTTTTTTCATGTTATCAATTTTTGCTGAATAAATTAATATTAGTAAAGGTCTTGCAAAATTTTGCCACCACAAATTGCATGCGTTCTCCATGCTGAAATCTTAAATCAATTTTTTTATTTTATTTTGTTTTTATGATGGAGTGACTGAGAATGATGTCTAAACTGCAGGGTTTTATGTGCATCCTTAAATATTGATTTATTTAAAATACACACATATATATCATGCTCAATAGAATCCAATTTAATATAATTAATAGCAAAATTTTCATTAATTTTCTTGAAATTAGTGAGTATATCGCTTTATGTTATATTGTGAATTGTGCTTTACCAAACATAATATTAATTATATAAACTTTGTTGTATACACTATATATATGAACCAATGGTTTCGGGTACATTGTTCTAAAATTGGAACCTGAATCTATACTTGAACTTATTTGATTGGTTTTTACATTTTAAGAATTCGATTTGAAACATGTTTGACTAATTCCTGAAATTTAGAAACCTTAACCTAAACCGTAAATTCGGTTCCAGTTTCAAGTTTGATACCAGTATTGTTATAAAAAAGAAAAAAAAGTAGGGGTGCTTGCTAGTATTAGTAAAGGTTTTTTTAGAAATAACTTATGGGCTGAGACTCATTATTAAAAACTAAAAAGTGAAAATCAAATAACACTCAAATTAAAAACTGAAAATTGAAAAAGTCTGGTATACATTTTAAATTTAATTCTAAATTGTGAAATTTAAAATTATTTAATCGTTTTTTCTTATGATGAAATGGTCGAAAATGATATCTAAACTAGCAAAGTCTGGTATACATTTTAAAATATTTGATCTATTTAAAATACATACTACCAAACATTATGTTAATTATATAAAACTATGTTGTACATGCTACCAGCTTAGTAACTAGCTAATATCATCTAATTTTTATGATATACTATTATATTTGAAGAAGGGGAAGAAATAGAGAGCTAATATTTAAGGGGAAAAAAATGTTCAAGGGTGTAAACACAAAGGTACTACTACTACAACAAAAATCAAAGCTATTAAACAAAATACAAATATTTATCTTTTTAACTATATAATATACAAAATATTAAATACGATCAACATAATAATATTGGATACTCGACGATTTTTCAATAAATCATATATATAAAACTATATACACGAGTGACCCAACCTTTGGTTGACTATATTATATTAGGTAAGCTAATCCAAAACAAGTTGTATTAATAAATAACAATGTGATGCTTCAAGACATTAGAAAAAGAAAAAATAGATAAAAAAAAGGAATTAATAATTGGTCCCCTAAAACTAAAAATGGTGTGAATTATTGATGTAAAATGGTGATGTTATATTAATTATCTATTTTTGGTGATGTTATATTTATGGTATACTATTATTTACTTTTTGGTTGAGCCATCATTATCAATGGAGTGATCCATGCACATAACAATTTGGCAATGCACAGCTTTTACCAAATACTGGGCTGGGTCCTCTCCACTCGCCCTCGGGCCAACACAAGAATATATTCTCTTCTTGTAATTTCAACTTTCATGGAATTTACAGCTACTACTCATTCACCTTTGCAATAGTGTATTTCTCAATTCAAGTTTCTCCAATCATCTAGTCATCCTTTTTTAGGTTTTTCTACAAAATTTTAATATTTTTGCCTCTCGATGATGATTAGGTCAAGAGAAGTATGTGTGGAATTGACTGCATTATGTGTGAAAATGTTATCAAATGTAAGTCAATGAGATGTTGGTTGAAAGTCCACATCGAGTTCCTGCAACCCCTGTACATTTCGACATGTTTTAATATTCAATGTCTCATTTTATGGATGAAGATATATTTGTGAATACTCTCGCCAACCTCGTTTAACAGCTTAAATCCTTAATTTTTCCTTTCTGTATATTCCTTAGTTTTTATATCCTTTGATAAATTTGTAAATAATTCACTAAATATAAACGTGTCCAAGTTAACAAGCATTAAATAGAGAGCTAGCTCACGTGGCCTCAAAATAAAAAATAAAGAACTTAGTTTTACCGTCATATATCAAAGGTGACCCATAAAAGGGCAAAAGACGGGAACGACATACGATATATAGGAGGGTGGGGTGGATTGAGGGCAAGTGCTATTTGGAGAATTTAGCTTGTTGAAAAAAGGGTAAACATGTCAAAACATAACAATAACTTCTCTATAAAGATTCAAGCAAATCGTCAAGGTGACCTTATATCCCTATCTTTATAGTAACAGTTTGTTAGTCAAAGACTTAAAACATTATACTTGCACCAACAAAATATATATTAAAAATACAACAATATATTTTATGGTAATTGCGTCAAGTTCATCGAGTATTAATTTTACGTCTATTTTATAAATGTATTTAAAATGATTGAAGACTTTTCATCTTATCAAATGTATAAGGTCCTATTCGACAAAATAAGTTGTTTGAGTAGCGGATAACCTGTTTAGATAGTCGATGGTCGTTAGATGTTAGTTGTTAGCGAGATAAGCTGTTCAATCGAACAGTTGAATACTTGTATTCAATAAATTTAGTGGTTGAGTTAGTTGATTATTGTAAATTGACATAAAAGTATATAAATATTTTGCGAAATATAAATTAATGAAGGGATGTTTTTGTCAAAAAAAAAAAACAAAATACTACTCGTTAAATGTAAAAACTAATATTTTTAACTTTTCGAAACAATATTTGAAAAGTTATAAGTTAATGCAAACAATAGTCGAAACACTACCTTACCAATAGGGGTAAGTAGTGGAACCGAGTATACGGTTCCAAACCCGGACCCGATTTGGACTCGGTAGTCCGGAACGGGTCGAATTTTCGGGACTCGGTTGGAATCGGATGCTGAAAAGTTAAACCCGGATTCGAACTCGAATCATGTACCCGTATACTCGGTCTATATCCTATCTAGATATTAGAATATTTTCCTTAAAATAATAAATTTTATTTTAGAGAAAGAAAAAGACTATATATCAGTTTGCTTGGGTTGACTAGAAATACCATGATTTTGATATCAACAAAAGCTTATATATTGTTGTTTGCTTGGGCTGATTATCACCATTGCCAAGCCACATATATGTCAATGTCACTGTAAATTTGGTGGAGGTGAGGGAAGATCGTAACAAAAAAAAAAAGAAAAGATTGTAACCGAATTAAACTCAGCATGCTTCTTTGAAATCTAGTTACAATCTTTCTTGGTGTTTAGTAATTAATTTATTAGTGTTTTAATAAAACTGTAAATGTCATTGCAAAAAAGATGAAATATCTTTGTGGTTAATAATTAATTTCTTGGTGTTTAATAAAAGTAAAAAACATTCAAATGGTGAGTAGGTATCCGATCCTCGATCCGGTTCCTACCAAATTCGGACCGGTTTTAAAATTGAGGATTCGGTTATAATAGAATCCGGAATCGGATCCAGCCAAAACGACAGGATATCCGATTCCGCTAACCCCTACTTATCGGATATTAATATTTTTTAGTTAGTATTTTAACTTTATCAAAGCATTAGACGCTACTATAAAGCTTATTACCGAACCGAATAGGGCCTGGCCGAGAGATGACATATGCGAGAGAAAGAGGTTACCGAGAAACCTCTCCACCTAATATTACTTAAATCCTATCCTACAATTTTTTTTTTATTGTGAGTAAAAGATTAGGATAAATCTCAGTATACCTAAACATTTTATTTTATTCGATTTCAAATGGGAGAAAGAGACTTTACTCGAATCTTTGAATTATTTACCGGTTCATTAGACTCGCAAATCTCACCAACTGAAAATAAATTTCTTCAAAAAATAAAAAATAAAAAATAAACATTAAACAACAAAAAATTCCAACTTATTATAAAAAGATTAATGAAATGGAGGAGAGAGAGAGGGCTCGTTGGAGTGAAGACGTACTGAAGAGAAGAGAGAGAGAGTGTGTTTGTTTGTGTGAAGAATGTTCAGAAAGAGAGATAAATGTCTGTCATACTCAAATGTTTTTCTTCCTGAGAGGGCTTAAATTTGGTAAGCTTTAAAGCTTTTCCCAGAGAAACGATCATCATCTCTGATCTCTGACACTCAATTCCAATACCATTTCTGAATTCTGATCATCTCTTTTTCCCATTTTCAGATTTTTTTGGCGAATTTCACAAATACCCAAAAAGAATTATTAAAAAAAAAAATTGAACTCACGCACTTTCAGATTCTGTTTCGAAAATTTTTGGAGGTGGGTAAGTTGGGGGTTTGTTAGATTCTTTTTCGTCTTTGGTGGTATTCGAATTCCATTCGCTAGGTAGTTTCTGTTTGTGTTGGTTTTCCAAGGTATCTCTCTCTGCTTCTTCATCGTCATCTCTTCACCCCTTTGTTTTCTTCTCTCTCTAGAACTGCTCATGGCGTCATTCTACTTGCTTCCATGGAAAGTAGATTGAAATCATCGAATTGGTTAATCTTTTTTTCCCCTCAAAATCAACAAAAGCTTGAGAATTCTCGTCAATTTTTTTGTTCTTCTCTGTTTCTTGTAGTAGTCTGTTCTTCTGTGGTGAATTACAGGATTTGATTCATAAGCTTCTTGATGTCTATCTTCCCAACAAATTTTCATCTCTCATTTATGATCATCAACAACTGTTTTTTTTTTTGAAAATCTTTTGGGTTTTGTTTATTGATTTTTTAAAGTTGATGTTTTATAGCACTTCATTGAATTTTGCAGGAACAAGAACAAAGTGAAAACAACCCAATTTGGAAAGCTTTTTGCATGTGACGAGGTTGGTTTTTTCTTAAATGTTTCATTTTCTAGTCTTTATCACTGAACTGTACTTGAAATTTATAAAAAAAAAAAAAAATTAAGAAGAGGAAAATAAATGGAGTACTAGTACTAAATAAAAGGACCATCACTCATTTAACTTTGATGACAAATAAAATCAGTAATAATATTATTATGGCTGTCATTTGCTGGTAGGAGTTGAATTAGGATTAGCTATTGATATTTTGACATATTCCTCTGATATGTGCATTTTCTTTTTTCTCTTTTTATTTTTTTGGGCAATTTTATGATGTTAACAGAAACTCCAAGTGGGAGAAATTCCATGTGATAAGTGGTTGAGAAGTTGATAGCAAAATTTTGGATGGAAAAAGATTGCTGCGATTTGCCCTGTTTTTGTTCATTCCAATCCAGTTGAATTCACAAAGAAGGTAGATAGAGAGAGAGAGAGAGAGACAGCAGGAGAGTATGGAAGCAGAGGATCAGAAGGGTCTAGAGAGGGTTTTATCTCAGAAAGCCTTGGCAATGAGCAGTTCATTTCCTTGCCAAATTTGTGTGGTGGGTTTCCTGTGTGGAGTTTGCCTTACTTCTCTGTTCCTTGCTGGGCTTACTTCCTTTGGTAGCTTCGAATTTGGGGGAATTTCGTTTCGCCAAATTTCATCTTCAGTTTTGCCATGGAGTTCAAGCTCTCCAATTATCAGTAAGCTCACAATTCTCTCTGTTTTGTGCTAATTGTTTTGTTTTAGATTCGCTTTTGAGGTGGAATTTTGATATTTTTTTTAAAAGTAATGTTTGTGGTGGTGAATTCAGTTCATGATCATGAGAGAATTTGATATTGAAAATTGAAAAATGAATATGGTTGTTGATGGGCATGCATTTCGTTGGACACTTGAGAAATATATTTTATTTTCATGTACACATCGTCTAAAATAGAACTTAGTAACCTCTTTATAATTCAGAGGTAAGGCTGTGTATCTCTGACAATCACAACCTCCCCGCCAAAAAAAAAAAAAAAAAAAGAAGAACGAAACAAATAAGAAAAGGGAAAAGAAAAAGAGAAGCACTCGGGACAAGACTCTGGGGTTTTGGTTTGGTGTAGTTGAAGCCATGCATATGGTAAGAAGAAAATTGATTTCTATGTTCACTATCTATAGCTATTCAAACTAATTTTGCAACTGAATAATTGGTTTTTGTTCGAAACATATGTGATAACTATTTTTCCTGGACAACTGTTGCTGAGGGCAATACCGCAGATATAAGGCGTAGTTGGTTGTGAGGTGAATGCCAAAGTTTTGGGCACCTCTTCTTCATGCAAATAAGAGCAGCTTTTGTTTTAGCCATTTACGGTTGTTTTTCAAGCTTGTCTTTCTTTTATCTATTTCACAGACATGGTTACAATCGAAGACTGTACTACCCCTAAACCAAGAGGGGTGGAGGGTGATAATGTGAATCCGAAGGAAAGAAGAGGGTGTTCTGACGAGGAAAAGGTTTCACATCTATATTCATCCTGGACTGCAATTCTAAATGAATCCCAAGACCTATTGACAAGCTCGGGGACAAGAGTTCCAAAAGGCCCTCATATAGAGAACTGCAAAAGAAAAGTGGAGATAAACAAAAGGCTTGATACTCGTCTTGGTAATGAGACATTCCCTCCTTGGACCTTATGGCAAGGATCATTGGACATATACTCTGAGACAGCAGAGGATGAGCAGTTGAATTATATGAGGCATCAGGATATATCTGAAGGTGCTTATCCTCCTTGGGTATGTTTCTATGTAATTGAGGCCTTTGGTGAACTAATTAAATTGTGCTTTTTTATAGCATTATCACAAGCTTTTGAGGTAGGTTTGCTTAATTTTTCATCTTTCTTTTGTCATGTAGATTATGGGATCCGATGAAGAAAATTACCCCTTAACGAGGAAAGTGCAGCGGGATATATGGCTTCATCAGCACCCAGTGAACTGCCGTGATCCTCAGGTGAAGTTTCTTGTGGCTGATTGGGAGAGAATTCCCGGATTTGGCATTGGAGCTCAGATTGCCGGGATGGGTGGACTTCTTGCGCTCGCTGTTACAGAGAAGAGGGTACTTGTAACAAATTACTACAACCGTGCCAACCATGATGGCTGCAAAGGTAATAAATAGCTTGCACATTCTTTTCCTGGCGGGAGCCGAGTTTTAGAGTGCTAAACCAGAAGAAAACTATTGTCGAAAAAACTTTTCTGTTTTTTTGGATAAGGTAAGCGGGCCCTTTGTATGGGCTCTGATAGGGCACACACATGAGTTAGCGCACCAGGGCTTGGTGGGAGCACATCATCGACTGGGGCCCCAAAGGGACTTGATAAGCTTTGCACAATTCCCACAAGCAAGGGGAATTTTTGTCTCATGGAATTTGAACCTTGTCCAATACTTAGATGCACTAATTTAGACTGTCGAGGGAATGAGTGCTCCCAGTAACTTGGAGTAGACGACCAAGAATGGTTCTTGTTTTTTGTAATAAAAACTGATGTGCTTTTTTGTTTGGATATTAACAGGTTCATCTCGTGCAAGTTGGTCCTGTTACTTCCTTCCAGAAACATCCCAAGAATGCAGAGATCGTGCTTTCGAACTCATGAATCAAAAGGACGCCTGGGACAATGGGATCATCAAAGCAAACGAGAATTATACTTCTAAAGAAGTATGGTCTGGGCAAACTCCAAGGTTGTGAACAATCCATTTAACTTCATTTTTCGTAAGCTTAGCTTATGAAAATATTGATCAGTTAGTAATTATTACTACAGGAACTGGGGTACTCCTTGGAGTTACTTGCAACCTACCACTGAAATAAATGGGAGTTTTACTGCATTTCACCGGAAAATGGACCGTAGATGGTGGCGTTCACAGGTAAACATAGCCCGTAAAATGGATTTCTCATGCTTCTTACGCCTAATGTACACAGCATATATACTTACATGGACACTAAATAATTTTGGTTCTAAGTGAGCAGGATGTTATGATTTTACATGGTCAACCCCCTCTCTCTTTCCTTTTCTTCTTATACTCCAATCAGCCTAGCCATTATAGAGGCAATAACTAGACACCAAAAGCATTAGAAAGACTATTTTACCCCTTATTCTTGTAACACCAAGGACCATTTTGAAAGAGCTCAAAGGGTTTGATCATATATCCGTACCCTCAGGATGTAAATTCTTTCTTGGGGCCATAATCTATGAAACTCCACTTCCAATGGTGAAAATCAATTGTCGATCCAGAAAGATATACAGAGCAACCGCATGCAGCTATGGAAATCTTTGGGGATTTATATTATTTATTTTGAGAAATCATGATTGTACTAGCAAAAATATACTAATTTTGATTGGTGTATTTTAATTTTTATTCTTAAAATCCCCCATATTTTCATGGTAAGACTTTCCATTTAGTTATGCCAAGTTGCCAAGGTGCCCAACTGCCAATTCTGTATAGTTTTTGTCAGTGTATCTTGAATGAATAGATTCTATTTTCATCAAACATTTATTTCCTTATAAACTAACTATTGAAAAATGTGATGTTATGATTTTCTTTGATTGCTTAACGGCATGATTCGGGAGATGACAGCAATGTTTTTGTTAATAATTGTCAGGCTGTGCGATATCTGATGAGATTTCCGACTGACTACACGTGTCACTTAATGAACGTTGCTCGACATGCTGCATTTGGAAGGGAGGCAGCTGAAATGGTGCTTGCGAACAATAATGGAGAATGGGCTGAGGTAGGCAGCTCTTAATCCATCAAAGCTAGTTTATGATGACAAAAAGTTAAATGTATTTAGGATGATGTTTTTTGTGTCAAGTTGAGAGGCTGGCTAAATCCTTAGTATGAAACAAGTTTTTCTAGCTTCCCTGACAAAAATGTTTCATTTGTTCAAATTTGATCTTTGGTTATCCTCCACTTGATAAGAGGCTGGTGTTTGCTACAAGAACTTTGATCTTATAGCGATCATTCTATTTGGCAAAGTTATGCACCATCTCTCTAGTTCATTGTCCCAGAAATTTGGGTTGAAACACATGGCTTGGAAAAGCCCGTATATGCTATGGTAGCAACCTGTAGGTTATGGCATTGTTTCAGGATGCTAATATCTGATCGCAAATAGTACAATTATTTCCAAAACTGTGCTAGCTTATGGCATTGTTTAATAGCACAATCATTTCCAAAACTGTGCTTAATGATGGAATAGAGTTATGTCTTTTTTTTCTTTCCTTTTTTTCTCAATGAATAATCTTGCTCGATGCTTGGTACATAGCCCATCATGGTCTGTTTTTACCTATTCTCTGGCCACAAGATCAGGCATTGGTGGATGACATTAGCCTTTTTTTTTTAATATATATATAAAAACCGTGTTAGATAACGAATGAATTGAAAATTAGATAACATTAGAGAAGAAGGGTTAGAGGTGTTTCTTTTTGTTTTTAAGGATTACTCGTTTTTGGTCTTTTTACCCTTGATGTGGTTGGTTTCTTTGTAGGCCTTTTCCCTTTATTTTCTTCTTCTTTTTGTTAAGAATCAGGTGCGATATAGATTTATTCTTATTGGAGAATTATCTTTGTAAATATCGTATACCTTCTTATTAATGAAATTTCTCTTTCTATCAAAAAAGAAAAAAGAATAAGGTGATATAAGGATTTAATTGGGGGTCACCAACCACTACTAGTTTGCTATGTTTGTTCTTGTTTTTCCTTCATTTTCTTCTTCTCACCAAAACTTAACTTTAGAGTTCAGATGGGATCTAGTTTTATTGAATATTGAATATTGACTATTGAACGCGCATGCTTCTCCTCGTCTTACCTGGACCAGGGGCTGGGCTACAAAAGGAGCAACTCTCCTCATAGGATGTGTTTTTCTTAGATTATGGATCAATTTCTCTAGTATGAGAAATAATTATAAAATTGCTGAACTACTGGCATTTTCCCATTGACTATTGACCTTGTGACCTTGCTTGCAGCAGGAAGATACAGATCAACCTTCATCGGAAATTGAAAAGTATGTATGGTCGAATCACAAACCATGGATCCCGAGACCCCTCCTAAGCATGCATGTGCGCATGGGAGACAAGGCATGCGAGATGAAGGTGGTGGAGTTCAAAGATTACATGCGACTTGCAGACCGGCTAAGGAACCGGTTTCCAAACCTAAGGAGTATATGGCTATCCACAGAGATGCAAGAGGTCGTTGACCTAACCAAGGTCTACACCCCGTTAGGATGGACTTTCTACTTCACTGATGTGAGAAGGCAGGTGGGCAACATGAGCATGGCCGCATATGAGGCGAGCCTTGGGAGGAGGATGAGTACAGAGTATCCTCTCGTCAATTTCTTGATGGCGACTGAGGCCGATTTCTTCATTGGGGCATTGGGGTCCACATGGTGCTTCTTGATTGATGGGATGAGGAACACCGGAGGAAAGGTCATGGCCGGGTACTTGAGTGTCAACAAGGATAGGTTTTGGTGAAGGGAGGATCTGAGGGTGTAAATCCGATCACACGATTTTGCCTGTTTGTGTGTGTATATATGTGCCCATCTCGTTTGTACCTTGTAAGCTATATATTTTCTTGTCACACTTTTTTCCACTTTACACGTAGAGTTGAAGATTATACATGGAGATTCATAATGTATATATGCTTATAACAAATAAAAGTTCCAAATCCAGCCAATACATTTCACAAATTACGAGTCATCACTGTCTCACTCAATAATTTGCCATCTAGTTTTAATTAACCTCTCGGGTGTGCATAATTCAATTACAACTTTAATTGAACCGAGCCGAGCTAGCACAGTGAGCTCTTCCTTCAAACTCAAGTCAAACTAAGATTTGAGTTCAAACTCAAGCCGACTCATTTAGCTTCTCTAGCCATCGTTTTCGCTCGCCGTTTTGAGCTATTATAGAGTTTTGTTTTTAATCTGTTGCACCCTTTATTTCTTGAATTCATGACCAAATTTAGAAAATTTAGTTTGAATTTAGTGTTGACTTAGGAACCTTTTCCCCGAGAAAGATGAAATAATATCGAGAAGAGATTCGAGCCCAACTCGAACCTAAACTAGCTCAATGAGCTGCCCCAGCCGTACCTGAGCCACACTCATATCCAATCAATTACAACCCCAGACGTTAGCTCGATTTCAGTTCATGCAAAAACATTTAAACTAGGTTCAAGCCAACTAATGCAACATAAACAGGAACAAGATTCTCTGGCATTCATGGTAATCTGGGTTAAGCTGCTAGTCAACAGGCAAAATCCAAACTATACGTGAAAGGGGTATAAGGAGAGTAATTTTAAATTATATCTCCCTCTTGAATCTTTCCCCTCCTTCACATCAACTGATCCTTCAGAATTTGATGATGAGTTTCATGTCTGAAATATTCATATGAAGAATTAAGAAGATAATTAGTAATTTGGAATGTAATGATTAGGTCGGAACGTCACACCATTTCTTCGGTTGTATTCCATATGCTACTATTTATCCAATAAGCTTGTCAACGAAAAAATAGTTACTCAAACTTCGGAATGGCACCATTTGAGTCAAGTATTTACGAATTCATGTCAAAATCAAGTTGAATATGATTTCGTTTGTGCACGAATAAGGTTTGAACAATCCACTTCTTTAGGAGAAGGAAGAGAACAAAAAAAAAGAGGGAAGAAAAGGAAAGGAGCAATTAATTATGTGCGGTTCTCTAACATGTCAAATAAAGTTCCATATCACTCGTGTATAGATCACAATCAAATATACACTTTGCACCAAAATCAGGTGGAAAGGGAAAACAGGAGGGTTTAGATTAGAAAGCATCGGGGCAGGGGAGGGGGATGGATTGTAGTGCCCAGGCTTGATTCCTTTTCAATAAAGTTGACCATGTACCAGAATGATGTTTGCAGTTGTCAAATAAAACATCAGAATGTATTCATAATGACGAAAGCTGCATTCATATGTTCCCTCAACCAGCCTCAGATTCAGCAAAAGCAGCCAAGCAATTAAACATTGAAAGGGAAGACGTGAAAACCAGAAGAACTAACTATAACTTGTGAATCAGATTGAATAATTAATTAGATACATAAATTGGGAGCAAAAACAGAGTGGCCAAGAAGACAAGACATTCAGCTTCTACCTCATTTTTCACAACACATAATAGCAGAGGCTAGAGCAAATACAATGGAATGACAAAGCTCATTCAGGTTAACAACGTTAGATCTTGAATAGGTGAGAGCTTGTTACCCTCACCTTGTGTTTCACTCGAGATTGATCTTTCCCTGGGGAATTATTCAACTTCTCCATTCAACTTATGTCCGACCTCCCCATTGTTAGGACCGGTTGGTCTACGGGTTTTCTTGGTCTTAGCCCTCTTAGACTTCATCCGGCGTTTCTTCTCATTGGCATCAACCCAAGTGTAGCCTGATGGTATGGTGAATGGGTCAATGTCATCTCTATACCGATGACTTTGGCCCTCACTGTCACTTGATTGCACACTATGGCTCCCTCTCATCCATGATATCCATGATGTCGAACTCTCGGAGTCTTTGGACTTGGAGTCCTGAAAATGGGCGGGGCTAGAAAGAGGCGTTGAAAACTCCTCTACAGGCTGAAGCTCCTCAAATTTCGTGAAGGTGACAACCACTCTAATGGTAGGGACAATTGGGATGGCAACCTGCACAGAAAAATAGGAACTTAGAGTAGGAAGAAGAGGAGCAAACCCTACAGAAAGTGTACTTTTATCAGTTTATGGTCAATGCATCCCTAGGGTATCGTTATTAGCAAAAGAGTAGGAAAGACATTTGGATAAAATCTGCATTTTGAGCACCACAAAATAATCAATAGCCCAAAATAGAATGTGGGACACCATCTTCATTATCCAATTAATTTAACATAAAAAAGAACAGACTTAAGGAAGCCCTCATGCTACAGTACTCATCAACCCAAGGCCCCAGCCTTAATTGGCAAAGAGGTAACTCAACATCTTTAGGTAGTTATTGAATCCAAGGCACCCCAGCACAAAGAATAGCTTGACAAAAGAAACTCCAAATAGCCTTTCTATTCTAATGTTCTCCTCAATGCAATCTGTGATGAGATAGATGTAAAAAGACAATCAATGTCCTCCCACCGCCAAAAAAGGAAAAAACAAAGTTCAATAAATCTTGCCCATTGTAGTACAAGAGATAATTTATGCTCTTTTTTTTTTTTTTTTGCAAGCATCAATATACCGAATTACAAATCCACATCATGTTTGCCAGTGACAGCGGGGGTCCTCACCGTGTACTGATGACTTTGGCCCTCACTGACATCTTAATTGGCCCTCACTGTCATTTTTGCAAGCATCTCTCTCTATACCAAATTACAAATCCACTCATCCATCCAATATATAAAGCTGAAGGTGGTTATTTGTGAAAAATTTTAAGTACAGCGTGAGACTTGTCCTAAGGAACTGTCCACAGTCCACATATCTGATCACAATCTCATACTAGTTGTCAAAAATAATTAGCGGCGCCTTCAGGATATCTCCATAATAACATACAGAATCCTCAGCCAAAATCTAAGCATTTTGAGTAATAGAAAGAGGTGGCTTCAGTTGAATCCCTATCATCCAGGATTAACATCAACTCTCCAAGAATGCCAATAGTACAGGAAGAAATCATTTTAGTTGACAAGAGGTTTGCTACAATATCATGAAACAGGGGCTGTTATTGTTAAGTTGTTAACTACTCCTTGTACAAGTTAAGCCTACTCATCTTGAAGTATCCAAACCTATCTAGGGGAGCAAGCTATATTAAAATGTAACAGATCAACTACTTTGAATTTTGGACTAGGTATGTCATGCATTACAAGATCTTGAAATAACTAGTGTATGGTTCATAGTCTGTAGACAAGCAATCTCAAGCATATATTCCACTGTATAACAGGCATCATTGTTATTAACTAAATGGTTGGGAAGGGGGTATCTAGCATTCAGAAACGGAAGTTGATATTTACTTCTTTGACATTTAAAAGATCAAAAGAAATTCAAAACATTCAATCCAGTTTAATGGAGTAGAATTTGTGTGAGTAAAGCCATCATTACAAAGTTCATATGTGTAACAGCAAAAGACATTAGCTGTGAAATAAAACATACAAAAATACATTAGAACAGAAGACATAAGCCAAGACATGCACATACCTTTACAGGGAAGGTTCCAGAAGGTAGCTTGGTGGTTAAAAGCTCCCGGAGTCTCCTAACAGCCTTAACCTTATTTGCTAATATATCTAGCAAGGGTAGAAGCTCCTCGGTTTCTAAAGGAAAATCTGGTGTTAACCACAAAACAGGCCTCAGACCCTTCTTGTATTCACTCTCAAGCTTTGAGTCACTGGAAGAACCTTTCTTCTTTTTCTTCTGGGTGCTTTTATCTTTTCCCTTCTTGGCATCACCCACATCATCCTTCTCAAGCATTTTATGGTCGCCACTCTCAGGAGTGCGCTTTGAGAATTTCTTCAGAATCTTTGGATCCTCCGAATCATCAATTGAACCTTTTGAATTCTTCTTGCTCCAACCAAACCAACTTTTCTTCTCTTTAAAATTTCCATTGGATTCACTATTGTCAGAAGCTTCCCCTGCTCCATTTTCATGGCAATCAGCATCATCATGATCATCATTCTCACCCAAACCCTCAGAGTTTCCCATTCTAAGAGCCGAATCCAGCTGCTTTCTTTCTTCGGACGTTAACATGTCATCAAAATCATCATGCTCAACCCCATTTGGGAGCTTGTCTTCATGATCTACAGCAAAAAGCTCCTCATCTGTCATAGCACCAGGCACCCTCCTTGATTTCACACTCACCATTACATGAAGCATGTCATACACTTTTGCGTTCCAATCACCAACCATCTCGGTTCTCTCCTGGCGCCTCCAACTCAACTGGGGAACAAGCTCAGCCTGTGTCACATCGATGCCAGGTCTGTATGTGTTTGTCTGAGACATCAATGCCACTTCATGGGCAACTTCCACATCTGAAGGTTGTGCACCTGCTCCTTCCAATGCATTGGTGATTTCTTTCTCCTTGTGAGCAAGGACAATCAAAGAGCCCGAAGGCAAAGAGATATTACCATCATCCGAGGAATAACCCTCTCCCAGGAACAAAAATGTCTGATCAGACCGTTGAATGCGAAACCCATCAAACCCTGCTAGAGTCATATCAGCACGAAGGTTAGACCCACGTTTCCAAATGCGGTACGTATCTGATGGGGCAATCCGACCAATGAAAGGAATAACCGAGCTCTCAAAATTAAAGGATATTTCCATGTAAAAGTCACGGATTCTAGCTGTAGAAGTAACAATGCGGGAAGCCGCCTGCACCACTTTGCCCAAGCAAAGGGTTGGTAATATTTCGCAATTACCATAGCAATTTGATCCTCTCTTGTGCAAACAGCTTCTTGGAGAGCATTCCATCCATTATCATTCTGCAAACTCCAGTCAGCGCCGGCTGACATCAAAATCTCTGCCGATATTGGATCCCTCAGGTGCACAGCAAGATGTAGTGGAGTATCACGGCCTGGGACATCACGCCGATCAACCATAGCTGAAAATTCATCAGCCTGAAGCTCAGCAGCCAGAGACTCTGCCTCAGTAGTAACCTCTCCTGCCTTAGCTAACTTAGGAAGGGACGAGATAATACACTTCAAAGCTGCATAATCTCGACTAAGAACAGCCAGATGCACTGGGCTATGAGCATATTTTGATAATTCTTCCATTGATTCTCACACTGTATTCCCTGCTTCGTTCCCCTTCTCTATTTAGCAGATTTTTGAACTCTAAACTATTGTTTCTTCCATTTTCCAGTAGAAATTCCATAAATTCTCATGCTTTTGAAACAGAAAGCCTCAATTAACTGACAAAATATGAACTGACCCACAGATTCAACCTTCAAAAATCAAAACCCTGGCTTCATAAAAATTTACCAACTTCCTCCACAGCATCAAATTCCAATAATTGGCGTCGATCTTAACAGATAATACAAAGAAAGAGTCACAGAACCCAAATCTGCAAATGGGTATGCCAGAAAAATCATGAATTTAAAAAAAAAATTTACTCGCTCCAGAATCAAGACTAGTTTCAAGTAGGCACCATCAAATTGAACAGAAACATATCAGATTAGGAACCCCGTAAAAGAATATTTGCACAATACTTCGCCAGAGAAAGATGGCAGAAAAATGCAAAGACTTACAAGCGAAGAGGAAGATGGGAACTGAGAGTTCGAAGTGGGCATCGAGTAGATGGGATTCTTCTTCGTTAACCTCTGATTCCTTCGCGAGAAGGGGCAGAGAGAAAGACAAGAAAAGCAAAAAGCGAATGGGAGTAGATAATAAAGAGCCTGCCTCTCTCTCTTTCTTGAGCTGAGGCTGAACTCGTCTTTTGCAAAGAGAAAGGTACGAATGAACTTTCTCTCTTTTCTTTCCTGGCCCTTCGCTCACTCTTGCTTCTCTTCCTCACACTCGCTCCTCTACTGGCTACAGTAGGCGAGAGGGAGAAAGAACCATTGTGTCATTTGTGTTTGTCTCTTTTGTTAGTTTTTTTGTTAGTGTTTCTGTCTTTCCCTGTTCCAGTAATTGTCTGGGACATCCATGAGTACAGCATCATTGTGGACTTCTAGCTTAAAAACCTACAACCCAAAAGTCGTGCTATCCAATTGCAAAAACATCAAATTGAAACAAACAAATAAATTATCCTACAAATGTTTTCCAATTAATGAATGTAGTGCATTTGTTAGCACAATATGTTTGCTTCCCAAGAGCTTGGGTTTAAGTCATGTCACCGACAAGTATTAAACTATTTGCAACATTAAATTTTACTTGTCAATACAAAATGCTCAATATATTTTTTTGTTTTGGGAAAATTGAGATTTAGGCCATTACCAGACCTAAGTTAAAGTATACACCAACTTGGGTTGGGCTTGGTCTAGGTTTAAGTTTGATTGGTTCAAATTATATAGGGGAATTACTTAATTGACCTTATCACTTTGAACCGAGATGGAGACACAGAATCGGGAAGGGAAACTGTTCTTCCAGATAGGAAGCTGAAGAGAGAGGTGACCGTTGAGGGCTTGTGTTTGGTCGGCGTCGTCAAAAGATTGGAAATTGTCAACGAGAGAGGAAGATGGAGATAATGATCATTGTAATAGGATTTGTTTGGTCGGGGCGGCACCAAAGGAGGGGGAAGTGTTCGAGGAAAGACAGATCACAACTGCTTATTGGGTTTGTGTTTGGTTGGCGGCATCGAAGGAGGTGGAAGCATCGGAAGCACTACTTCAAAGAATTTCAAGCCGATGAATATGAGATTTGTGATCACTGTTGTTGTATATGATTCCTATAAATGTCTGTAGTGTAGGTAGTATTTTTTTTTTTTTTGATTATTTCATTTGCTTCAAAGTGAACGAATTGCATTAGATGCGCAGATGTTGTAGTTTGGATTTACAAGCAATGTGTTCAATAATGTGAATGAGTACTATAATTGTAAAGGTCAAACAATCAAATTGAATAATGCACCTAATCATGATATAAATGTAGTAAACTTATGATAAAATTAAGCTGTGAAAAAAATATTTTATAGTGCAATTGTGTTCATCGAAACTATACTGAATGTTATTGCTATTGCTATTGCTAACAGGTAAATAATAAAAGTTTCGTGTCTATGCCTATTTAACATGCATGCCTTCAAATGCCTATGCCTATTTCACATATCTTCAAATTGAGATCAAAATATACTATAATGGGGAATAATTGATAACAATATGATATGTGCAGAACCCATGCTAGAAAAGGGGATAGTCAAAGTTGTACGTTCATTAGTTTGGAATATCTCATGAACGACGTAATATAACAAATTTAGAGCGGGAGGGAGAGATACTCTTTTTGACATTAGTAATGTAGACACGAGGTTATGCACGAGTAAGTGAGTATTTTGTTAATAAAGGAAAAAATAACTTTGCACAGCACCCATGTGTAATTGGGGCTCACAATCGAAACATACTAAATTAAATATTTTTTTCTCTACGAGTGAATAAAATGTAAATATTAACAGATAAAACTTTATATATCTATGCAGAGAATAGAATCGAAGTTCATATTATAGTTAAACATGGAGTAACTTACCATAGTAAAAAAACAAAAGATTATACCAAATATAATTTTCCAAACATCTTATATACACTTGGAAATATCCGTTCTTCGTAATATGTCAACAAATGATTGGACGAATGGAAAAATAAGGGGATTTTGTGGGCCTAATCTTTCTCTCTTCTAAAAGTATATGCTACTAAGAAGCATTTAAGAATTTACATATATTTTTACATTATCCATGGACGTAATATACGTACCCTCCCCACCCCTAACCCCTACCCCACCATAATGAATGATTAGATACTATGTACTTTATTTAGGGGGATGTTAGATTGGCATACATACATTATAAAGTAGGAGGCAAGGGGTTGTGTGAAGTATCTCAAATGGTATAGTTTGAAGCGTATTATTTTTCTTATATAGTTATTTATGTGGTATTATATGGTTTTTGTGATTGTATTGTTATTGTTGTACGATTCTTTATGTTGTTTTATCTGCTTAATGCGGGTGCTTGTGATTGCATATGAAAATGAGGACAGCAGGCAAACATAAAAGGTGTGCCAAAAAGGGTTACGAAAGAAAATGGCCAATCTGAGAAGAATAGTACATGTGGGGAAGTATGTAAAGCGGAGCAGGTGACATCATCCTTTGACAGCGGTTACATTTGCGAGGATGCTAAAGACACTTGATAGGCCCACAAGCACACACATATAATACTATAATACATCAAGATCGTCCTTATAAGAGCAAGGTAAAATTATTGGATTATATCCCTTCAAAATTTATTAAGTGAATCAAGATTCATAATTAAAATTAATGTAAACTAAAATATTATCTAATCTAATGGATAATTAATTAAAAAATTAAGTAAATCGAGTAATATTCCAATCCAAGTATCAATTCAAACACTTTTTTTAATTGGTTATTTTAAAACGGACAATCGAATTATCAAAACTCATTTTTAAGGTGGACTGAAATACCTAAAATTAATCAATTATCGTTTCGCGTAACCCATGTTGACGAACATGTATTACTCTTGGATCACATTTATACATAAAATAGGAAGCGGATCGCGAAAACCGAGCAGAAAATGAAAAGCTGCGCAAAAGCTACCAACATGGACCACGTTCGTCAACATGGGCCAATCGGTGTTGCTTGCTTCCAGGCATGAGCTAAATTGTTTTGGTCATAACTTCCTCGCCCGATGTCCAAATGATGCGCTTCTTTATTTGATGGAAAACTCATTGAGTCTAATTTCTAATACATTCGAGTATTATGTATATTTCATGAGTGTTGGAAAAACATAAGTCAAAGAGTAAAGAAGTGTCTATTATCGCACATTACTTACTTTCCGGCTCATATCTTTTTCATTCCTTATCAAAATTGAGTTTATAATATGTCATTAAAAAGCTATTCAATAAAGAAATTAGAAACATAGACTCAAAAAAGCTTTGGACTAAAAATGTGGCTAAAAACTAGGTCTAAATCACTACATAAATAGACCAAAAACACAAAACCAAGGTGTAAAGTATAAATGGGGCATAAATTACATAAATACTCATATAAATCCTCAAAAATGATAATTAACATCCCATAAAATCTAATGCAAATAAAGCACTTATCAACACCGAAAGTAACGATTTGGATAAATCTCCATGTCGATTAAGCATGGATTTGATAGTGAGGTTGTCGATACCGAGGATGTTTCGTTGAGGATACAAGCACTAAAAGCGGTAAGAAGGAGAGGTTTATATGTAATCAAGGTACAATCACTACTACGAAATGACTTTTAACGACAAGTTTTTAATGATGGTTATAATGAAAAATCGTTGTAAAAACTAATGCGAGTGGCATTTTTATAAAAATAAGCAACTTTTAATGCATATATGATGACAATTATTTAGTTGAACCATTGTCAAAGGTGGAAAGTCCACTTTTAACTACGGTTCATTAAAAGAACTGTCATCAAAGGTGCATATATGATGACGGTTCTTTCATTGAACCGTAATCAAAAGTCTTCGAAGCAAAAAACCCACGACCAATCTGCTACTTTCGGTCTCTCTACTCTCACTCTCACTTTGGTCTCTATGCTCTTTGTGGTCTCCCTTGCTCTCCTCTCTCTGCTCTATGTTGTCTTTTCGTCGTCGTCGGTGGTTTTCGACGTGCCGTTGTCGCTTCGTTCTCTCCACTCTCTGCTCGTGCTCGAATCAACTTATTGGTCTTATGGTATATCTTAGTATTTCGCTTCTCACTCTCGTCGTCGTTGTTGCTCCCTCTCTCTCACTCTCGCCAACCGGTGTGTAACTCATCTCTCCCTCTCTTATTTTGTACTCTACTAAATGAAATGTGTAAATGTGGCATGATATATGGTCGTCAAAGGTTCTTTTTACTCTCGTCATCGAAGGTTTAGGATTTTAATAGTAGCATGCTAAATAAAGTTTAGGGTTTTTGGATTTCAACAAGTGGGATGCTTTGCAAAGAGTTTAGAAACTGGTTTTTTCACATTTTATTGGTTTATCGAAGTTTCTTTATGGTCTATCTAAAAATGAAATGTGTACATATGTCGTGCCCTGCCATAAATGGATGTTGGGTTAAGTTAGTCTACACTTGTATATTATTCAACTATTTCACTGAATTCACTAATTTAGTGGGCATAAACAATTTGTGAAATTAGACATGTGTTATGAATGAAACTAAACCATGGACTACATATAGTTAGTTTACACTTGTATATTATTCAACTATCCGAAACTTTATTTCACCATATTTTTGCACATAATGAACATGATAAGACTTCATTTTGTATTTGATGTTAAGTTAGATGTATTTGAACTTAATAAAATTTATTTGTAAGATATTTCTATCACACAAATATCAATAGGATGAAGTTCTAATTCACATGGATATCAGTTTGTAACAAATTTAGGAAGATTACATTTAGATATGCATGCCAAAAATTGTAAATAAATGTGATCGTGGAAAGTGGAGTATAAAAAAATGTTATACATGTTTATTTCTCAAGAGTTGTATAATTGCTTGCAATATAAAATGGATCCTTCCCAAAATATAAAAAATATCGAGGGACGAACAATGATGAACAAGGAGAAGTTGGCCCGTAGTAGAGACGATCCAACTCTCCTTGCACGGTCCGATTTGACAGCACGAAAATGTTGTAGGTGATTATGCAACTCACTTTATGAGCTATGTTGGTACGGCAACCTGCACATACGTGAACATCAACTACAAAAGTTGGGGTACTGATCCCGATTCGATTAAGTACAACCTTTGGAATGATATTCGAGTAAATGTACTACATCTCGGGTTAGAATTTCAACTTATTGTAAATGATTAATATGTACTAATGCATGTCGTTAATGTGTTTTGAAAACGTTCATCTTGGACATTAAAGAATTTAATATCCCCTTGGTGAGATACAAGACCCTAATGTCGACGGCGAAAAAAATTAAAAACTTCAAGTATCGCATTGCCGCTATTTGGGTCTACCAAAAAGGAAGATAAAGGCACAAGGTAGACCCCAGGAGGTCTACAACTTCGTCATCGAGGAGGACCGGAGAACGTTTGAAACATATGTCTCCTCTCCGGAATACGAGATAATTTATCATTTGTGATCTTTTTCGATTTAATTCTTATTTACTGATATTTTTGTTATCTTAATTACTTGTGCACGTAAGAGGTGAAGCCAACCGGAAGAGGATTAAGGGCAATGCATATCCCTATACGATATCCCGTGGGGAATATGCGAAGTTGGAGGACAAGTTGTACAAGCGAAGCTTGAACAACTTCAAAGCGCATCCTGTAAAGGTTCCATCACAAATACTTCGCGGCTCACTATCGAGAGGGACGAGTCGTGGGTTGAAGGAAGAAAGAAGAAAGATGACACATTCACTACGACCGAAGTAGAATCTATTGTGCAGCGACTCGTGAGTTTTTTTACTATTTTCTTTATTTATTTTGAGAACTTATTGGGTTTAGTATATGAATTGCCAAATGATAATTTATTTCCTTCTTACAAGAGTCTTTGTCACGGACATCAACGTCGAAATCGTTGACACCACCGGGAGGAGGGACAAGTTAGCCTTGGCCTTAGAAAAGATGAGCATCCCGGTCGTGTTCGAGTCGTCGGTGGGAGGGTAAGGATAGTTGAGAACTTTGGGGTTAGGAAGAAACGCCCTGTCTTTTCCAGCCAAGTGGATATGGGGGCCCAAATGGCCCAAAAGGCCGCCCAAATGCAGTCCTAATAGTCCCAAATGGCTGCACAAATGGAAGAGATGAGGGAACAAATGAGGGCAGAGATAAAGGCCCAAATGCATGCCCGAGATGAAGGAATGCGTCATGGCGTACTTCAACAACATGGATATGTCGGCACCCAACTTAGATGATTTACGTCCATTCTCACCTCGGACACCGACGAGCGAACGCGAGCTCACCCGTTGACCAATTCGAAATTATGGTGGAGGTAATTCATATTTTGCTACATAATTATATTTACATGCATGTTTATATTTTGACTAATTGGTGTATACTTTTGTTGAATGAATGGTGTATATTGTGTGATTGTTGTGGAACTCGACGTCCGGCCGTTGAGTAATTAGTTAAAGTATGTTTTTGTTATTTCGGATGAGGGCCGTTATCTCAGGAAAATGTCTACTTTTAAGGGAAACTATGTCCATTTATTTTCAGGATTATTAGTTAGTTTAACTTCTATCTCAAGGATTATTCTAATTGTTATGCTTATTCTTATGCAGCCGACGCAGTGCATGCTAGCTTCTCATCACCCTCCCCTACATCATTGTTGAGACCAAAATGATGATATTTTTAGTACCCTTTTACATCTTATTTTGTTCGTAATAATTATTAATTTAGGATTTCTAATTTAATTTATTTTATTTTTATAGGGAATGTGGAAAAATCTGAAAAGCAAGAATAAAAGCGGAAAATTGAAGAATTGGATCGAAACCGGGCCAAACCGACCATTTGTCGTGCACGTGAGCCTTTTGTCCCGTCAAAACTAGTCCATCCTCTTTCACGCGGGCTTCATTTCCTCCTTTGCCAGCCCAAGACATCTCCCTCCCCTCATCTTCCTCACTCCTCTCTTTCCCCTTCCATAAGCCAAACTCTCACAAACCTTAATTGCCTCTCTTTTCCTCACGCCAAAACCGAAGACTCCACCTCCATCCGGACTCATCTCTCACCCATCCCATGCTCGCTACTCCTCTACCCTTCTCTTCTCTTCAGTCTATCACCAATCCCGAAAACCCTAACCCCATTCCTCTCTTTCTCACCCGGAAATCAAGCTCTCCACGCCCTTCAAACTCCTTGACTTTTTCAGTCGAACTCGACAACCAAGTTATATGTCCTCTTCGAATTCTAGCAGACAATGTAAGACCTTCGAGACTCGAACAAAGGGGAGACGAAGAGGATAAAAGGGAGCAGCGAGATAGCACACAAGTGGGAGGTCGAACGACGGAGGCAAAGTTGTGACAGACCGGAGCCGAGCCAAGGTCCAAGGTCCAAGTTTAGGTTTAGCTTTTGTTCTTCAAATTTCAGTTCTAATTCCTCAAATCTTAGTTTCCTAGTTTCAAGTTTTCAATTCGTAATTTCGCAATTTATACTTTACAAGTAAAACTCTTCAGTTTTGAATTCAATTAATGTACTTAAAGTTCGAGGTCTGTTGGTGTTGGTTTGTGTTATTGATTCCGAGTTATTATTGGAACCGAGTTGTCTGGTATAATCCTCTAAATTTTGCTTCTTGATTTTCGGCTTCTACACTTTCGGTTTTGATAGTTTGATTTTGATTTAGTTGCATTGTTTAGTTTTCGAATCTGGTGTGTGTGGTTTTGATTGCCTTTCACTTGCTGGAATTTACTAATGTCAAAGTTAATCTTTTGATTTTCTCGTTTCGGGATGTTGAGTTTAGTTTGTGGTTAATTCGTTTTGAGTTCATGTTAGTTTAGGTTAGTTATAGTTTTAAGTTTTCAGTTTCTATTAGCAATTTGTTAGTAATTTGATTTAGTTAATTTAAGTTTTTAGATTTAAGTCTTAAATTCGAGTCACAACCTGATTTTAATTTAGTCCATCTCTATGGTTCGACAAATCCTCGTACTTCCTAAAATCAATCTAACAATCATATTGTAGCATCGAGTGTTGTTTATCCGTGGAGGCCAAATACCGTTGTTCACGGGGCACCCTTTTAGCCGATCAGGTGAGGGTGAGTGTAAGAAGTCCAAGCAAGGGAAAGACAACTGTGAGTTTTCGATCCAGTCACCGGACCTCCACAGTATTGACGACGCAGATCAACACTTTTGTTCCTTAGCCCAAGAGTTTGGTCATCCTCTCTACAAAATATTAGATTTAACTCGTTGTTAATATCACGTATATATATTTTCTAATTCGTGTATTATGGTCGAACTAGGATATTGGGGACAAATCCGAGAGTGGGATGAAGGGCACTCCCAACTACCTCAATTGGCACAAGCAACTATTCAGCAGCCGCCCAATCGTCGTCCAAAACAGTCCCCTCCCGTATCCACTAACGACTCTCGTATGGATTGGTGTTCTATTCTCGCAAAGTCATGTGAAGACTTTGTCGAAGATACAACATTGGAAATCACAATGTCACGTCATGTGTTTGGGCTATTTGATGGGGACAACGGACATGACCTTATATGTTTTCTCGGACAACATAATGCAATTTTTGGAGATGTAAGAGATCGACGTATTTGCTATTATGCTTGGCATTATGTGAGTTACTATATTCATAAGTTTATTTTTTAACTATTAATTTCAATACCTAACTATATAAAATTAATATGTAATAGGTGGCTCCACGAGATGGAAAACGATTCGGTTTAGTTTCTCAATCGTAATTTCATTCAAGAAATAGGGCAAGGAACTAAGAACCAATTTGATTATATTGAAAAAGTCATGAAACATAATGTGCATAAAACATGTTACTTGGCATCGTTCATTGAGGGGTAAGTGTACAAATAAACTTAAATATAGTTTTTATGGTGTTACATATTTATAAATATGTTATTTGTGTCGATGTAGGTCACACTCGGATGCTTGTTGCCATATTTCCAAGGAGCAATGTCGCGTATTGGCTCGATCCTCTAGATCAAACCGTGAGGAAAGATATCAAGGCCGTATTGGACTCATGAGTTCATTTCATATTTTTTGTTAATTATTATTCTTTTCAATTGTATGTTTAATTTGAATTTTATTTTTTCGATTAAAAAATAATGCTCTAGTAATATGTGATTGTAAGGGAGGCATGAGAGGCTCACGTGTGAGATCAAACCCCCAAATTGTCCCCTGTAAAAGTGAGGTTCTCTTGCTTAGTGTTAAATTTAATTTTTCATTTGGTATTATTTGTTAGCTGCATAAACTACTAATGAATTGTCCATGTATTGGGAATTTTATAATTTTAGTGCCACAAACAAAATGAGAACGTGGAGTGTGACTTCTACATTCTTCATTACAGAAAGAGATTGTGATCCAACTCAATTTAAAGCAATCTAATCCTAAAGAGGTACTTACACTCGCACTTATATTTGATTATGAAAAAATTAAATTTTTTAATGTTCTTTTGAGCTTAATTAACACTTGTATTTGACCTAATGAATATGTCTTTTATAGAATTGGTCACAATATTTCCCGGGAAGAACCCACCAACTTCTTATATAGATGAAGTGCTCAATGAGTTAAAACAAGGTTGGACAAAGTTTGTATATAACCGTATAAAGACATAGGTATATATTTACACTTATTCTTCATTATTTGATTTGTCAAGTTTGTGATTTACATAGGCATACAGTTACATAGGTATATATTTACATAGGTATACAATTACATAAGTATATATTTACACTTTTTTCATTGTTTTAATGTACCATATACAACTTTGTGTGATGAATCTGGTTTGTATATATTCTGGTCAATACTCGTTGGATTCTGGTTTGTATATATTATGAAAGAGTTTGTGTAAATTGTTGTATATGTTATTTGTACTATACAAGGGGTAAGAAAACACAAAAATAATTCAAAAAATAATTTATACCTATTACTATAGTTCTTAAGGAACAATCATAGTAATAGCTGTAAATTATAACCCATTACTACGGTTGTTAGTCAAGAACCGTATTCGTAGGTATGGGCCAAACATTTTGGCCAGAATTGGCCGTTTTGGGGCTGGACCTATTACTACGGTTCTTAGTGGAGAACGATAGTAATATCTTGGCCTATTACTACGGTTGTTAGTTTATAACCGTGGTAATATGTCTCTATTACTACAGCTTGTTTAAACAACCGTAGTAATAGGTGGTCATTTACTATGATTGTGAAGTGTAGTAAAAGATGTCCATCTACAGTGGATGCATACATGACACTAGATAACCGTAATTAAAGGTCTTTTAGAACCGTAGTTAAAAATGGTTCCTCGTAGTAATGAGTGTTTATGCGTAATGCTACTACCGACGGTGTGATAGTTGTTGATAAGTTGGGCTCATTGAGGGGAATTGTTCCACCAAATGTGAGAGAGAGGTGCACCCTAGGAACAATTGTCAAGTTCAACAAAAGGTTGATCGATTTCCACATAGCAATGATTGCATGTAATGATGATGAATCCAAGTGCTCCAAGTATCAAACATTTTACATGTAGATGAAGTTGACAACCACCCTTCTCCAATTGTGGGCGCCCGAAGGAATGCCTTTAGGCTAGCAGACATGTTGGTTCACCTTTCAATCTTCAATGTTACGTTGATTACCGGTTCTCAGCTACTAGTAAGATTGTTAACTTTGAAGTTAAAGGGAGTCCCTTGAAGTTGGGGCTCGGTGAAACGATGAATGGATGAGTATGTGGCGAGGAGGAATGGTAAAGGGATGTCGAAGAAGGGCGGCAAGCATAAACCCGTGGTTAAGAACTATATTGAGGTGTTGAAGGAGTTGCAAGGCAATAGTGAGTGAGATCAGCTCCCGGCTTAGCCGAGACTTTATGTTCGGTTTGTCATAAGTAGTCCGATGTTCCTCATACCCCTTACTATCTTACATTGAATGTCGAGCGTTACATGTAGGACCTCGATCATATTGGAGAATATTCTTGGATCGAGGCTGTTTGGCGCTTCCTTATTGAAGCCATTGTGAATATGCACTGCAAATTGTCAAATTGTGTTTCGGATGTACAAATGAATGGATTCTTCCTCCTCATTAAGGTATGTGTGTTTTTGCTTATATTTAATGATTATAACTTTTTGTCTCCTCAATAATGTTAAGGGTATTCTGTAAGTTTTTCAATCAACTAACACAATTGCATGGAAGCAAACACACACATGAATTGACACATTTTTTCAGTATAGCGTTCTCATTTTAAAACTCTAGCTTACTATACTTCATATACGTTGAAGAGTCGTCTTCAAGTCTTATGCAAGAGTATGAATTGGGTTGCATACTCATTTTAATATGTTCGAATGATTTTACATTTTACATGCTTAAGTGAACGTGTAAGTTTAACTGGGTTTGATATATGGTTTCCTCGTTTATGATTATGTTGCTGGTCACGCATATGCATACTTATAACTGGATGTAATCTTCATCAACATACACACATCATTCATGAACTAAAAGTACGCTAACTTTTAAACCCCTGCATTTTGATTGGGTGTATAAAAGTGTCTAATATACTAGAAGTGTTATCACAAATGTCCGTTGGTCACAATCACCTGCCCTTATAAGCATGATGTACACTCGAACACTAGGGATGCTTGCATCATTAAGAGTGAAAAGAGTAATTATGTTGGTTGTTTTATGTCAAGTATATCGTCATTGGAAATTACATGGCCGACTTAACTACACATGTTGTTATTGTAGTTTCTAATATTTATTGTTGACTTTTCAATTGTCTTGTTGTCGATCTTGAGTAACAAAACTTTTGTATACATCCTTAATATGATGTGGAAAACATAGAATACTATTACTTAGTTATTGGTTTTGGTTTGCGAGATGTTTTATCGGTATGAACTAGTCAATCTATATAATCGATTGCATTATTTAGGCCTATTTGTATAAATAATGTCATTTACTCTAATGTTCCACCAATACTGTACTAGCCTTGAGTGAAATATTTTTGCAGAATGGTTGTCCATTGTGGATACATTCATACTTCTTACATGGACACGATTAGTTAAACAAGCTCCTCGGTGTTGGTCCGGTTCTACGAACACACCACATGCTCTACATAGTATGATGAGAGGGTCTTCCCCTACATAGCTAGCTAGGCAATTGTAAATAGTAGAGAAAGGTACCATGCGTTTCATCCCGTGGAAGGAATCAAGGAGTCCGAGGTATATAGTTTAAGGCATATATTGTTTATTCCGTTTCACATATTGTAAATGAACCTCGTATTCGAAGGCTGTGATTTTGATTTTAATGCACATTGTCTCCCTGTAGTAGATTATACTAGTGCTTCATCCTTGCCAAGAGGAGTTACCTGAACCTATCATCGGGAAATTCATGTAGAAGGATAAGTTCCGAGTACTATATTGATGATGGGGAGGTAAACGAGCTCTTTTTGCTAATTTTTGGCTTTTGATGGTAAGTAGCATATGGTATCCTTTGTTGCTGCATTGCGATTACTTTCTCACGTTGCTCAATACTTGTACGCATGGGGTATTGACCTATGATGAGAGGTTGCGGCGTTCATGAGAGAAGTTCAAGAAAGAGAAGGGAGCCCATGATGTGGCAAGGACACAAGTGCAATTCTTAATGAGACATGTTGAAAAAACTAGCGTTGAAGCTCGTCAATTATTGTTGTGGTACTGATCCTAGGGAAATTACCAAGGATGAGAACATTCATTCAGGGAATATCCATCGCCCGAGGATACAAGGGATAATTTGCCACCATAGAACATGTACAACGCTATCATTCGTAGGTCATTTCTTGCCCTCCCTGCATTTACAACCCACAAGCATGAAACATAGCTTACAACTACTTAAACATTATACCTGCCATTCATGTCATACACCATAATGCACAACAAAGTCTGCTTACTTTTGGTGTGCTAAACCATGCAACCCAACATAAAAACATGTATCCCTAACAACCTATACTATAACAAATCGCTAAGCATATAAACTAAAATCGAACACAATCATTAAGTAATGTTTAATCTCTATTTTTTTTTGAAGTAATGTCCAATCTCATCGACCTAATATCACAATGACACACAACATAAACATGGCAAATAAATAACATCAAAGCCATGAAAACATACAACAAAAATGAACCCCTGAATTTTATGACCCCAACATCAATTAACATATTTGCAAAAATCAAAGTTAATTCCATGCTGTGCAACAAAGAATGAGAGAACACAATAAAATTGTTACATATTTTAGACAATACAATTCAATCGAAAATACAATGCATACTCTTATAATTTGGTCGAAATGTGTCGAACTCACCTCAACACATCCAATTGGTTTCTAATATCAACCTAAATATCAATACCCATGAAATATAATTTGAATTTACAGATGACATATTAATCTTATTCATTGCATTAACCTAAACTCATATCAATACAGCTTTGCCTTTTTGCTTAAATACAAAAAAATTTCACCATTTGCAACCCATTTAACAAACCATCACTTACCTCCATAATATTGACCTAAGTTAGTCGATGTCTCCAACATCATCCCACCCGTCTGATCTCCATCTGCCCACCTTCGTTATTTTCCCTTCTTTCATTTGTTGCAGATATACTTCCCCTCATCCCTCTTCATTTGTTTCGCTTCGCTCTGTATGTCTGTCAATATCAAAAGGCAATCCTCTCTATTTGATTTTTTATAGCTAAAAAATTTAGGCCAATTATGACATTTCATTTCTTCAAGGGCAACTTAATAATTTTAAAGAAATTCCACGCCTCAGATTCATTTTTGGCTAGCCTCGTACACAACACGTTAATTGCAAGGCATGGCCTCAAGTGAAAATAATGATTTCAAGTTCTATAAATTACTTTAACATTTTATCCAAAATACTAAACACTAATTTGTAACATACTCAATAGGATAAGATTTAAAAAACAAAATAGGAAATGTAAAAATAACAATAAGAAAATTGGATTAAAAAACAATAAGGAAAAGAAAAGACTGGAGAGGCAAGTGAGGAATGTTGAATACTTGGCCTCAGGATATTTGGATTGGAGGTTAAGGGAGGGGGAATAATTCCCTTTGATTTCCCTTGTTTGGGATAAAATAGAGGGGGTGAAAAGAGGGAATGATTCCCCCTTTCACCCTTATTGTTGATTTTTCATTCCCCTCTAAATTGAGGGAGAGTGGAGGGGAGAGGAATAAGATAATGAATAAAAGATTATTTAATTTTATTTAATTATATTTTATTTCTTCTTATTATCACATTATCTTTTTTATTTCCCTCCAAATTTCTATTTTTGTAAAATAGAATACCAATTTAACCCTAATGTGTATATATATATATATATATATACACATTAGGGTTAAATTGGTATTCTATTTTACAAATCGTCATGAAGGTTAATACCTCCACTTTTTTTCCTTTAGTTAGTAACTAATATAATTCATATGTTGCCTACTGTTTTTGGTCCAAATTATTAGCTTAAGTATCTTTTTTTGAATTCGTAATTATGATGAATAAAGTAGATATATATGTTAATCACCATGAATATACATGTGGACATTAATATCTTTATCGTTCTCCTACCTTTGTTTTTTTAATTATATTTTGGGTGCTTATATTATTAATTTATTTATTTTATTTTACTTTGGGTAATAATTTACAAATAGAAAAATAATTATTAAAAAATAATTTTTTTTTCTTGTGGAACATTACTAGGGAAATGAGTTCCTTATACTAAATTTAAATTCGTTATTTTTAATTTAAAGTGGTGATGACGATAATAATAACAATAATAATAATAATAATAATAATAATAATATGTTTTCCTTCCCCTCCCTTTCTGTTTTTTAATTCAAATAAGAAAATATTGGTAACCTCCATTCCCCTTCATTTTAAATCCAAACAAGGGAAAGGTATCTTCCATCCCTTCCCTCCCCTCCCCTCCTTATACTATTGTAAGCTTCTAACAATTAGAGAAACTGCATGCACCTTAACTATTAAATTAAAACCTCATCCATTGAGTTATGAATTACTCTTGCAAATGTTTTAGTTGACAAAATATGTACTCACATTAGCCATTTTTGTATATCATCCCCCCCTCTTATCTTTCTGATTTTTTCTACTGAATAAATATATTATTTTATGTGGTAGACTTATAAATTCTCAAGCTAAATATAAACTTAACAAATTAGCCTAAATTTCGAAATTCGAACTGAATGGTATGAATCTTTTATCTTAACATATTATCTGAAATAGCTAACATAAAAAGGAAAAAATTAAATTTTGGTCAAAATATTTCGTTTGAATTTAGAATACCAAGAACCAAAAAGCAATAGAAATATGTTGTATGACCTCACACTCAATCAGGTAAAAAGCTCATTGTTCATCTTTCAAACCACTGTAAAAGTTTACAAAGTAGAAAAGTCCTCAATTTACCATACATCCAACTTCCTAATACATCCTCTTGGTGAGATGACATTTCATGGCATCACCATTTGGACAATTATTTTCTAGGACGTTTAGAATGTTATCAAAGATTGCCTCACCACTTCTCAAGATGCCGCTTTACTTTGACCTCCCCTTGAGTATCTTCTACGAGGACAGGCAGTGCGCCGAGTCTATCTAATGGTGGAAGGCTTCTGAACCGGCAACTCACATGTCAGAACTGTGTTCATAGATGTCACAGACCTCTCAGTACCGAGGACAGACAGATCGAGGTTGAAAATAAGTTTGTGACTACTCTTAAAATTCAGATTTTTTTCTCAGCAAATTCTTTAAATGCATTGCTAACACAAATGAGAACTTCTTCATAGGAGCCAAGGCACCAAGCTTGAAGATAAAGTCTCAAGTACTGGCGACAAAATAACAAAAATGTTAACCACAGAAAGAAATGGTTCAGTATGAAATGAGAAACAGCTATAATCATCAACCCTGCAAGGAGGGGGGTGGGGAATTTTGCGCCTTTCTCTGTTTGCTCTTCTGAAAGTGGATATGTACAAGTACTGGCATCATCATCAGCAACACAAGAGTGTGGACAAATCATTGCAATAACTTCACTTGTGATGCTCAGAGTAACTTCACAAATGTTTCTTATAACAATGCATTCCTGAAGCAATTATCACGTCATGTCTCCTGCTGGAATTTGTGGTGCTGAACATGCTTGATCGTTCTTAAGCGCTGATTCCAATTCCTCAACCATGGAAAGTATTGGCTTTACTTCTGCAAGTGTTCCACAATATTGTAAATAAAAACAGAACATCAATATCAAAATTTAGGGCAATAATATTCAATGACAATAACCCAGTTCACTCGTGCTGCACCCATTCTTGGTCCTAGGTCCCAGTCTCATCCTCCACTTAGTTGTTTGAAATGCAAGAAATGTGCATAACATTCACAAATAGCATATGCAGCCACAAGAATGCAATAAGCAAAAGATGACATCTATATAGGAATTTGTAAAGCAGATTAATACATGAACATTCACTGAAATGAAACATCAACACTGACAACAGCGGGTAGGGGATGAGCACGCAACAACTTTGCCCTAGGACCCTAACTTCCTGACCACTTCAAGACGGAGTGTATTCAGCAACTTCAACCACCACTGCTAGTCAGGATGGCATATACACAGAAAAGCAATCTCTTTCAGAAAATAATCCAATCAATGAAAGAGAAAAGAGAAAATTCTGATGCTATTTATGCCTTAAGTTGAGTCTCTAACTTAAGGTGGCAGTCTTGTCCCTGAATTTCTCAACCTCTAAATGGTTATACAAAGCCTGACCATGGTTTATTAAGAGGAATGCAACCAGATACCCCAAGACTGGTGATCAGGGGTAGACGGAAATTAACATCAGAATAAGAATAAACATATATACCTCTTTAGTAAATCTGGGCTGGGACAAGGATAAAAACAAGAAGAGGATCAACTGCCTTAGGCCCACTTCCTTTACCTAAATGAAGTTTCATCAAGCACTCAAGAAACCCTTCCCATTCGTCCTGCACTTCAGTCAGAACTAGTGAAGCAAGATGCGCTGAACCATAACGATAAAGGCAATGACAAAAGGTGGATATTGAACAATTAAAGAAGATTGCAAGAGCTTCACTGTTTAACAATGCTTGCTCCAATTCTGGCGAGGGTCAATACCAAGTTTCCGAGCAATGTGAAATATACCATGGTATAAGGTTGCCTAATAAGTAACTAGATAAGATCAGAAAAAATTTAATCAAATGGTCATGCAGATGGAGCTGCAAACAAAATACTCATTCTGAGGCATCAGAAATATCTGTAAACAAGGAACTCTTTTTCAACAAGAGGAGATCAGAAGCATAAAATAATTTAAGATTGTATGCTTTTCAGTCAATCAATGAGGATTCAGAGTCAAGAGAGAAAGAAGTTATTTATACAAGGTAGTTCGGAGAAATGAAGTATGCAGTACAAATTGTGATAACTTCCCCAGAACTTCAAAGAAATTCATATCACCAGTAGATTGGCATGCTTTCAGTGAAATCTAATACATTGAGTCTTATGGGCTTCAAACCTATGAATAACAAAGTCACAGCAGTAACAAAGAGGGCGTATCTTATCTTCTAATGGGCACGGACTCTGCAGAACTCAGCTTCCATGTCGATGGGCTAGTCACTGCTGGAGATTAGTTCGGAAAGAAAGCATTTCCTTTTGTCTATTTCACAAGGGTGCTAGCGGAAGTCTACTCCCCATTTCTCCATCTCCTAGTACTATATGTAACCTGTCCTACTATGAATTCATTCTTATCCGCAATATATAGATGAATAAATAGCACATTCTCCCAACCAAAACCATCTTCCTTGAGTTGTGGTTCAATTTCTGACAGAATAGTTCTCAGATCATCCTGCGAGCCTAGCACAATAAAAATGCAATATGATTAAGTTCAGGGAAAGTGGCAACTATATTTTTGTTGATTAGAATGAAGGACAAGTTTTACAATACTAGTGAAGTTCTGCATCAATGTCACTACCAGTAAGAAGGAAGAATGTATCTCCCCTGTCCAGTTTTTGACATCTGGACTTTATATGTGCTGTTTTCAGCCAAATCAAAGAAAGAGCCGGGACATCAGCTTTGGTAAGCAGGTATAAATGTGATGCCTACTTCAACTTCATACACACAATTTATGTACTCCAAGCAGATGTCGTTATAGGAGGTGCAACTTAAAGATGTGGACAATTCATTAGCTTGTAAATGAGAAGCCAAAGGACGGAGGACAACAACAGGGGCTATTGAGCCTGAAGAATGCAGTAAGACTCAAAAGTCATCCAGTGCAATTTGAGATAACTGAAATTATTTCAAAGAAAATGCAGATTAGACTCCAAACTACAGAAGAATCAATCTTCACTCTTACTAGTAATTGCAAATGTGTCAATCCATTATTATCGCCGTAACACCATCCATGTGATCCAACCACAGGCAGAAGAAATCAACAGTATTCTCATGGCAAAAGGAAATGACCGTGCAAGATATTCCACGAGAGGTGTAAGGTGCAAGTGTAACTCAAAAACAGAATATAAGCTTGAGAGCCACCAGCAGTCCTAAGAACTTCGGATAGACATCAACAGCAGAACAGCCTTTGAAAATTCATATTTTTTATTCATTCTAGAGCAATAAAACATCAGGGATCGAGCACCAAAACCCAATATAACATCAACCAAATGATCATCAATTTATATGACCATAGTCCAAACCCAAGGCAGCAAACCGGTTCCAATTTAATGCACAAGCAGATTCCAGGGCCCCACTATCTTATATCATAACTGAGTTCAAATTTGTATCCGACTCGCCTATTGGGATGATACTAACCTCAGCAAACACTTGAAGATTGACACCTATCTGTACTCTTCAATCACTAAAGATGTAATGGCCCAACGCCGGTGGAAATGAGAAAGGCTGCAAGCCAGTTTCATTTATGTACTCTTCTAGATAGAAGATCCAGTGCATTAACACCAAATGCATCAAAACCAGCCACATAGAAGTACCATGAATTGGTAGTGGTGACTATTGAATAAGTTTTAAATATCACTTATCAATGAGGGCCCTATCAATTAGTATTACATGGAATAACCTAGGAAGTCCGACTGCAAACTGAAACTCAAAGGACAGTTGCAAACATTTTTATTTTATTCTTTTTGACATAGAATCAATTTTGTTTCATCTTCAGTGCATTCAGTATCTTTTCTGGTCTCCCAATAGCCCTTACAGGAATTTAGATGAGGCTCAAGTTTTATTAAAATCATATTCCAAATTCTACCTTTCTCTTTCAGGATCAGAATAATGTTCTTTCACTTTTTACTTGTTACTTATGAATTCCTTTCATGAACTAAAGCAAAATATGTCCCCTAACTTGCCTAATTCGTTTCCACAAAATAGCAGGAAGTCAGCACTTTCTACATTTAGAGTCCGACAGAACCAACCTCTCTACAATTTTGCAGTTTAGGAGTAAGGCTGCTACTTTGGACAATCCCCAAGGCAAGAATCTTAGGGTATGGATTTAGATTTGGTTGAACAAGTGTTTCCCATATGGAAGACCATTGCATTACATAATATAACTAAAGCTAGCTAAAACATGTATATCAATTCAGTGGCACACAGAGAAGAGTTCAGACAAAAACAAGGCATTTTGAAAACAGGCCAGGTCACTGGATGTTATATATGTACGGAGAACAAAGATGATTTCTATTCGAGAGGAGTTTGTTATGGACAGTTGTGAAGATAGTAGTTTGATCAGCTGCATCTAGGTCACTACACATGCTGTTGAGAAATTAAAAATAAATTCCACAACAACCCTCCTTGTTGCAAGATCCTATTTTCATGTCAGGCAGAGAAGGAAGCCAATACAGTCAAACATATTTAGCTTGCACATCATGTTCCATCCATGGAACATTACATTAACATATGTATTAGGCATGATCTCTGTACGATCAACTTACAGGAAATCTTTAAAAACATTCGCTGCAATCAAAAAGTACTTTCTGTCCCTAACATCGAGAAAAGTAGATTAAACTAGTGCAATTTTTTAGTTCTATAGATCAAATATAAACATAAATTAAAATCCTCTATATATAGAAACTAAGAAACCAAGCACACAAAGTACTGGAAAAGTTTACAAGCTTCCAAATTTCTGTTCTTAACTAAAATATCCATATAACTTGAAAAATATCATCACACTATGTTACAATCTAAAATAATAATCTTGAGCACTGTGATCCAGAAAAGTACAAATGATGGTCACTTATATTAGTGTTCAACACTAAGCCAACATGCATTAAACAAAAAATGTCACTACATATACGAGAACAACGATAACCCAAAAGCATCCACAAGAAAGATGATAGCATTACCAAAGCAATATCCTGCATAAAGAGCTTGTCTGATGGGTCCCCATAATCAACTTCTGAACGCTGGTAATCCTATGCATTTTGCATAGCTAACAACTGATGTCCAACCTGCAATACAAAGATCCAAGACCCGTACAATCAAAATGATTAGTCAACAGAAGAATAAGCACTCAAAAGACGAAAACAGTTGTGCCTTTGTAATGGTGCACCTTCTAACTTTTAGGTAACCCTTAACAAAATGGTCTTTTGGATAGTAGAAATGGCTACTTACCCAACACAAATTGCAGATGAAATAGACTCTACTATGACATTCACAATTCTCCTACAAGATATACAGGTAAACTGATAACGCAGATGGATAAAACTGATTGAAGTACACATCTGGCCACAAGATCATTCGATTACACACATCAAAAACTGACTTAAGTTTAATGGTCTATGATCAAGACTAATCTCATGCTCTCTATAGAGAATGGTTACTAGTGGGAAAGAGCTAGGTTGAGTAAAAACAAATATATGACCATTATCGTATCTTAGAAAAACTGGCATTCTATTTCAGATTGGCAAAAGTAGGAGAGAAATTCATTTATGATGGAGGGAGCACAGAATCCAGAATTGCTTTCCAGACTTAAGAGGCATCATTAGAGGATTGCATTCCTTAATTCCTTTAAAAGATACAACAAATAAATTCCTTAAAGGTACAATAAATAAAAACCACAAATTGGGATCAAAACCCACCAAATATATAACAACCCAACTGCTGCCCACCAAAGTCCACTTTGATTATAACCAGTTTTAACAACTGTTTTCTTCAACTTATTTTTGCAGAACTTGTCTGAACTTAATTCCGCTAAATTCAACTTATTTTCTATGAAGTTTTTTTTTTTTTTTTAATGAACTGGTTTTATTTTTGCTCAGTTAAGCTTATACAAAGCCATTTTTGTAATTCTCCCAAAAAAGGGGTAATTAGTAAAATCTAATTCATCCATTGCATCATCCACAGGCATCAGATTTGCCATTGCCAAAATACTCTAAGCAACCCAGAAAGATTGAAAATGTTTATACTTCACACAATCAGTTCCATTGCTTGAGAGAGAGAGAGAGAGAGCGAGGCACCTCGTGGCCGTCTTCGCCGCCGCTCACCAAGGCCACAACTTTCATCATCTTTGTTTAGCAAATCCGATTGATTTTTGTTGTCGTTTTCTTGAAATTGAAATTGTAACTGTAAACCACTTTGAGTAACCAACCAATGCGCGCCTTTTTGGAAGATAAGGATCTGAGAGTTGAATTGATTAAACCATTTTAGGGTTCAATCAAGGGTTTTATCATTGAATTATGTACCCCCAAATCCAGCACAGCTCCTTTATTATGGACTCGAGTCAGGTGATGTAATTTTATTTTAAAAATAATAGGAACGGTCATTTTTTAAAATGGTAAAAATAAAGGTTTTGTTTCAGAGAATTAAAAAAATTAGCCCCATTTATAGAGTAAGATTTACTGTATATTTTTGAAACGCACTGCTCATTTCCTTTTTTTTTTGGGTTTTAGAAAGAATGTTCTTTTAGGGAAAAAAACATCTTACCTACATCAAGTCAATATTTCTCAAAAGGGAAATTAAGGTCAATTTGTGTTTGTAACATATTAAACTTTTCAAAATTTGTTGACTTCTTTTTATGAAAAAAATTGTAGTTTAAAATTTGTCAACATGTTCTATTTTAATTAAGAATTTTACTAAACGTCACCCTAAGGGCGATAGATAAGAAGTATCTTTATTTATTTTAAATAATATATAGTTTTCTAATTAGATTTAAATTGAGCCTTTTCTTATTAAATTTAAGAAAAGACAATAACTACCAAAATAAAACAAAACAATCGTTAACTCCCTCCTTCACCTCCCCTCGTCCCCGAAAGTCCAACTACATAACGGCATATCTTCAATTATTAAAATAAATTAGATTGAATATTATTATTTATAGGATTTATGCACTTGTTTATCAATATGAATATGATTCTTCCGAAATATGTTTAATCACCTTTTTTAAGAAAAATTGATAGCTCCAAATTTGTAGCTGGACTTTGAGAGAGAGAGAGAGAGTGTTCTGCAACTAATGGAGGTGAGGGAGGGGGATAATGGTTTTTTTAAATTTTATTTTGATAATTGTTATCTTTTCTTAAATTTAATAAGGCAAGATTCAATTTAAGTCTAATTAGAAAATTATATATTACCTAAAATGAATAAAAATATTTCTTATCTATCACCCTTAGGGCAACATTTAGCAAAACTGTTTTATTAAATATCAATTTTTATAATTTCAGTAAAAAGGATATACATTGTAATTATGAGAAAATCTTTTTTAGACCCACAATTATTTTAAATTTTAACCAATCAAAATATTATAGAATTAAGAATAAAAACAAAAAACTTCCTCCCTTCCCCATTTCCTATCTAAATCCTAATATTGTATAGACAACTTCCTTCTCGAGCCTAAATTGTTGGGCTAAGCCTTTTTTTTATTTTTTTATGTTGATTACTTCAATTGAATCTAATATATAGTAGTATTGATTATTTTCTTTTAATAACTTTCTCTCATTCTTCTAAAAATTAAGGTTTTTTTCATTCTGAAAGTTACGATTTTCTTTTTCACCTTTTATGCTAATTATTTCTCTTATCGATTATAATGCAAGTCTTATTAAAGTTAATTCTATTGGAGGATATTTAGACATTTTTATTAGTTTTGATCAAGAATAATTTACCAATTGAAGTTCACGTGACTCGATCAAGATGAGATTTCTTTTAGGTTAGATCTATCATACTATCTAAAGTTATATTATAACTCGTCAACATTTGAAAAATACATATTGGAGTTAAAGAGCGTAGTTTGTGGCCAGGCAAGAATAATGTTAAATGGAAGTATTTTCTCCCGCTCCAGCACTCTTCCCAACCGTTGAACATCTTTTTCTCTTTAGACAATGGCAGCAGTAAGAAAGACAGAAGTTGCTCCACTATGTCCATTAGTTTTTATTTTGATATTTTAAAGCTTATGCTTGTTGAAAAATTATTAATGTAGAGCATATGCGATAGGACGCTTTATTAATAAATTTTGTTTTATGAATAGAAACAAAAGGTATAAGGATGTTTTTGACTTCCTAATGAGAAAAAAATCAGCATGCAAGTTTAGTTAAATAAGCTTATGGGCCCGGATACACCGAAACTCACTGTTAAAGGGTTAATAAATATTTGGAGTTATATTTTTGAATTTTGTATTATTTTTATTTAGTAAACTTTATAATTATCATAAAGTTATACCCTTTATCAATATGCATCATACATGTCTAATAAACTGATCGCAATGATTTAAGTTTTTTACTTTAAATAAGTTGAAAAATAATTTAAAGAATTTAATAATACATTTATTTTACAAAATATAGTAGAGTTTTGATAATTTTGTACAGTATCATACGATCATCATCGTTAAACACTTTCAGCAATACCATTCAGTATAATTCAAAAGCATTTAACATCGTTTAGATTATTTAACAACATTTAGCATCCATCATCAACTATAAATATCATAATATTAGTTCAACCAAAAAGAAAACATTGAATGCTAGTTGCAAATGAGAGGATTTTAATGCTTAGATGGAAAGACATTAAAAGAATTCTAAATCGTTAATCTCTTTAGAGACATCTCATATATATATATGTGCTAGAGAGAGAAAGAGAGGTAATTTGGCCCGACAAAAATGATATGAAAGAAATTATGGAGTTTATATCTAAACTAACAATTTGATGTAGTTAATTTAAATCAAATTGAACTTGACTATTTTACACCTAAATTATTATTTTTTAAGAAAAATTTATTGGGCCATATATTAATCAAGTTGAATCGAAATAACAAACTTAAGAAAAATTAATAAGGGTTAGTTCGAAATAATATTTATATACTAATATTTATAATAATTTTTAACTTATTTAAATTATAATAATTATAATAATTAATTATTTTAACTTATTTGATCTAATTAATTCAATTTATTTTAAGTGAAATAATTATAACAGTTAATTTTAGTAATTATTTTAAATAGGGCCTAAGTCATAGATAATCCAGTTTGAATGATAAGCCAATTGGAAATTAATTGGAGCGGAAACCCTATGAAATGAAGGAAGGAGAAGGGGAGGGGGGCTACAATAATTAAGGGGGCGATGACAAGGGACACGCGCTGGGCGGTAGTGGGAGGAGGAAAATTAGAAAAATGAATGAATGGAGACAAAGGAGGGCTGTCAAAATCAGTAGCCCAATTAGTCAGTGTGAGTGAGTGAGTGAGTCTCCCTCTCTCTCTCTTTCAGCCTCAGACTGGACGATAGTGAGAGAGTGAGACTGAGAGTAAAAGCCTTCTGCTCAGTCTCAGTCTCAGTCTCTCTCCAGTTAATGAGTAGAGTTGTAGTGTTATAGTGACCCCTGACTCTGATTCCGACCCCTCTTTCTCTTTCTCTTTCTTTACCATTTTAGCCCACGTCCCCCTCTTCTTAATCGTTACTATTTCTGCCCCCACATCCCCCAGACGTACTACCTCTCTCTCTCTCTCTCTCTGTATTACTCCAAATCATCACTCCAGTTGCTTGGCCTATATATCCCCTTTTCCTGAAAAAGGAAAAGAAAGAATCATATAATCTCATCCTTCCCATTTTCTTATAAAATCCTGTTTTGAGTATAGCTACATATGCTGCCCTAAAACGCTACTGTATCTTACTCATTGGCACCAAACTCATTGCTTAGATAGGAGAGAGAGTCTCATGGGAGGAGATAGAGTACGACACTACTGCTTAATATCTGGTCCCCAATCTTCCTCCCAATCCCTTCTTTTTGGCTTCATCTGATAATTGAATGGCTTCAATTAATTAGTAGCTTCTCCAATCTCCGCCCTTGTCTTGGCTAGCTCTGCATCTGATCTTGCCTTGTTGCTTTCAAGTTTCAACGCAGGCGTGTGCCCTAGTGCGACTGTTAGTTGTTGTAACAACAAATTCTGAGTCTAAATTAAATAACACAGATGGATCTCATTGCAAACAATCCAGGAGATGGTGGCTCTATGTATGGGTACAGTGCCCTGGAGGAGAGCGCCTTCACTATGACCACCGCCGCCGCGACGGCCACCGCCAGTTCCATAGGTGGAGGGTCTGGATGCAACGAGCCATCCCCAACGCGAGCAGCCGCGGCCCTCCCGAGTCGGTACGAGAACCAGAAGAGGAGGGATTGGAACACGTTCAGCCAGTACCTGAGGAACCACCGGCCCCCACTGCCCATGACGCTTTGCAGCGGGGCGCACGTGCTGGAATTCCTGAGGTACTTGGACCAGTTTGGGAAGACTAAAGTCCACAACCACAACTGTCCCTACTTCGGAGTCCCTAACCCCCCGGCGGCCTGCCCCTGCCCTCTCCGCCAGGCATGGGGCAGCCTGGATGCTCTGGTAGGGCGTCTCCGTGCGGCCTACGAGGAGCACGGGGGACGGCCCGAGAACAACCCTTTTGGAGCTCGGGCCGTCCGCCTCTTCCTGAGGGAGGTTAGGGATTACCAGGCTAAAGCTAGAGGAGTGAGCTATGAGAAAAAGAGGAAGAAGCCACCCCTAAGCAAAAATAACCAAATCAATAACTCATCACATCTCTGATGGATGATAATGATGACGGTGACGATGGAGTCTTCTTCAAGTAGTAAGTTCACTTCTTCACATGCTTCACCCTCCAAACATATAAATCTCTGGCTAATGTATTTAGTTTGTAGTATAATCATATAATTAGCGAGATAAGACTATCTAATGGATAGGTAATAATAATAATGTTTAATTCTGGGGGCCAAGCATTTTGTTGAAGATGAGATTAAACATATACCAGTGCTTCTTGTTTCTCTGTAATAATATATTTTCATCATCAAATGCGCAGTCTTTCTATCTCATTCTCTTTCTTGCCCCTCCCATTTTGGAAATCAAATCATGGGTATTTTTCAACTCTACAAATTACATTCAGGATCATTTTTTGTTTAATTTGTCACATCACAGCACACAAATGAGGAAAATATTTCAATGTCAAGTCTGAAACCAAGAAATTCATGATTTGTGGTTACTAATCTAGCTTTGTGGTGATTGTGGGATACTCTTGATGGGTTATCTATAATGGAAGAGAGATTTAGAATTTTCCCTTTCACCATAACTTATATTGTTGGACCATATATATATATATATATATATATATATATATATATATATATATATATATATATATTTAAGAGATATTAACATTTACCTCCCTAGATATATTTGAAAATTATTTTTACACCCTCTATGTATTGGTATATATTTTTACCCACCCCGATCGAAGTAGTTAATATTTGAGTTATACATTGACAATATAAAACATCCAAATACGGTGAGTGTGCTGATGTGGTATAAATAAAATGAGGTAAAGTATCAAAATTGCCCTCTTTGTAATAAAGTGCTAATAACTAATTGGGGTAGTATAGTCATTTTATTTTAAAAATTAGGGGTAAATTTATCCTTTTATATTTTCGATTAGCCTCTTACCGTTTTTTTATCTTAAATATTTTTATCTCTAAATCTAGGGTGGGTAAAAATATATACCAATACTTGAAGAGCGTAAAAATGATTCCTAAATACCTCGAGGAGATAAATGTTATATATATATATATATATATATATATATATATATATATATATATATTATTGAAGTAATGTAGGCAATGGATCGCGCTATCAATAATGTGGAATTTTATCAAGAGATATAATAATTAGTTAATCGACAAATTAAATAAACTTCACTTAATTTACGGTGAAATAGGAAATGTGATGCACAAAATATAAAGAACTATTGATTGATTTTAAACTTTGCATAATACACTCGATAATCATTCATAATTTGTACGACATTCTTTATGCTCAAAATGAGTATACTTAGCAGGATTTTACCCCTTTAACTAAGTAAGGTAAATTCTAATTTTTGGTGGCAGACAAGCTTAATTACTTTCTTATCTTTGACTAAAAGAACTATTCTTGGAATTAAAAACTCTTATTTAGAATCATGAATAATAAAAACATAATTTTTTTAAAAAATATCTCATAAAAACTAAATTAAAAAATTACACCAAAATCCTTTAACAATATATGTTACGAATTCTTATATGAAGTGAACCGATACATATGTGGATCAATTATCATCACATTAAATATATCAATACGTTGAACTGATTTTTTTTTTTTTGAAAAAATATAAGTTTGAATTTTCTTCATCTATCATCATATTTTTCAAAACACATTAAAAAAAATGCATCAATTGTTTGAATTTTCCCTCCTCTGTCATCTAGGCATGTATATGTACCAATAACATTTGATTTGATGTTTCTTTCTTTTCTTTTTTTGGGGGTTTTCCAAGTTGATTTGATGCTTCTTACAGATGTAATTAAACAATAGGAGGGTTTGAAAATTGGAGCACCTTTTTCAATCAAAATAAAATAATAAAAATAGAGTTTGTTAGGTAGGTAATTATACGTTAATAGAGAGGTAATGGTATTGATTCAAAGAGATAATCTTAAGCAAATCTTATGATTAGGGGAAAAGACAGAGGGAGTGACCCCATTTTCTTCTTTTTTAGATTATTATTTTCCTAATCTAACTGGCCGACAATTACCTTTAAGCATGATTCAGTAGTATTAGTTTCCCTTTCTTGCTTTCGTTTTTACATGCAATATAATTAATTGGGCATCGAATAATTGCATCAACTCTATTCTCCTTCTACCTAGGGTTCTTACTTGTACTACTAAACGCTTGATGAAAGTTGGTTTACCACAAAACTCCTATAAATATCAACTAAAACTGTAGATGAATGTGAAACTAACCTTTATTATACTAGTACAACTCACACAGATAAAGTTCTAAATGTGTTAAAAATTAACTTTTGAATACTTAACGTCCTATTTATGACTCGTCTCTTTAACTTAAAAGTTAAAAGTTTATTTTATCGGTATTATTTCGCTCATCGTTACATACTGCGTATGGCTAACTCATCGTTACATATTTGTGTAGCTTCTTATAGCGAGCTCTTTATTGTTTGTCACCAAATCTTGTCATTACTGAAACCAACAAGCCTTTAACTGATATATTAATTTTCACATAAATCTAATTATAGAAAAATGACGTGGGAAATTAAACATGTTTTTACGTACGTTCACTTCTTCAATTTCAATATTCTATGTGTGAGATGACTAGTCAATAAAAGGTGATCAATATCAGTACCAATTGCTATATATTGTCATAACATAGTAAATCAAGTTAGTGCACCAGGTGTACTGTAACTCCAAAGGTTCTTATAGTCAGATTGTGATCGTGAAGGAGTGATCAGTGATTATCTTTATATATCGAATTTTACACCTTTTCTAACACACTTTTAATGATTTTATGTATGCTCACGAATATATATATGCTAGATTTATGAGATTAAGATTCATAGTGTACATAAACTGATCTTAATAAGGTAGTAGTTTTTATATATGTATTAGTTCTTACATGATTTAATTATGCCTTCTCATCCTTTTTTTTTTTTTTTAATTTTCTTAGGGTGAAATACTCTCTTAAAACAAATTTGTGAAATATTGATTATCTCGCATGCATATTAAAGAAATCGATTCTAGTCTCTTACGTTTCATAAACTTGACAATATTAATCACATCCTAATCTTTCTATTCAAAGCTAATTAAGCGTCATATCACTATACTACATTATCCCCGGAGCAGATATAATCACAATTGTTAAATATTGGATCGTTTCATATTATAATTAAGACATAATTAGCTGTAAATTGTTATATATGAGGTAGTATCATCTAATAAGGTATTGCTAATTTGCTATTGCACAAATTGTCTTTGTTATCTATTAATGGAAGATGTGCAATTTAAACCTGAAAATGTTAACAATATTGCATCATCAATCATCTACTACAGTTTTTGTAAAGAAGAAAAATAGATTCTCCAAATGCACGTAATACATTTTTTCCGCCTATTTTTTTTAAGGTTTGTCGTTTTAACTGTTAAAAAATTAGTTAATTATTACGAGCTATTATGATTAGATGTTATCTATTACAAGATGTCAAAGCTGTTACGAGTGGTTATATTTAGTTGAAACAGTTGTTATGAGTCTGTTATGGTTAGTGTTTAGTTGTTATGAGCTATTACTATTTGTTAGTCTGTTATAAACGTTAAAACAAACATGCCCTATTCCTATTCCTACTTGTATCAATATCTACATCCTTCTTGAGCTTGTGTTTAAGTGAGAACATTTCAACAAAAAAGAATGAAAAATATGATGATAAAATTGTTGGCTTATTAAAGAGTAGACCCAATATTCAATAAAGATGTCATAGATTTCAAAGAAGTATATCACTGTCAGATATTATGTAATATGAATATCTTCACGGGAATCACATAAGAAATTATTGTATGAATGAATTAACTTGGCATATGATCATTTCACATCCAAAGAGTTAGAAGATACAATCAGATCATATAACTTGTTCGGCCAAATGAAGCATGAAACAATATGAGTGAGATCGTCTCATTTGAAGATTAACATATCATAGAAAATGCAGCATAACTTTTAATATTCTTACATTATTTTATGTGCTGAAAAGAGTTATTAAGATTCCTAATACTACTTCGTACGTACTCTCTTAGGCAAAGTTAGGTTGTGCTTTGTACAATTAATTTTTAATTAGTGGAAAAGAATATGAATTTATTTCTCTTTAAACAATCATCTTTACAAACTATTGGCAGTTTAATTAAGATTCTCATAAACCAACAGTACTAGGAACCTATGCATCATCCACTAATTAAACTTTTAATTGAGTTAACCCTTTAATATGAGCAGCATAAACATAAAGTAATAAAGGATCCATCTTTAATTAAGAAACATTATTTATTTACTTGTTTAGCATTTACTATCAAGGGCTAACCATATGACCCTATTGGAAAACCTATTTTATAGTATACATTCTAATCAGCTGTAACAAAATTTTAGGTGCGAGTCAAATTTAGATCGTATAAATCGGTCAATGTTTAAAATTAAGACAAAATATTTTGCCGAAACTTGATTGTTTTCAGGTTAGATAAATCGAGACAAGCTTAAATTCGGATCAAAATTGAGTTTGGAAAATAGACATAAGATGAATCTTGTGCCTAAATTTAAGTCCAAACGAATAATTGATAATCATACTGGGTTTTCTCCAAGTCGGACAACTTCGAGGATTCAGGTCGGACGAAATTTTATCAGACAATAATTCTAATTTTATTTTCTGAAGGATATTTTGGAAATATTAGCCCATAATTTTGCAAAATATACATGAGATATAACTAGCCAGTTTTATTTTAAAATTGACTAAAGAGATTTAATGAAATTCATACATACCAATGAGGTTGACGTAGTGATTAAAATTGAGATTTCGGGTACATTAAGTCCTAGATTCAATTGCTCTCTCTTTCCTCGTCTTGTACTTCCCTTTATAATTCATACATACTGCTTCGAACAAATTTTCACTGGAGAAACTCTCGGTCACAACTGTTAACATGAGAGACCGTACTTACATATGAACTAACGAAAAAGTAAAATGCGATATATAATTGAAAACTAATTATGACCTCTGTTTGGTAAACAGATGTTAGCTGTTAGTTGTTTGTATCAATTGTTTGCTATTAATTGTTTGAATTAGTTATTTCTTGAAAAGGTGTTTGGTAAAATTAGTTGTTTGAGGAAAAAATATTTGGTGAAATTTTATTTATGCCCTTACATCTAAGTTATCTTTTAAACAGGTTGTTTAACCAAGCACTACTTTAACTGTTTTAACAAACAACTCTTGTTTCCTAAAAAAACAACTGTTACAACCAAACAGGACCTACATAATTTCTTATATTAGGACTATTTTGAGTTAACTACCTTAATTTTTTAAAACCCGATGCCACACCTAAACATTCACCAATCCTATTTCTAATATTATATCTTCATAACTAAAAACACTTTTTTTCTTTATCTACGTGATTAAAATTTGTCTTTATTTCTAGGTTATACCAATTATTTCCTCCTCATAGTTAATTCTAACTTTTTATAATAAAATATGATTCATACTAGGGTTTCGTAAATTTGTTTTAGTTGAATTCTTTTAAGAAAAAAATTATCGTAAAAGTAACTAAAATTTTTAAAATGATACACATCAAGTAATTAATACTTAGTAAATTTTAAAAATCGTACATCCTTATACAAATTTTTTTGATCAGCCACCATGTTTTAGTCTGTATTAGATGCTTTGGGAATCGACATTTAATTAATAATAGTATCAATAGTAATAATAATAATAATAATATGGATCAACAAGCATCCAATAATTATTGGGAAACTTGAACCAAAAAACCAATATATATATATATATATATATATATATATATATATATATATATATATATATTCACATGACTCATTGATATCTTTAAAAGGAAAAGTCTAATGTGGTGGTTGGTACTGCCACACGAGTCACATACATAAAATAAAATAAATTAAACCAATAAAAAATAAATTTATATTTGAATTGTAATAGTGGCTGTTTAGATTACTTTATGTGGCAAATCCCATAATCCAAAGCCATTACCAATAAAAGGATATATATTATTATTATTGTTATTATTATTATTATTATTTATTAATTAATTAACTAATATACGTATTTTATGTCCCCTATATAAAATATATGTATGGGTTCCGCAGTTGATAAATTAATCCATTCCACGTGAGCTCCAGCTCTGAGTCACTGCTATGCACATTAGATTTCTTGTCTTGTGCTTTGAAAAATCCCACACATTGAGATTTATCTCCCATCAGGGAGCCATTTTGTGGGTTCTATAAACATAACAAATAATTTCTAGAATCTCTTTTGGATTCGTGGTACGATTTGCCTTCTTATAAATTGGTCTAACAACATTGTTTATTTTCAAAATAAGTAATGTCAGATTAAATATATATATATATGTCGGTATATGTAACTGCAGGTGTTGTCTTACAACTGGTCTTGTATATAACTTAAATAGTTAAAATTGATATGATTGATTTTGTATGTTGACACAATTCTCTTGTACTTTCGTTCTGTTCCCAACGGGAAAGTCTAGAACTAGAATTAGGAATTTCTTGTATTCAAATTTTGGTTATATGATTTACACACTCAAATGTTTTAGTTGCGCATAATTAGGAATTTCTTTTGTTCAAATTTCGGTTACTATTTACACACTCATACATTTTAGTTGCCATAATGTGATTTGTATTTGCAGGTGAATTATTAAAATTTAGTTCCTTTTATTTTACATTAAAATGTGCATCCTTCAAACTAAATGACATTTAATGGCATTTATAATAATATTAAAAACAAAAAACTGGTGGACATAAGACATTTCATCAATATTCCGACAGAATTTCTGTCATAACTTATAGTTTTGTATGGGATTTTCTCCATCCCATGTTTATATTCAAAAGCATTCATGTTTCTTTGTCCAACAATGCTACATATATATATATATATATATATATATATATCAGAGTGATTTGTTGTGGACTAAATATTTGACACATAATCATTGGTTCCTTTACTACTCTTAAATTATAATTATAAGTGAAATGAAATTCATTTACTACTCTTAAATGATTATGATCATCAATCACACTTAATTTGTTAAAAAATAATTATAATTTACTACCTATGAATTTTAATTATAATCATAATCAATAATATATTTTATTACCTATATTTGTTTGAAGGATTAGTCCATTACTTTAATAATTGTAAAATTAATTTTTTTTAAAAATCTTAATAAAAATAATATTTATTGTATATAATTAATCTAACTATTGCAAAAAAAAATTATAATATAATATATCTATTAATTTTGATATTAAAAATTAAATAAATTATGATCATTATAATATAGTTATAAGAATACGAATGTTTACTAAGTTAGCAATTAGTAGGGGAATTTATATTGATTATATTATTATGATAAAGAATTTTGGTCCAAGTTATTATTTGTTTATCCGTATATATATTCTGTCTCATGTTTATAAAATATATTTATTCAAAAAATTATTTTTGTATTATAAAAGGATAAAAATTCTGACATATGGAATAAGTGGCTAACACAACACCATATGCTATTGTTTTTTTTTTTTCATTAAAAAATTTCCTTTACAAAAAGCAATCAACTACTACTCAATTGAGTGATTAGTCTTGAATGGTGCTCTTTATCTCCATTGTCAATCTAGGGGTTTTATAACACCATATGATGAAGAATTATTTTCTTTAAATAACTCAAAATTTGCATTCTTGCTCCTAATAATTATCTTTAGAGTATAAGACATCCATATGTATTCTAAGATTAATATTTATATTTTTATAAGAAATATATATTTAATATTTATAATAGTATATCAAATATTCAAATAATATATAGCACATACCCGTGTGAAGCACGGGATTCATACTAGTTGTTACTTAAAATTACATCCATTTCCAAGATTATATTTAGTGCTTTTATGTTTTGAAAAAATCATTTCAACATGACATTGTATAAGTAAATGCTTTTAATTAATTCGTATTTTTATTTTCAATATCTGTAATTTTTATTGGTGAATATTTATGTATGTAAAGTTTAGCTATTAGGGATGGTCATAGGGTACGAACATGGTAGATATAACTATACTCACACTTTATTTTTTTCCATTCCTATACTTATACTCCCATCGGATATTTTGGGTAGATCGGGTTTATTTGAATAGATGTGTAAGGATTTTGATAATTAATGTACATTTGGTACATCAATTTAATTTAAATCTTCAGAAATTCTCAAATAAATTCTAATAAATAATTCTTTACAAAAAAGTATCATGTCCATTTGAACTAGTTATCATGAATGCATTACAAAACATTTTGTTAAAGTTTAAATTTATAAGTGAATAGTCAAATTGAATGTGACGAAATCATTTGAGATATTTCGGTCATGTTCCATCTAGCATAAGTTGTAAGAAGTTATAAGGGGGTGTAAGAAAATGTAACGAGCTGTAATAAGTTGTAAGGAATTATAAGGAATATAAAATGTTACATACAATTCGATAAAAATGTTTAATATATTCATATATGTATTTTAATAGTTATATGCGACATAATTGTATTTTTATTTATGAATTTAAACTAATTTATAACATTATAAAATTTATATATTTGTGATGCCAAATGCATATATCCCCTTTGTTTTTTAAGAAAAATAAATTATGTTTGATATTTTTTAAGACATTTATTTCAAACTTGTAAAATTAAGGTTATTTTCAACTACCTATTACATAAAAATCATTTATGCATCTATAAAAACTATTTCCATAAATATCAAAAATATTTTTTTCTAAAAATAAAAAAAAAGAAGAAAACTAAACATCAAACTGACATATATGCATATGATATTACAAATATATAAATTTTATATTTTATAATATACGTTAAATCTATAAATAAAAATATGAATATGTTGTACACAAATATAAAAATACATTAAACATTTTTATCAAGTTGTATACAACATTTTATATTCCTTACAACTCCTTACAACTTATTAATTACAAATTCTTACAACTTCTTACAACTTCTTATAACTTTTCTTAGAGCTCTTTACTGACTAAATAGAATAGAGCCTTATATTGGGAAAAATACTTCGGTTAAGGAAATTAGTTTTATTATAAATAAACATAATATTGAAATATTAAGATAAATAAGGAAGTGTCTGAGATCTACCATCAGTAAATTAAATGGCCACTAGAAAACCCCTAAAACCTCATGAAAGTGACTCGTACATATGAAAAGAAGGGAGAAGAAGAAAAAAAGAGGACGGTTTTTTTTTTTTTTTAAACAAAAGAGACGGTACAATAACAAAATATAAAATAAAAGGGTCAATTGATGCACAAATTATTGTCCATGGCAGCCTTGATCCCCGATACATAAATCTTAAAACTATTATACAAAGGGAAGACTAAAATACCACTTTAAGTGCACTGTTGTCGAATATAAAGCAACATAACCTCGAACCAAAATTATTACTATTACATATTCTCTTCAACTAATCCTGGACCACCTCATAGATGGAACTCCTTTGTTTCCTCTTCTTGCAGTTAGCTCTCATTTTGTTGCTCGCTTTCATACTTCATCCTACCATGTTTACTTTTCATAATGCTTCTTGAACACTTCTTGTTCGATGGAGATAGTGGAGATTTGTCGGGTTCCCTTTGTCTTCCGCACCACGCTTGAACCTTCTAAACTAATAGGTTGTGGCTAATACATTACCCAAATCCTCCTTCATAGTAATAGGATCCTTTATAATGTCTATTTTCATGCTAACTTCGAGTCTCCATGTCTTGTTCCACCATGGCTACCTTTTGTGGCAAAATTATATTTGTAGATGATAATTGTTAAACTTGCGTGACTCAAACAATCATGTAACTTATATACCGAGTGGATTATAAACTTTAACTTATTTTCCTTCCACTATTTGATCATAAGATGACTTACCTAGGAAGAGTCAATGCTTATTGTTCCCCTTTTTAAAAAATTTATAAGTTAGCGCATGCATTCTCTCAATACTTTTATTTTCCATAAGGCATGTAAGAGCTTCTGTAAAACTTGAGATAGCCCTATCCTCCACGCTTAGGGGTCGATAAATGAAAGAAGAGGTTTATTAAATTTAGGGTTTATCAACCCCTAAAACCTCATGGAAGGGGACTCCTAGATAATAGGCTTTTTATTCCCTATTTTTATTAAGCTGAAAATTAGAATATTTGGACCTAATAATTTTTCCAAAAAAAACCACCAATTATAATTAGGGTTAGGGTTTTTCACAGATGCGGTTTATGAGATTAAACAAGTAAACAAATGGTGTTTCAATTTACGAAAAAGTTTAAAATAAATAACTTTAAAAGTTAATGCACAAATTTAAGGTACAAATTTCAGTTTACTTTTCTCGTGATCTATGTCTTGGGCATCCAATTAGCATCCTTTATTATAATTGTACTTAAATAAACTTGTGTGACGTATAAATGATGTGCCGTCCATCACTTTCTAGGCTCTTGGTTTGGTCTTTGAGGTCGTGTGGCTTCCTAGGTGAACCTAGATTTCATCCTTAGTCGAGTATTAAGTTGTATTCTCCATGAAAATCACTTTTTTATTTTATTAAGAATATAAACAAAAAATAATTTATTTTAACCGACATACAATCTTAGTTTTATATCATCTAATTAGTGAAGTACTATTTATGCACGGATTAGATATCGATCATATAAACATATTCATTGAAAAAGAATCCGTACATCATAGAAAAGCCCTAATTACATGTTACATATACTAAATTAGAGGAAAAAAACTTTAGGTTAGCATAAACCAATGTACGAAAGCAAAAATTAAATTAAAAAGGGAACAAAGTAGTACAAATTGGCCTCAACGATCGAAAAATATGGGCACCTCTAAACCAGTAAGAAGGTGTACACGTGGCCCGAGGAGTCCCACCAACCTCGTGAAGGCACGTGGCTGTTTGTACTAAGTGTCGGGAACACTGAGACTTGTAGAGTAGAATTTTTCAAGCTCGGTAGTCATCCCCTCAAAATATGCCACTTGTCAATTGTCAAACCGTTGATTTTAATCATGAGAGGATTGGTCGAATAAAGTATAATGCAATTGGGAGACATGATCAAACATCACACTTGTGTTTTTTTTTTATTTTTTTATTTTTATTTTTAAAAATAGGACAAGTAGCCGACGCAGAATAGACTGTAATGAACGAAAGAGATATACATATTAAATTACATCTGCAAAGTCAACTTGTAAGGTAATTCACTCCATTATGGAAAATTCTTTACTTCCCATAAATTCCTTTAAAAGTGATGTCACTTCTAATGAGAGAAAAAAGGAGACGAATGCTTTAAAAGTATAATTCAAATACCCCACATATTTTAAATTAAAATGTGAATATTCAACCAAAATTGAAAATAAGCATTAAACTTCTTAAAATTAAAGGCATCGTTAATGTGCCTCATGTTTAGGTGCGAGAATGTGCAAATACCCCATAAAACCAAAATAAAATTGGAATATTCTAAACAAGTTTAATTTCAAGATAATTCCTTACATTTAATGTAATTTTAAATATAGTATATACGTTTCTCATTTTTCACTCTAAATACAACTCAAAAATCAATACCTCAACTCAAAATGAAAAAACATGATACACAAATTTATTAAGATTTGCAAACTCTAAATCATGATATCAATTATAGGTGGTTAAACTTAATTGTTTTTATCTAATAAACTTTAAAATAAAGTGTGTTTTCTTAAAATTAAATGGATAATAGTGGTTTTGAAAAAGAGTTTGGTTATTTACGATTGGAGTCACATAAAAATGATTCATTGTTTTGGTTTTATCTATTTTTGTACGAAATAGAGGCCTCTTTTTATGCAATTTTAAAATTTAAATATTGAAATCATAATTATTTAAAGTAATGCTTGTACGCGATTCCTCGACATACGTGATCAGTACACATTTCTCTTTACGTTTTACCCGTCCTAACCACTAAGTGTCCTTATAAAGTAAACAATAGGATGGACTATAAGATATATTAAGATTAGAGGAGTCATTTGCTGGAAATTATCCATTAATTAATTGAAGCGAGCATAGTTAATTAGGGGTAGGTGTAGCTCGGAATTTGCCATCTTTGGCACAAACACAGTTTACCATTTACAGGAGAGTTCTCTCAAAGTGATGCAATTAGTGAGATAATTAAATGGTAATCTCGATTAAGGTGGTGGTCCCCCTCCTCCAAATTGCTCCCTAATTCCCTCAATTTGCTCCAAAAGATATCTTGACCTTAACACCAATCCTTTTTATGCTTTTGTGGAAGTCTCAAATTGAGCATAGAATGGCTTAATTGCATAAATTAATAAAAACTTGTATGATGGGATTTTATGTGGCTTGCCATGTTAATCGGATGCATGACCTTTGGGAACAGTTTTTGTCCATCTAAACACACTACACCATTTTTGGGACCTACTTACTTCACCAATCTTTAAGTCCATTAATTCATGGTGCTTTCCCATAAACATGTGGGCTAACTCACTATTAGGGTTTGTATAATTGAGGAATTGTAAATTTATTTTTATACCCGATTTATCTTTTTACATGTCTGACTCTCAGAATGGGTGAGCCATTAGTTCCCACGTTATTTCATATGGTTTCAGATCACAGAATGTCACCTTGAAAACTTCACGGTACAAACTCGTGTGTTCCCTTACAACGCTTCCCCCTTTCTGTTGTTTCCCATCCGTGGTTGTGGCTTCAACCACCTCCTTTGATTCCTTGCTTGTTAGGATCGACCTACACTACTTTTGACCAATGTGCTATCCTTTAACTCACATTGAACAATTGAGATCAAATATGAGAGGCAAGCTAGGCTTAGTTTGTGTTGTTATTAACCCATCCTCTGTCTCGTTCTCTCCACTTCTATTTGCAGCTCAAGAGTCAAGTGGGCAAGTGTACATTCATGTCTACTTTGACATAGGACCACCCTACTCAAACCACATGTGAGGATTTAATTCCTTCTAAACCTGACCATAACTTAGTTGACAGCAAATGAGTTTACAAAGTAAAATATCACTTTGATTGAGGATTTTTATATGGACCAATCTGATAAATGTGCACTGAGATCATCCTAATTATGTTCCAAACTTAAAAGACCATTTAGGGATTGAAACAATCCACCTTAAGCTTGGAAATTTTATATCCTTTGAGTAGTTATAGTAATAATACTATCTCAAGGGGTAGTAAGTCCTTTTTCCTATCATCCATTCATATCATATCCGAACAATTCATATTTTCAGGTAATTGTAGGTACGTGGAATTTGATCTCTTTTTGCTACTCTTATCTATTAGTGTGGCCTACTAAGATGTAAAAGTTAGTAGAGGGGATGAGAGTGGTATTAAAAGTAAGACTAGTTGTAGCTAGAAAATGTATAGAGAATAGTTCATTGCTACCAACTTAAACTCAGCTTAAAAGTCACTGTGTATCAAGAAAAATTACTAGTTAACAAAGGTAAATGGACCCACTATTGGACGCTCTGTACAGGGTGTAAGCCTAGTGAGCTCATGGGCGAGGGAAAGGAGTGCACAATTACTAAATTAGGCTCAAGAAAGGCTCCATAAAAAGTTTGTTTGGAGTTCTACAACTTCCATCAAGTAAATTGTAACCGGTAGGATTCAGACCTTGGTGGGGCGTATAAAATGCCACTCTAATAGCAATTAAGCTAAGAGCTTTTCGTAGTTCTCGTGGAACTTAAAATGAGCATCTTTCTTTGTGCAAAGATTTTTCATTAAGGACCTAAACTTCTCATGCTTGTTAGATAATTTGAATTCATCTCTTAAAAAACTCTGCTCTAATATCAATCAAGGTTTGGACTATATTGTTTGGACTTAAATAATATATTTCATAAATAGAGAAAACCTTGATTTGTAGTAACAACTTAAAAATCTCAAAAAGCTTAGACATTGAAGTATTTACAATGAAATCATCATTATCCTACTAAAAGGGTCATGTTTATTTTTAAGGTATGAAGATAATTTAGATAAGGACAAGAATAAAGTTCAGGTAAAGATATGGATTCAAATAGTGAATAGCCTTATTCATTTTTAGGTTTAGGATAGGGATAAAGATTTCAACATAATCAAAGATGCTAAAGTTTAATTTTTCAATTTTAAAAGATACATATTTTATCCAAATATGCAAAATTATACAAAAGGAAAGTCATATGTACAAATGGCGAAGTATTCACTTTCCATGTGAGAGTTAAGGAGTTTATATTCCATCACTTATTTTGTTTACCAAATGTTGGTTGTTTACCAAAATGATAGCAGAACCACTTCACCAACAATTTGAAGGAGTGTTATTGAAAGACAAGGTTACAGTTCCTTCCATCCAGCAGTAACTTGCCTTCTGAGTTTGCTGCATCTTCTCTGTGTCTCTGATCTTCAGGACAGTTCGTTAATCTTATTCAGGACAAAAGGATTCAGTCCATCCTATCTCGAATGATAACTTAGACATGTCACTTATCAGAGAGATTGTTTAAATACAGTTCTTATTATGCCGAGCTAGATCTAGATCGGTCTTCCCAGTCATCCTAACTCCAGAACTCGATTACAACCAACGTTTCACTTTGACTACTTGATCAAAATCCTGATCGCAGGTGGCGGCTTCTGCAGAGACCTGTCCAAACTGTTTGAAGCACGAGAAAGATTGATATAATTTTCCAGTGCCATAACCACATCAATCAAGAATTTCCTATCATTTATTTCTAAAGTTAAAATTCTCATATGCATTCTTCTGTGCACTAAAAATGGGATCCTATCAGTGAGATTAAACGGGCATGATGAAGGGTTACTACAACCCTCACAACCTCTCACGAGACTGGAAAGAAAAATGTGGTATTCAAGGATAACTCCACCTTCTACTCCGCCGGGATGAATTGTGGGCAAAATTAAAATTGAAAAATGAAAGAAAGAAACCTAAAAAAGCAAAAAAGGTAACTAAGAATTTACAAATTAATCTAGCATAATAGCTCCAGTCTCAAAGTTCATCTGCCACCATAATAATGTATCCCCTTGAGACCAGATCGCGTTCTATCTTGACCGGTTTTGAAGCTCTTCATTAAGAAGGTGAGTGACGATGTTATGGTTATTGCCCAGTATCTCCATTAGTGAATGAAGTTCTTCTGGGTTTGCCTTTTTGAAGAGGCCCTTGAGTAATGTGTCCGAGTTATTACATCCAACTCTTGGTTGAAAGCAGTGTGAGATCTGGGCCAAGGGCCGAGTACTCCAATACTCAGTGCATACTCGGTTCTTGTCCAATGCTTCAGTAACCTGTCAAAATAGGAAAGTGATGAATTGAAGTGTATCAAATTTCTCTATTTAACTTCTTCAATCTAGCAAATACTATTATCACAATTCACCAGTGAGTATTGGAGTGAACCAACTCATACGTTAATGGAAGATCCCTTGGAATCATTTTTGCAAAAACTTTTTGTGGGTCCGTTGGAATTTGTCTTCTTTATTTGCATGGTTAAGGTTGCCTACATCATGATATCCCCAAACCCTGTTAAGGCAGGGCCTGAACTACGTGATTTTGGTGAGCATTGGAGTGAATGTTCCTGAATAGGGTTAGAAATTGGTCAGAACATGTTATTACGTCAACCAACTGTATGTTAGTATCTTATTTTCGGGTTATAAGGGTCACTTACGACTAAAGACACTACACTACTTCACATAGACAAGTGGCTAACAGTGTGTCCTGGCCTTCTATCTTCAATTTAACGATTTGTCAAGGCACCAACGATGTCTTAGTTCCAACCAAAAGGAGACAAACCCAAAATCATAATGCCCGGGATCAAACGAATTTGCAAGTGACAATTATTGAACCCAACCACTGAAGGAAATAAGACAAGCTCAGGTGTGTATCTGAGCCCCAGTGTATCCAGCTGTTAGAAAAGAATATAGAAATTGATGAGTATCTACCTGAACTATAGCCGGCGAGGTAAAACCAAACATTTCAAGTCCATCCAAGCTGCCAGGAGGCTGTAAAGGGGAAGCTTCATGATTCCAAGTTTATGCTGCTTAGTAATCTCCTGGTTAACTCGGTCACGGACCATTTCCCAGCATTTGGTTGGTGATACATGAACAAATACTTCACTAGGGCAATGCTCTAAATACACCTGAGCATATTATAAAAGAAAGAAAATAGTTAGGAATAGCAACAAACCTTATTTGCTGAAAATCACCAAAAGTTGACCTGACACTCAGAATTTATAAGAAATGTTGAAAGAAGGCAGAGCAATTGGTGCAATTGATTTTCAATTAATAAGGTCTTGGTCTTTTTCTAAGAGTAGACAGCAAAATTCTAAATAACAATGACAAGAGTGAGAAAAGGAAAAAGTGGGCAAATTACCATGAAAAGTGGTCCTCTGGATCCTCCATCCACAATCTCTGAGATGTAGTTGCACATATTTGTTGGGTCTGAAATGTTAATATACCTGACACGGCTTTTAAACCCTACACAAACAAAAGAATTTTTATCAGCACTAGATAAGAATATAGGGAAATAAATTTGAAAGAAATGAAAGCTCGTAATGTGAAGAGAGAATTTTCTTCCAAATACAAGCAACAGACCTTTTGGGAATATGGCACGACTGTTACTCCATGAGTTACCAGGAATCACAGCTCCAGATTCCAGAAGCTCAACATTACAGTTTATTCGCCGCACAACTTTTGCAATGCGTGGACCTTTCTGGCGATGACATTTATCCACACTACTCTGACTGCATGATGGGCTCCCAGGAAATGCTCTTGCATCATCCAATAGCTTCATGTCACTTCTCTGTATGATGATCTCATCCCTCACTTTTACACTATGTCCTATACTAGGAGCACATGTTATGATTTGCATTGAGCTATCAGGAGTGCAGGCATCAGGGTCCCTCTTCTCAACACTGGAAACAATGGAACCTTGATGGCAAGAAAGGTTCTGTTCATCGGATAGGCCAGCTGTTTCACATTTCACATCATTCTCATCCTTCGGTGATGTCGAACATGAAAAACAGTCATCTTTTTGCCCATCAGACATCAAGTTTAAATCAGCCTCAGCAGCCAAGGCTGCATTAGCAAGATCACAAAGATTCAACCTATGATCAGAACCCTCCACCATCTCAGGAACATCACGGCAGTCCCTACCATTTCTAGCACTAGAAATTGGCTTATTTGAGTTCTCATCGTCATCATCACTAAGGCATATTACATCATCTTGCCCATGTGAAAATTTCATTTGATTACATGATGTATCTGTTTGAATGACCTGATGTGCCAGATCATTTTTCTTTTGGCATGGCGAGATAATTTAATTGGAGGGACTCTAGTTGCTTCTAGGGCAAGCACGGTGTCAGGGAGTTTGCCCTTTTGTTCTAAAGGGGTCTTTCCAACACTCGAAGCTGAATCATTCGGGACCCTCACAATGCCATCTTTGCCTTTTGAAGTAACTGAAGGCTGTGAATTCGCCTTATGTCCAAAGTTTTCTCCAGGATGATCAGAATATGCACCCATAATCCCCACAACTTGCCCATTGTCTTTGGATATGCAAGAACTTAAGGCAAGTCCAAGATCAAGCCTGGCCCATCTATATATGGCACTTAATTTCCCTTCCAAAGCATCAACCAGGAGATTCAACTCGGTTATATCATAGCGGAACAGGAAAAACTTGTCATCCCAACTACATGAACAATATTGCTGTGCATGATTCAAACATGCAAACCTATCCGGAGAACAGCGACAGCCCGCAGCAGATAGGTGCAAGTCAAAGAAACATACACTACATTCCCTCTCAGTGGTGGAATCAAAGCTGCTCTCCATCTTCAGCACCTTTGAATTTTTGCATAGAAATTCCCTCCTGACATTCTCTGTTTCTACACGTGCCTGCAATCACAGTATTGATATACATCCCAAACATCAGTCACTTGTTACTCACTACCATCAGTCAAATCGGATTGAAACATTCTATGATGAGATTTGATTTAATCATTTGAGGCATCAAAAATCTTGATAATGTGATGAATAACAGACTTACAATTACTCTTAAGTAGTCTAAATTGCACGACGCATCAAATATTGAATTTCTAAACCTAGATGCAAACAATATGGCCAAAATGAAACTGCAGACATTAATTTATTTTTAGAGTTGCCAGTCAAGCATAAAAGCAGAAAATTTTGGATGGTCTTCACAAAAGTGAGGCTTGTAATGCAAAAGCAGTCTACCAAAAATTTTGGATGATCTTCACATCCCAAGCTAGCAAAGATCATCCTTGGAACAGTCACCATTAAGACTATTATGGGGTGTTACATTCTCATTTCACGATAAGTGGGACTCAGAATCCTCGACAAATCAAGCTCAACCTGACTACTCTATGCCTGACTAAATTCTAATGTCTAAGTATGTTTCCCTGCCACACATTTAACACAACAAATTAACAATTATGGGCTAAAAACCTACTTAACAAGAATTTCAACAGAAATTTAATACTATGCAACACAAAAGCTGAAAGCATGGCAGAGGTGTCAAGCTCAACTCTTTGTACCAACATTTGCACTCAATTACTGGAAAGAACCCACTCTTTAATTTTTTCTTAAACCATATCCACAATTATTTTGTTGTTTTCTTAACTACCCAACTGATGAACCGCAGGGCATAACCATCTTGCAACAATTGTCATCTTCTACCTCATCAAGCTTTAGGGAGGAGTTGGCTCCCGCACCCAAACTAAGCAAGGCCGATCAGAGGAGAGGGTAAGCCTTGCAATACTTAGAATGTAGCACTAACAACATGCAATAAATCTCAATTCTAAGGTACTAAGATTTTCTTTTTTCTTTGGGCCCCTTTGATCAATAATTGCAAAGAGATAACAAATAAGTAACGTACCCTGAGAGATTTCGCTAAGATCCCTTCTCTTCCACAAACATCCTTCCATCTCAAGTTATCGATGGTATTCTTCCTCAATAAATTAAGTTCCCAGTTAGCTTTTACTGCTTCTCTGGCAGCCCCAAGCAACAATTTATCATGGGAAATAGTTGTCTTTCGTCCCTGCTCACGGTAGAGCTCCACAGCAGTCTGTCCATGCGGAAACCAATCAATAGGAGCAACATTAACAGCCTCTGCACAGTTGAAACCGCAGTTGAATCCAGCGTGATATGCTCGAGGAAAAGTCAAAACGAATTCCCCAGCATTCTGTACACACCGATAGACAGGCACACCAGCAGATTTGAGGATGGAGGGTGAAAGCTGAGTGACCTGTACATAACCAATCAGTATGTACTGAATTTCAGATGTCACATGTAAATAGCTTTTTTTATCTGTTCTTCATTGTGAATATGGTATTTGGTGATCAGAATTAAAATAGAATTTTCTAAGAATTTGCATTCATTCATGCAGGAAGTTGCAGGTCTTTCCCCTTCTTCCTTTTTTTTTTTTTGGAAGGGAGGGGGAGGAACTCGCTGAGAATCTTTTACTAGTCAAGTCAAATCTTTCAGCTTCCATTCTGTGGAACTATGCCTAAGGCAATCCAAGAAGTTACTAATTCATTTATTCAGAGAAGCTGATGCACTGAAAGTTGTCATCAGCGCACTTAATAACTCCTACCAGGTAAGGCTGCTAACTGTACACAATATTCACACACAAAAATGGAGGAATTAAAGAAGTGACGAAGCTACACAAGTCAAATGTCCTGCAGCGCACACCCTGAACAGAGAATATGGCGCAATTTCCTTTTCTGTGCATTGCCCCTTCCCCCATAATAACTGAAAGGCGTTCACGACTCACCAATTTGTGAAGGAGATCAGGCTGCTCGTCAAATAGGTCAGGCAAATGTTTTTTCATAGCATCCTCCAACTTTATGGCATCATTTCCAGGAACACCATACCACATTTTTGGAGCACCAAAATGCATGTAGTTCAGAGAGTATAAATGGTGATCTTCAACATGCTGCTCCAAAGAAAAGCAAAATGGTAACCGTAAATATTTTAGTAAAACGCTAGCATGAAAAGGAAGCCACAAACGTTAGAGATAGCATGTCAACGATCTTGAAATTGTATGGAAGATCATAACGCTTTTTTTTTAAATCGATGAACAATATAGCCACATTTTGTAAAACACATCACTCATGCCAATAACCCAAACAAAAGAAATCACGCCTCCAACTTGGCTTTTTCATATGAAATACACATTTAACATGGTGTTCAATAACTATGAAGCTCTATCACCTCGTAAAATATGGGAGTTACCAGCAAGAGATTTGTTCATTGAAAGGAGGTTTCAGAATGTGAAGAGAATAATAGAACCCAATTCAACAGAGAATCAAAATGTGTTCATATAAGTACACTTTCCATCCACAAAAACAGCAGTTAGCTGCTCCATTATTTATCTTTGCACGACTAACATAGACTTTATTCTGTGCATTTCTTCTAGCATCTTATAAAAGGAACCAAAAGGTACATCTTAATCACACTTCAACAGAACATGGTTAGCATACACGCACAGAGAGACATGACAAAAACAAAAATATATCGCACAACCAGACAAAAAGAGAACAACAGCTATAAACTTACCCAACAAAAAGACGAAAAGCACATTCCAACATATAACCAGGGTACTTGGACTCCTGATATATCTGCATTTTCATAGGAAAGAACTGAACCAGGAAGCCTGGGTAAATTGTTCAAGTTCCATCCTGATTTTACATATTCCTCGTCAGATGATGAGCATCCTTGACCAGAGGTTTTTGGAAAGCCACTGCCAAAAACTCCAGTTTCCAGATCAGCCCCATAAAGAACCTATAAATATATCCCAGCAACCAATGACAATTAGTGTATAAAATAATCAAGCAAATGCATTAGTTCAATGTGCTATGAGAGGAGATGCATGCTCAAGACACTATCACACCTCTATTTCTTCAGTAGGTTTTTCGACCAATCGCCAATATTCACCCTCTATTGCCTCAACTGATGGCTCCCACTTTTCATTAGACTGAACCCTTCTAACCCCGGATTCTGTACTGTTGTCAGGCTTGAAATATTGGGCCTTGAAATCATCTGCATATCTCTGAAATGCATCTAGAGTGAATTCAGGACCAGGTTCAAAACCAAATCCAACTTCACCTTGTTCTAAGCTCTTTCCAGTACCAGCACATTCTACCCCCATTCTTGAGCATCTTCTCCTTTTTTTCCTAACATGATTATGAGCTTTCGAAATCTTTCTTGACGCATCACGATTCTGTAGTTTGTCCACTTTCTGTACACGGGTAGCAAACCTTGATGTTTCCCATATATCCTTGTCTTTCAAAGGGCAAGGAGGTTTCCATGAAGGAGGAGGAACAATACGGCAAATTCCATATCGTTCAGCTTTTGGTCGTATCTGTTCTATGTACCTTATCGTATCATTAAATTCCTGCAGAAAATCATACAACATAACCTTGAAGCAGCTGGAATAAGACGAAAAAATGCCCCAAACAACAAAAGAACAGAAGAGTGACCTCTTCACTTGGGTAGAATACAGGCACCTCCTCAAGGTCAGGCCTACGTGCAGCTTCAGGATGCCATCTTGCAATAACCTGTAAGGAAAACATTATTTAACAAAACCTACCATATAAAGAGATAACAACCTGAAATGAATCAACCAACAAAAGCACAATATCAGTTCAGTCTCCACATCTTATTGGCTACATTAGTTTTTCCAGAACTGCCGTACTATTGTCCCCATCACAAAGCAAGTATCAGGACAAACAATATTATTCTACTCAGCTATGGCCTATTGTCCTCACAAGCACCACCCATAATGTGCATATGCAGTCAAGCAAGGCAATCAGCTAGATTCATGAAAACCAATCAGATGAAAAGATGCAACGAGATAGCAGCATCCTAGTGAAGCAGATGCAAAGGATGGAATAGAACTTGCAAAACAAACCTTTTGGCAGTTCCGACATTCAGCACAGCCGCGGATGACCCCTTTTGGCAAACCAGGATTTGTTGGAAACTTCTACATATATAAAAGAAAAATGAATAAGAACTAAACCCCGCCGGTAGTCAACAAAATCATGGCGGTTGTCAAGAAAAGGTCTATAAAAAACAAAAGAGAACCACCTGGCACAGCTGCTCGGAGTCGGAGTCTTCATCAGAACATTGATTGAATCGGCCATAATTGATCCCAGATCTACGCCTCAAAGACCTCGACACCTTTCCCGCACCACCATGGCTAGGCTCGAGTTTTACATGGACTGATTCTTGATGAGAAATGCTAGAGGAAACTGAGCAACTAGGTTCATTTTCAGCATTTTCCACCTTCAATTTGAAGGATGTGAATGATTCAAAACCCGGTGGAACTTCTGGAAAATCAAGGTCCTCTTCATTCAGAGTAACTCTAAGAAGTTCTGTCCCCATAATCACTGCAAAAAGACCACAATTAAATGCATCAGACCAACCAATATTCCGATAAGTGCTCAAAATATGATAATGGAAATCAGACAAACCAAAGAATGATTTCTTAAATAGAAACACACACACAACTGATGCACAATAACAAAAAACATCATTCCAAATCAATCTTAATCTTAAACCAAAAACAAGTACATGGATTTCAAATAATTTAATTTACTTTCCAATGTGCATTTGTGAAAACCAATTAGATAAGCTGTTAAGTTGTAATAGTCACTGAGAATGCTTCAAAACAATGGATCACTTAATGAATTTATCTGGAGAGCAAAAACAAAAAGGAAAGTAAGAGGAAATGGTGCCTGCATTGTGAGTAAACCTTAAATTCAAGTTGGCAACATTTATCTGATCACTAAATAAAAGATTAGCTGAGCTCTTCAAAGAACAAGATATTATGTTCTACAAATTTATCAACCACTATATTGGTCAAAACCCAGGGAAAAAGAAACATATAAATAACCAATAGAAAAGAAAAACCGAAAACACTTAGCACAGAAAAAAAAAACCATTCATCAAACTTAATAACTCATCAACAGAAAGCATCGCATCAGGATATATTGCATTATACTTTTGGCTCAATATCTGAAAAATAGATAAAGCCTTAATATGGACCAGTTGGTCCGTGGAATTTCAGATAGCCTGTAAACATTCTTGGTAACTAACAGCTGATCATCTTGAATTTGGTTCGCAGATGCAAACATTGATGCCAGAAAACACACATTTGAGCTTTATTGTTGACGAATGATTGAGTCTTTCATCATCAAAAAGGGGGCCGGGGGAGGACAAACGAGCCTTTCTTTCATTACTAAATCCGGTTCTGACACGAAAAAAATTACCAAGTCTGGAATCCTCAAATCACAATCAACAAATCACAATTAATGCATGCAATTTATCCTGTTCTGAAATCTAAGTACGCTCATGAAAATAACCACGAGATATCATCAGATCAAAGGAAAAAATGATTGATTCTCTTCAAAGAAAACACCATTTACAATAATCAATCACAGCAGAATTTCACCAGAAATGAAAAGCAGAAAAAGGAAAAGCAGTCTTGAATATCCTGATTAAGGCAGAAACAGATAACATCAACCATAGTATATAATCGCAGAAAAAGCGTAAGTTTCTTTGACATATCAGATTAACAATTGCACTTACATAACCCTGATCTAAGTATCTGAATTCCAGGTTGACCACACCAAGCTCAACACTGCATTGACCACAACCCAGATTCTGATATACCCATGAATGATGAACCCAGAAGCAGAAACTTTAATCCCAGTAAAACCCAAAAAGTTTCACAGAAAGAAATATAAAAACGATTATCAGGAAAATTTGAGAGAGACACGGAATTGTCAGATCTAACCCTAGCCGCAGAAACAGTCACCACAACCCAGAAGACTTCACCCGGCAACAGAGAAAAACCCTCTCATGGAAAATCATTCAATTTCCTCAATCCAATCAATTGCAACAACCCATCAGCCTCAAGGCACAGATTTTGCATCAAATTGGGGGATTATTTGAAAAGGGTGAAAAACAGGAAAGAGAAAAGCTAATTCAGACAGGGCAAGGATAAGGGTAATTCTGGAAAAAGGAAAAAGTTATTGAGGCTGTGATGGGTGTGTTTCTGTGTGTCTACAAATTAGGCATTTACAAACCTAAAAATCCACCCCCCAAAAAAAAAAAAAAATCGTTGCCCACTTTTCAGATTTCTCAAACTTTTGTTTTAAAAAATAATCAAAGCCACTCAGTGCAGAATTAATCTAACAAAAAAACACCTGTTTTGCCTAGTTAGTATGGCCTTTTGGATCTCTTCTTCTTCTTCTCCTTCTCCTCTGTCCTCTCCCTCTCTCTCCCCAGAAAACAAACAAAATCAAAGTGGGCTTATTAGATTTACAAATTGACTGATGTTTCTTTTCCCCTTCTTTTCTGGGAAATGATAGGACCAATAATCTTCCAAAAGCCTTTTGTAAAATCAGTCCATTGGATAAACACAGAATTTCGGTGAAGGTGAAGAAAATAACCAAGTAAGCAAAAAGTGATAATTATTTTCTTATTCTGGAAACCCAAGAATTAAAATAAAAGGGTGTCTTTGGAATCCTCGTGAAGAATTTAGTGTTATGAGTGGGGTGGAGGTTTTTGGGGTTAGGGGGAGAGAGAGAGAGAGAGAGATGTGGGTTTGCGTGTTTCCACTTCACGTGAATGGAGTAAAACAAGCAACGGTTTGTGAAATTACCAAAAAGCCCACACTCCTACTCGGTTTTCCTTTTGATTAATTAATTTGTACGACCCATCACCCAACCACCAAGTCCACGGCTTTGTTTCATTTCTTTTAATTCTACCTGTGTGATGATTTTTATTTTTTTATAAAAGAGACGGCACAATAATAAAAAAATAAAGGGGTTATTTGACGTACAAATTATTTTTATAGTATTCAGGTCTCTAGAAACATAAACTTTAATACTATTATACAAAGGAAAGATTAAAATAACACCTTTAGTATTTGATGTCGAATATAGAGTAACATCATCACCTAAACTAAAATTATTACTATTACATCTTCTTTTCAGCTGATCCTATACCTCCTCATAAATGAAACTCCTATGTTTCCTCTTTTTGCAGCTAGCTCTCACTTTATTGTTGCTTTCATACTTCCTCCTACCATGTTTATTTTTCATTATGCTCCTTGAACTCTTCTTATTGCTGATGGAGACAGGTGAAGATTTGTCCGGTTGTCATTGTCTTCGCTCACGCTTAAACCTTCTAGATTAACGAGGTTATGATCGATACATTGCCCAAATCCTTCTTCGTGGTAATGGGATCCTTCGCGATGTCTGTTTTCATGGTAGCTTCAATCTTCATGTCATGTTCTACTATGGCTACCTCATGTGGCAAAGTTATACTTGTAACTTACGCAATTTCTAATGATAATTGTTGAACTTGCTTGACTCGAACAATCATGTAACTCATACGGAGTGGATTATAAATTCAAGTTGTTTTCCTTCCATAATCCGATCGTAAGATGACTTACGTAGAGAGAGTGAGTTCCTACTATTCCCCTTTTTGAAAAATTTATAAGCCGGCGCAAGTATTCTTCAACACCTTTATTATCTTCCATAACGCACGCTAGAGCTTACGTAGGACTTGTGATAATTCTACCATTCATGCTTAGCGTATGATTTAACGAAGAGATTGGAAGCTAACTTTCATAACTTTATTGGACTCCTCAATCCCATAAATCAAAGCTGATATCTTTTCATTCTTCCTTTTACGTATTTCTTCCTTGCCAAATACATTATGTTCCTTTAACAAGTCTTTCTTCTTCGAGACCTTCTCCTTTATCTCCATATTAGTGACTAGATCAATGACCCCGATCCATTAATATTGTGCATGTTACCCAACTCACTCCCAACCTTTTTAAGTCTTTCAATACTTCCTTATTCTCGGGGTCAAATTTGATTCGCTTGCTTTAAGTCTTCTAGATCTTCATCTATACAATTCATTCGAACAAGCGCAATGACTTTTCTAGAATAGGCTTTGACATTGTGGAGATTAAAAAATCCAACACAAAAGAGCTAAATGTAATAGTTTTGTCAAGATTTTCTACCTTTAAACCACAAGTCTGCTAGATTCGGATATAGAGAAGTATCAAACTCCATCATTAAAGAGATTTCATCCGCACATAAAGGTTCACTGTTTCCTTTTCTAAACAACTTATTTCATTCCTCTTTAATCTCTTTGGCTTAAAGAAAAGCTTGTCGGAGATGACTCATCTTCTTCGCACAATTGATGTCCTCCTCATTAAAATTTGTTTTTGGTGGATCGATAAAGGAAAAGGGTGGTAAAGAGCTCATCTTAGAAGGGAAGATGACAAAGTAAAGACGTACGCTAGGGAATGACCAATAATTAACCCACCAACAGCCCACATCCATCTAGAGTAGCCCTCTAATGACTTAAATCAACACTCAACTTAAACATCATCGGGTAACATCAAAAACTCTAAATTAAAATCGTAGCAAAGCTCATTAAACACAATTTAAATAGACAAACCTGAGTCCTAATAGAGCTCATACACATAAAGGATTGGTTGCATTGATAAATTCTCTTATCATAGTCAACCGACAACAGCGAAAATCCATCCTCCAAAGAAACCTTCCAATGCGGAATAAAGTCGCCTCTAAAACCCCAACCATTGGTAGCAAACAACCCAACACCTTAGATAACAACTAAGCACCTTCAACAAGATCACAACAAAAAAGTAGGATATAGAAGAAAAAAAGGTAACAAAATGAGAAGGAATGTGAAAGATCTTGTCAAAAATGGCCAAATTTAAGTGGGAATCCAGCTATTTCCAACCAGATCAAGAATGTAATTCTATGTCATTTGGGCCTCCTCCGCAAGGGGAAAGGGGAGGAGAGAAAGAGTCTACTCGTGGGATGATGAACTCACATGTATTGTTCATTGATTATACTAACACTAATAATTACTACTTTCTCCATCCCTAAAAAATTATCAAATTTTAAGAAAGTAAAAATTTAAGGAAATGTCATGTATTACTCATAACTTCAAATAACAAGTCACTTTTTAACTATATAAAGAAATTTTAAAAATATTTTTGGGACATCTAAAATAGAAACTTTTGACAATTATTAAGAGACAATGGGAGTATTATATTTATTTTTTATCTAGTTACTATAAAAATTTTTTAGATGTAAATAATCCAAATTTTGGGAGTTTGCATGCAAATAATTTAATATTTAAAAATAGTAACTCCCAACAATCTTATTTTAAAAGTATTTCGTCGGATTGGAGGAAAATGATATGAATTTATAAGCGTTGGACTAAAATAATACGAGTTTGTTTTCCTTAAATGTCAAATCTTCCAACGTTTAACCCATTCAATGATAGAATGACAACATCAAATTCTTGGAGCTGTGACTCGGTGGACGGATGATGTGGCTCGCTTAGACATGTGATTGATGAAGTTCAACAACTTTGACTTTTTAAACCAGTTGATACATAACCCCATTTCTCTCTCCACACCCAGCTCTATAGCCAGCAACATATCCATCCCCTACCACAAATTAGACCCAACTATAGCCACCGCTAGAGGGGCATGGTCACTCCAGGTGACACTATTCCAACAGTCTATTTTATTCGAAGACCATCCCGATTCTCGACCATAGTTTTGACACTTTTATAGCAGAGCACGAATTTAGACAGCTTAACCCTAGGTTTGCCACAACTTAGCAGAGTACGACCAATTGTAGGAGTCGTCGTTAGAAGTCTAATTTCTAGTAGTGAAAGTCATTTCATCTTCTAGTTACACACGTATATTTACCACTTTGATTAAAATTTAGGTATTGTATTTATCTTCATTTTGAAAAAAATGATAATTTACCGCTTGATTAAAATTTGGGTATTGTATTTTCAGAACTCCGATTTTGGTTTATAATATCAAGACCCTCAACATCATGTATATTATATTAATGTTGGCTTCTCTCTACATCGACGTAGATAAATCCTGAAAATAATAAATGCCTTTTTAAATTATAGTTTGACTTCTAAATATAAATCTCTAATTTAAGTATAGTTGAGTACAATTAATCTAACGTTATCTAGTCACTTGTATTTATATACATATAAGTTTGTAGAAGGACTGTATATTATATATTCTATATTGTTCAGTGGTGAATTGTCCATATCCTTGAGGTTAGGTTTAATGGTGTTAATATAAGCATAAATATCTTTATTGTTTAATGTTAAAAGCTGATCATATAAATCTCATTTCTCATCCTTTGCATTTCCCGACTCAAAAAAGGAACGGGCTTTATAAATTGTTTTAATAGATTTTTTGAAATCGGTCTTCTTACATGCAAAAATAGTTGTAGAGATGTGACTGTCTATATTTAAATATCCCCAAATTGAAATCCACAATAAAATTATTATCCGTGGCATAAAAAAAAGTGAGGGGAGGAATAGTAGCAGCAGTACATATGAGCTTGTGTGTTACGGTTAAAGCGTGTCCGTAGCGAGTTGTAAATATGAGTTTGAGTGTTGTAGTTAAAGCATGGGGCCTGTAGTAACATAGTGAATATGTCAAAAATATGCCGAAAGAAAGGTCAAAAAAACAAACACGTTTGGGAAATTTAAAAATATCTCACAAATATGAAAGAAACATGCAGTCAAAATAAAATCACCTTTCCACTCACCAACTAATTTATATGATATATTGGAAATATAAATTTCCAAAATTAGACAAAGTGTGTTAGCTTGAGCAAGAGTTTTGTAGGCGTCATTTAAAGTTCACGACAAATGTCTTTGCAAAGCGAGAATACAACACAGTGAATGTCAGAATATGCGAGTGCAAGTAATGTAGGGTAACTTTTTTTTAATGGATTAGGAAACAAAGAGTATTAAAGGAACATGTATCACTGTTTCAATACCAAGTATTATACACATAATGACAAATGTGTTGTTGATATAATATATATGAATCTAAAATCACTATTTTCAATAGTATAATTATCCATCAACTATAAAGTTTTAGTGTTTATCAAATATGTTGATAGGTAATATGATTAACCCTATTATACGTATAATTTTGTATTTATCAAAAATTATAAATAAAAGTTAATTAGATTTATAAGTGGTAATTTTCTTATTTTACTATTTAATTTTAGCTTTTTTTCAATTTAATACACATAATAGTATTTTTTTCAAGTGAAGATAATTAAAAATATTTTACACTAAGACATTTGTTGTTGTTTGGTTTGTTTTTTTAACCTCTATTATTTATCTCTAGTTAATCTATATCTTTGTACGTATTGGATGCATATTTGGGTCAAACTTTATTTAAAAAACAAAAATGCTCTTACGTATAGCGCGGGATGTTCATACTTGCACTTACTCAATCAAGAGCCAGACATACCCACACATATATAACAACACTCAAGCGAACCGCAATCCATCCCTCACTAGGGATTTTTTACCTGCTTTTCTCTTTTGTGTTGCAACTTTTATAAATTTGGAGTCAAAATAAAATCATGTTCCCCAAGTGACCAAATCATTCATAAACTATATTATTGGAAATGTTAATTTTAAAAACTAGAGAAAATGTGTTAACTTTGCTAAGTTTTTTAGATTAACTCGATCATTTAATCGACCATTTTCTATCTACACCGATGATAGTAATACTTTGATGTTATGTAGCAGCAGTAAATATGAGCTTGCGTGTTGTAGTTAAAGCATGGGGCATGTAGCAACAGAGTGAATATGTCAAAAATATGCAGAAAGAAAGGTAAAAAAACAAACACGTTTGGGAAATTTAAAAATATCCCATAAATATGAAACAAACATGCAGTCAAAATAAAATCACATTTCCACTCACCAACTAATTTATATGATATATTGGAAATATAAATTTCCAAAATTAGACAAAGTGTGTTAGCTTGAGCAAGAGTTTTGTAGGCGTCATTTAAAGTTCACCACAAATGTCTTTGCAAAGCGGAATACAGACACGGTGAATGTCGAATATGCGGTGCAAGTAATGTAGGATAAATTTTTTTAATGGATTAGGAAACAAAGAGTATTACAGGAACATGTATCACTGTTTCAATACCAAGTATTATACACATAATGACAAATGTGTTGTTGATATAATATATATGATTCTAAAATCACTATTTTCAATAGTATAATTATCCATCAACTATAAAGTTTTAGTGTTTATCAAATATGTTGATAGGTAATATGATTAACCCTATTATACGTATAATTTTGTATTTATCAAAAATTATAAATAAAAGTTAATTAGATTTATAAGTGGTAATTTTCTTATTTTACTATTTAATTTTAGCTTTTTTTCAATTTAATACACATAATAGTATTTTTTTTCAAGTGAAGATAATTAAAAATATTTTACACTAAGACATTTGTTGTTGTTTGGTTTGTTTTTTTAACCTCTATTATTTATCTCTAGTTAATCTATATCTTTGTACGTATTGGATGCATATTTGGGTCAAACTTTATTTAAAAAACAAAAAATGCTCTTACGTATAGCGCGGGATGTTCATACTTGCACTTACTCAATCAAGAGCCAGACATACCCACATATATAACAACACTCAAGCGAATCGCAATCCATCCCTCACTAGGGATTTTTACCTTCTTTTCTCTTTTTGTGTTGCAACTTTTATAAATTTGGAGTCAAAATAAAATCATGTTCCCTAAGTGACCAAATCATTCATAGACTATATTATTGGAAATGTTAATTTTAAAAACTAGAGAAAATGTGTTAATTTTGCTAAGTTTTTTAGATTAACCCGATCATTTAATCGACCATTTTCTATCTATACCGATGATAGTAATACTTTGATGTTATGTAGCAGCAGTAAATATGAGCTTGCGTGTTGTAGTTAAAGTATGGGGCCTGTAGCCACAGAGTGAATATGTCAAAAATATGCAGAAAGAAAGGTCAAAAAAACAAACACATTTGGGAAATTTAAAAATATCCCATAAATATGAAAGAAACATACAGTCAAAATAAAATCACCTTTCCACTCACCAACTAATTTATATGATATATTGGAAATATAAATTTCCAAAATTAGACAAAGTGTGTTAGCTTGAGCAAGAGTTTTGTAGGCGTCATTTAAAGTTCACGACAAATGTATTTGCAAAGTAGAATACAGCAGAGTGAATATCGAATATGCAGGGCAATAATGTAGGGTAAATGTTTTTTAATGGATTAGGAAACAAAGAGTAATACAGGAACATGTATCACCGTTTCAAGTACCAAGTATTATACACATAATGATAAATGTGTTATTGATATAATATATATGAATCTAAAATCACTATTTTCAATAGTATAATTATCCATCAACTATAAAGTTTTATTGTTTATCAAATATGTTGATAGGTAATATGATTAACCCTATTATACGTATAATTTTATATTTATAAAAAATTATAAATAAAAAGTTAATTAGACCTTATAAGTGGTAATTTCGTTATTTTACTATTTAATTTTACCTTTTTTTTCAATTTAATACACATAATAGTATTTTTTTCAAGTGAAGATAATTAAAAATATCTTACACTAAGACATTTATTGTTGTTTATTTTGTTTTTTTAACCTCTATTATTTATCTCTAGTTAATCTATATCTTTGTACGTATTGGATGCATATTTGGGACAAACTTTATTTAAAAAACAAAAATGCTCTTACGTATAACGCGGGATGTTCATACTTGCACTTACTCAATAAAGAGCCAGACATACCCACATATATAACAACACTCAAGCAAACCGCAATGCATCCCTCACTAGGTATTTTTTACCTTCTTTCTCTTTTGTGTTGCAACTTTTATAAATTTGGAGTCAAAATAAAATCATGTTCCCCAATCGACCAAATCATTAATAAACTATATTATTGGAAATGTTAATTTTTAAAACTAGAGAAAATGTGTTAACTTTGCTAATATTTTTAGATTAACTCGATCATTTAATCGACCATTTTATATCTACACCGATGATAGTAATACTTTGATGTTATTAAAAGCGTGCCTATAGCAGCAGTAAATATGAGCTTGAGTGTTGTAGTTAAAGCATGGGGCCTGTAGTAACAGAGTGAATATGTCAAAAATATGCAGAAAGAAAGGTAAAAAAAAACACGTTTGGGAAATTTAAAAATATCCCATAAATATGAAACAAACATGCAGTCAAAATAAAATCACCTTTCCACTCACCAACTAATTTATATGATATATTGGAAATATAAATTTCCAAAATTAGACAAAGTGTGTTAGCTTGAGCAAGAGTTTTGTAGGCGTCATTTAAAGTTCACCACAAATGTCTTTGCAAAGCAGAATACAAGCATAGTGAATGTCGAATATGCAGTGCGAGTAATGTAGGGTAAATTTTTTTAATGGATTAGGAAACAAAGAGGAATACAGGAACATGTATCAACTGTTTCAATACCAAGTATTATACACATAATGACAAATGTGTTGTTGATATAATATATATGAATCTAAAATCACTATTTTCAATAGTATAATTATCCATCAACTATAAAGTTTAGTGTTTATCAAATATGTTGATAGGTAATATGATTAACCCTATTATATGTATAATTTTATATTTATAAAAAATTATAAATAAAAAGTTAATTAGAACTTATAAGTGGTAATTTCCTTATTTTACTATTCAATTTTATCTTTTTCTTTCAATTTAATACACATAACAGGATTTTTTTCAAGTGAAGATAATTAAAAATGTCTTACACTAAGACATTTATTGTTGTTTGTTTGTTTTTTTAACCTCTATTATTTATCTCTAGTTAATCTATATCTTTGTACGTATTGAATGCATATTTGGGACAAAAACTTTATTTAGAAAACAAAAAGATGCTCTTACATTTAGTGAGAGATGTTCATGCTTACAGTTAGTCAATCAAGAGTCAATGTTCATGCTTGCACTTAGTCAATCAAGAACCGGACATACCCGCATATATTACAACCCCGAAGCGAGCCGCAACTTCCCTCCTTCACCTTCCTCCTCTCTCTCTCCCCCTCTTGTCCTTGTGTTCATTCGCGTGAACGTGAAAATGGCCTTCAATCCACTCGACCAGAAAAATGGAATTGACGTGGCGTCACCCGAGCACATTATTCTAGGTTGGAATAGAAGCAAAAAGGTTCTTTCACGCACTTCGATCAAGGTTCTAAAGGTAAACACAACATCTGTCACTACGTTTAAGCATCATTTCTTTGATGGGAAATGTGTTTAATTAGATTAAGTAATAACATTAGCCCATTGTTTAATTAGTCGATGTGATACGTAAATAAATCGCTGCTACTTTTTGTTTTTTCTTCTCTACTTTGAAGGCACATACGGGGCTTATTAATTAGCTACGATACTTGTTTAGTTAATTTTCTCGCTATTTGTTTCTAATAATCGGATCACTTGCATTCCTCATGCCGCCATTAAGGGCATCGAAGCTCAATTGAAGATGCAAGCAGTGGAGAACAATGAGCCAATGCCTCCAAAATTATCGTTGCGAAGTTGATTGATGTTCGAGATGAATCGTCAAGAAATACAAGATCCGCACCATTGAAAGAATGCTCCTTTGGATCATGAAAAGCGGAGTGGTCGCTGCTTCGATTACGATCCACGGACCAAGAAACCTGATCCGGTATCTTTTTTTCGGCCCTAATTAACTTCATTCACGGATCAATATTATTTGCATGGTTTTTCTTCCTATTTTTTAATCCAATTACTCTGCATGGTTTGATAAGGTGTTACTCTTATCATTGCTAACTGTCACTGTCAATATATATATTTTGCATGGTATTGGGAGCACATTGTTTTTTGGTTTTTGGTTTTTTTTTTTTATCAAAGGGAGCACTTTGTTTTTTCTTCCTTTTTTATAATATTTTACTGAAATAAAAATAAATAATTAAAAAAAGTCAAAATAATAACAAGGATGCCAGCTTATGAGTATTTAATCAACTCTCATTCGTGCAAATTGCAATATCTTCTTCACAAAGAAAAATATTAAAATTCCAACTCTTTATATAGAGACAAAGTTAAGAAAGGTTGTACTTTGAAGGAAGTGGTAAACTTATTTTGTCTCTTGCTACTTGATTATATACCCCTCCAACTCCCTCCTTCTCTTCTCTCATATGGATCATTCGGAATTAAGATGTCTTATGAGATTTAGGGCTTAATACGAGTCCTTATCTTTCCCTTTTTTATTTTTTTTGCAAGGAGGGGGAGTTGAATTTCTGAAGTAATTCTTAGTTGTTTTTAATATATTTCATCTATTGCGATGCGAAAAAAAGTTTTCTTTAAAAAACTATTTTGACTATTACATGCCTAACATAGTTTTGGGTTGCTTATTACTTTATGTCTGTATTTATTTATATTTAATTTCTACGGTCTCTGGCTTTAAATTTTAAATGTTATGGATTGAGTTAGATTTTATTGTACATAGAAAATTTAGAATATGCTTTGGTCGTTCATAGTTAGATATTGGACTATTGGCTGATGCGTGACAAATGAGATACTAGTTTTATAACTCTGCAAACTATTAAATCTAGAAATTTTGTTCGTCTATGGAATATGAGCACCATAGACATGAACTGGAGTACTCACAACAGCTGAAAGAATGAGTAACTACTCTTTGAATTCATAAAGCACGACATTTTCTGAGTGGACTAATTTATCTTTTTATGTAGAATATAGTATCATAGTTAAACGGTTGTCTTTTACCAAATTTTATGTTGCTTTCAACATTCGTATGTTTGTGTATCATAGTACCATATAATTTTATTAATCGGTCTAACCCCTCCTATGGTATACGGGGTGCCCGTCGATACAAAATTACTGGGTGGGACTATATTAACCCGAGAAGAAGACGGGTTTGTTTACAAATTGAAGAATTTTCTTACATATTGTCCGGTGATAGGGGCAATCCCAATACACAAAAATTATGACAAGTCGGGCCAACAACGGCTCTTGTACAAACCCGAGGGACAAGCCGTGCGCTATCGATGCAAAAAAGTGTCGCATGCGGTTGTCTTTACTCGGATGGGGCTACAAGCCCGATAACACCTTCTACTCGGGAGTACTTGAACTCTTATAGGGTGTATTTTGGGAGAGATGGAGGGTACGACGAGGTCGTGCACGATAAAATTGATTGGGTTTTTGCACTTAAGCATGTCGTGGTCGAGGACCCTTCTCCTATCGAGCTCCTCCTCGAGGTCGTCGAATTAGAAGGTTCATGTTAGATTTGATTCAAGTCAATTTTTATCTTTGCAAAAAAAAAAAAAAAAAAATTTAAAGAGAAAAGTTCATGTTAGATTTGATTCGAGTCAATTTTTACCTACCAAGTTAGTTATTTCGGTTCTGTGTCATTTAACTTTATTTTACAACCTTACACCTTTTACAACTACTTACACCTTTTACGACTTTTTATAATTAACTTTACAATTATCTTACAGCTTGTTTACAATTCCTTACACCTTTTTACAACTCCTTATACTTGTTTACAACTCTTTACAATTTTCCTTACAACTTTTTAGAGCTCCTTATAGCCTTAAACTAAATAAAACAGAGATACAGATTATTTTTTTTGTTGGGTTTCGTAGTTATCCCCTTGAGTTAATAAGTAAAGATTCAAAATGTCAAGTTTTAAGTACATTAGTTCTAATATATTTAAAACCATAATCATAATTGTTAGGAAGACAATAACAATTATAATTCCACCAAAATAAATAATATTAGTAATAGTTTTTTGTGTTTATAGTTCTCATTTTCTTTTATTCATTTTACCTGGGAGCAAATACTAAATTGTAACTATAACTTAAATTATAAAAAAGTTGAATTGATCGATATCATATTGTTAACCAGTATTGTGTTGCCGGGACAAAGCCAGATTCTTTTACACTAATTTCATTAAAAAAAAATCATAACTGGATTTTTTTCTTTTTTCTATTTTGAGAAAGTGTAGTTAATTTAATTTGTATGCATTTAGGAAAAAATTATAAATGAGTCAAGCTAGCTGGAGAAGTCCCCTAGATTTTGGATGTTGGTTTGAAGAGAGCTCAGATACAGTGATTATTAATTAAGCTTAGAGTTCAAGTTATATCTGTTAAATTGAGCTCATTTACTTGTGTATAGAATATGCATTCATAGCTACTCATGGATGAGTATCGTATGGAATGGGGAAATTCTATCCCTCAAGAGGAATACGACAAGGAGATCCCCTTTCACCGTATCTATTTGTGGCTTGCATAGAGAGGTTGTACCACTTGATAACAGAAGAAGTGAATCGTGGAAACTGGAAACCTTTTCCCATTTGTAGAAGTGGACCAAAAATTTCAAGCCTTTTCTTTGCGAGATGACGTCGTTCTGTTTTCGGAGGCTAGTTTGGAGCAAGCTACCATAATCAATAACTGTCTATCAAGATTCCGTACAGCTTCGGGACGGAAGGTGAGTGTGACTAAGTCCAACGTCTACTTCTCACCTAATTGTGATTCGATCTTGGCAAAGGATATATGTGAGTGTTTGCAAATACCTCGGACGGATGATTTGAGGAAATACTTAGGCGTTCCCACCATAAATGGTAGAGTTACGAGAGCTACGTTCCAAGACATTGTTGATCGAATTGATAAAAGGCTTTCGGGTTGGAAGGCAAAATGCCTCTCCCTAGCGGGAGAGCAACCCTCATTCAATCCATCTGTGTGTGCCATTCCTGCATATGCAATGCAAATAGCCAAGCTCCCCGGACGATTTGGGATGACATTGATAGGAAGACTAGGCGTTTTCTTTGGGGAGGTTCTACGTCGGAAAGAAAAACCCACTTAGTGGCTTGGAGCACTCGTAACAAAGCCTAAATAAATTGGAGGATTGGGCTTGAAATCAATGAGGCAATTAAACAGCGCACACCTAATGAAGCTGGGCTGGAAATTTATGAATGAGCCCGAATATGTTTGGGCCAAGATCCTCCGCAATAAATACTCTCGAGTACAACCCCTCTATAACCTAAATCCCAGTCGAATCCCCTCGAATGCTTCACACATCCGGAGAGGTATGGCTGAGCACGCTTCTATGCTTAAACTTGGAGTGCAAACCTCCATTGGTGATGGCCGCCGAACACGGTTTTGGTTGGACAGTTGGGCGGACAAAAAGCCACTGGTGGAAAGCACCATCTCACCAATTCCGTACGAAAACTTGGAAGCCATGGTATATGAATTATGGAGTAACGATTCCCGAGTGGAAGTGGGAAGAGTTTGCAGATCTTCTCCCCTCAAGTATGCTTGCTCAAGATAGCATCTTTTGAAGTGGTCGAAGAAGGAGTTGGAGACAATTTCTTCCGGAATGGAACCTCTTCGAGTAAATTCACCATTGGCTCCGCCCACAACTTAATTCAAAATAATCAAAACCATATGGAGAATGGAGACTGGAGATGGATATGGAAAACCCGAGTCCCACAAAGGGTCCGGATGTTCCTCCGGCTTCTCCTCCACAATCGACTAATGACTAATTTGCATAGACAGAGGTGAGGCTTGACAAATGACCCCGGTTGTAAGATCTGTGGGGCTTCCGCCGAGGACGTTGAGCATATCATTCGGCTATGCCCAAACGCCATGGGTGTTTGGAATTTTCTTCTCTCCAAAGGCTTTGACATTGGCCCTAAAGAATGGATCGGGTTTCACCTCAATAATAATACTGCTTACCCGAACCGGGAGACGAAATTTCTTCGACTATTTGGTACCTCCGGAAATGGAGGAATTTTCATTGTTTTGATGGGGAGTCGATTTACCTAGAAACAAAGGAAAATTCCTTCTAATCAAATTTGATGAAACTGTGAAATCTTTGACAAAGGATAAGGTCTATCTATCACGTGGGGTGCTCTACAAAGTAGAGGAACTAGTTAGATGGGAAATTCTCCCACCGGGTTGGGTTATTTTAAATACAGATGGAGCTTCTAAAGGTAAGCCGGGTCCTGCTGCTGGAGGAGGAGTCATTAGAGGAGATAAAAGGGGAATGGAGAGGTGGATTTGCGAGAGAACTTCGGTTGGTGCACCTCGGTAATGGCGGAATTAAAAGCACTGGAGGGGTTTGAGAATAGCGCGAAACTTGGGAATAAACAAGGTCCAGTTACAATTAGATTCAATTTTAGTAACTGGGATGTTGAGAGGTCACAAAGAATGGGGTTCACAATTTACCCTATCCTAAAACAATGCAAGCTCATAGATGTCTTTTTTTTGCAGACAATGTAGGAGTCACTTAGCCCAAATTTATTAAATTTTAATAATACTCATTTAGGGGCCTTGCCCCTCTTTTGCACCCAAAAAAAAAAATAGCTACTCATAGATGTCTTTTTTTTTCGTTTAGATTAAGGGATATCTCCAACCTAATTTATTTAACATTATAAGTGTTTAAGGGAGAAGTCTTTTTAATTAATATACTCCCGATATTCAAATTTGTATGCTCCAAGAGGTTGCTAATACCAATGAACATTTTGTTTGTGACTTGTCGAGGATTCAATTAAGTCAAAGATGATTTGCACATTGACTATATTTTACATGTTATTTTCAATTTTGGATCTTTGACCAGTTGCTTCCTGAGATAGGAGTCATTAGTTGGGATTGAAACGATACATAGTATTCAACGTGGTCCAAGTTTTCCATCGGTATACATATTGAACAAGTCATTTTTATGGTGTAGCTTCAAGTTATGGGCATGGGAAATGGATCACAAAAAATTAATGTAAAAACTTCTATAAAATGCTTTGACGTAGCTTCATATGCGATTGAATTTGTATGCGCATATATATTGAAAGTCATGTACAGTTAATTTTTTTATAAATCTTTTCAATCAAAATATGTCACAAAATTAACAAACAATTTTATTTTCGCTTACGTAGACTATATTAGAAAATTTATCCCCATGGATTGTGCAAATAATTACTCCCGTTCCATATTATTGTCAAAGTTTATTTTTCCAAAAACTTAATATTATTTTTATTTGATTAAATTAATTTTAACAATGTAAACACATTTAATCCATTTTAACATATTTTTCTAAAATGACAAAGACAGAGGGCGGAGTAGCGCAAAAAATATAAAACCTAAAAAATTCTTCATATTATCAATGGTGAAGCAAGAGGTTTTATTAGATCAATGAGAGGTCTTCGACACGGTGATCGTATCTCCCCTTATCTCTTCCTTTTTTGTGCTTAGAGCTTATCCTATCTTCTAGGTGATGTAGCCCGTGAGAGGCGTTTGTGTGGGCACAAAATCTATGCAGAGGCGCCGATAATCTCCCATCTTTTGTTTGCTGATGACACAATTATTTTTGTAAAGCTACCGTCCCCCATGTTGAATTGGTTGGGGAAATTCTGCATCTGTATGAGCAAGCTTCTGGGCAAAAAGTTAACTATGACAAGACGAATGTTGCTTTCAACCCGGGAACTCCTTGCCATGTCCGTGATAGCATCGTCATTTCACCGGATATTAGATAGGTGTTATCCCACGACAAATACCTCAGGCTTCCTACCAAGGTAGGGACATCTAGGAAAAAGTCGTTCCTCTTTGTTAAATATCGTGTCACCAAAAGGATTACTAGTTGAATGGATAAGCAACTTTCTTGGGCTGGTAGGGAAGTGTTAGTAAAAGTGGTGGCTCAAGTTATCCTTACATATACTATGAGTATATTTAAGCTACCAAAAGAGTTGTGCGACGACATCCAATCGATTATTAATAAACTTTGGTGGAGTCATACATCATTGGAGGCTCGAAAAATCCACCTAATTGGCAAAGCTCATCTTACGTTGGGAAAACTTGAAGGGGGTTGGGATTTAAGGAGCTAGACATCTTCAATCAGGCGCTTCTAGCCCGACAATTTTGGCGTATAATGCATAATGAGGGATCACTGTTATGGCGGGTTCTCAAAGTTGTCTACTTCCCCCACTGTAGTATAATGGATGCGGCTCTCGGTCATAGGCCCAGCTTCACCTGGCATAGTTTGTGGGGGTTAAATGGGTCATTGAAAAAAGCTCGAGATGGAGGATTAGGGATGGCTTCTCAGTGAATGTTTGGGAGGATAGATGGATCCCTCAACCCACCTCTTTTAAGTTAATCACTCCTAAGGACCCCATATTCTCCTTGCTTCGAGTTGGGGACTTTATAGACAGAGACAAAGGTGAATGGAAGCTTGACATGTTAAGGGAAGTCTTTTTGTCGGTGGATGTGGAGACTATTACAACCATTCCTTTGTGTGAGAATTGGCCTCCAGACGTCCATGTGTGGCATGGCTCGACAACAGGGGAGTTAACTGTGAAACAAGCGTACCAATTTATCTACGACTCCAGGTATGTACCGATGACGGAAAGTAGTAGTGGGCAGTTAAAAGAGAGCTGGCGTGCCATTTGGGGACTGCACGTCCCACCTCATATTAAGCTATTTGTGTGGAAAAGTTGTGTTGGAGCTTTATCGTCAGCATGGAGACTCGGTTCTCGTATCCCTAACTTCTCTATGGCGTGTAAGGTGTGTGGTTCAATGGAGGGAACGGATATTCATGCGTTGGTGGAGTGCCCTTAGCCCAACTGATATGCAGCGAGAGTGAGTTCCACGAATGGGTGTCAAGGCGCCAGTTTGCCTCTGTTTGGGATTTTGTCTTCTTAGCTAAAGATCATCTTGATGTGGATAAATGGGCTGAGTTTGTTGCGGTTGCTTGGGAAGTTTGGAATACTAGGAATTAATGTCTATTCGGCCAGCTGGAGCATGATATGGTTCAATTGAGTAAAAGGAGGCGTAGTTTGTAAGAGATTACAAAGCGGACGAGGCTAGTATGGGTAGGCCATGCATGAAGCTGTCTCGAACCTGGACTCCTCTTCCGGTGGGGATTTTGAAAATTAATTTTGATGTTGGTTTACTTAGGGACTGGGGGCATGGCTGGGGAACAGTTGTTAGGGACAGCAATGGTGTGGTGATGCGAGCAGCAGTGGCTCAAGGGCTGGGGCAGGTGACGTCAGATTGTGATGAGGCTCTAGCATGTATCTTTGCAATCAAACAAGCAATTAACTGTGGCTTTAAGAAGGTAATATTAGAGGGCGATTGCTTGACGTTGATATCTAGACTCAAGACAAGGGCTACCATCTCTTCGGAACTTGGTCTTTTCATTGATCAAATTCTTTTCCTTTGTGTCTTTTTCGATTGTATTTTCTTTCATTTTGTTAAGCGGGAGGATAACAAAGTTGCACGTTACGTAACTCATCTCCAACCGTATGATCCGAAGCCTCAGATTTGGTTGTATGGCTATCTAAATTACGTTTTTAATATGACTTTTAAGGACTTTTGTATTGGTTCGGACTTTGAATAATATTTGGCCCCTCGTTGGCTATCAAAAAAAAAAAAAAAAAACTTTGGGCTTACTATTCAATTCATTACATGCTCCAAATACTTTTATCATTTTAACTAATTTTACAGTATACTTAGAGACCTTAGGTGCTATTACAATCCCTGAAGTTACTTGTGCATAGTGGAGAAAAAATCGGATATTGTACAATTCTTTTTTCTCTTGTTCTAATTTTTTTAAGATCACATACTTCTTTTATATATATATATATATATATATATATATATATATATATATAGAAAGGAAAATTTCATTAATAAAAAGTCATATGACATTTACAAAGATGATTTTCAAACAAGAATAAATTTAAAATATCAAAGCAGATCTATATTTCAACAAAATTAGTGGTAAATATTCTTTTGTTCGGCTTTATACTTATAACATCAATCTGACCATAAATCGTGTTCTTCCACTTCAATATGTCTTTCCCGAACATCGGCGGGCTATTTTATAACTTCATAGAATAGATCTCGTGTGATATAATAGATAGGGGTGTTCACGGTTTGGTTTGGGTCGGATCGGTTTTTTAACCGGTTAACCGGATTTAACGGTTCGTGAAACTTTGAACCGAAACCGTAACCGGATAAATTAGTTAATCGGTTATTGGTTAACCGGATTATTTGATTCGGTTGATAGGTTAAGTGGAACAGCAAATGAAATAAAAATTTACCAAATAATTTTCCGAATTTTACTGGGCCCAGCAATAGCCACTGGATCTATCTGCAGCCACTGGGCTTGCAACTCAGCTTACCCTACTGTTGTTTGCTCAGCCCAGTTGATGACGAGATGAGAGGGAGAGAGAGAGGAGGCAGTGGCAAAGCAATGGTGCGAGCAAGCAAGCAACAGGCTGAATTAGGGGTCCAATAGGTGCAATGGGGATCATCGAGCAAAGAGTCGGTGGACGATTTGGAATTGTTACAACTGGGAGGGGAGTTTTTTTTTCTTTTTTTAGTGAAAGCATGGATTAATTTATAGATAAAATATCCATAAGTACATAATTGAATATTGGCTCGGAGCATATCCCTATCCAAACATGCTCTATCCCCGAGGGAATCACCTTAACAAGATGATGGACAACTCGTATTCCCATATCTTTTTACATGTTCCCAAGTACAAAACAAAAAGAAATTGATACAAAAGAATAAATGATCTAAGATTAAATCAAACTCTCCAAGAAAGAAATTGCAGTTGTTTAGCCTGTGAATTAAGGGAAAGCAATCATATTCAGACGAGACCTTCCGGTAATTAAACCTCTTTGCTAGTTGTACCTCAAATAGCATCGCTTTCACCTCAGCAATAATTGGGAGGAAGTTAGTAGCAAGGGGATTTTTTTCAAATAAATAAAATTTTATATAATAATTTTTAAAATAAAAAAAAAACTTATCGATTTCAAAATCTCGAACCGGAACAGAGCCGGATAAGCTATCGGTTCACCTGGTTTGGTTCACCGAAAAATTTAACCGATTCGATTTGGTCGGTTTACGATTCGGTATCACGGTTCCGATTTTTCCGCACAATCCTAATAATAGATCCAACTCGAATGAAACATCACTTTGATCTAACCACATGAAATTCCATTGCTCGTTCCCAACCAAATTAATGAATCTAATTGATAATAATATCAAAAATACACCCTTCAATCGAATCAACAATCCTAAAACACTTGCACGTGTAGGTAAGAGAAATAACTCACACAAAGGCAAGAAACAAGACTCTCACAAGAAGGAGAGAAACTCAAACTCTCACAAGAATGAAAGAAACTCAAACTCTCACAAGAAAGAGAGAAAATTTATTAGAAAGAAAATAACAATACCTTTACTTCTTGATTCGATTGAAGGAATTCAAATAAAAGAGATTTACAACTCGGTTATAGTTAGGTGAGTAGCAGCTCCAATAATTTTTTAAAAAATATAGTGGATACAAAATTAGGATTTACATAAAGAGGAAGGGGAGGAAATATAGTTGTTTATATTGAACTTATTGTTATTTTTAGATCACATACTTTTAATATTTAATAATCTAATCTAATGTAATCTTGTATATAAAACAATAAAAATTGAGTATGTTACTTAGTCGGCGAACATTTGTGAAGATTATATTATATTGTTTGAATTTTATTTTTCTTTTTTCTTTAGCATTGAATATATTCATAAAATTTATTTTATGGACAAGTATAACGAATATCTATTAATTTGAGATTTATTCTTTACGAAAAGGTTGATGCTCTACAAGATTAAGTCTTTTCTTTTTTGGAAAGAAATAAGAATGCATTAAAACAAAAGGTCCAGAGTTACATCAAACCGTCAGGCAAAGGGAAGCCAAGCAAAAACCACCAGACATCATCATCAACGAGGCTAGCAAAACAGTTGAAACAACTCCAACACTTGTCACCCTAACCCTTCAGACATAACAGAAAAACAAAGAAATATAGCGGACATAACAAAGCAGAGTCATCAATTATTAATGGCCTCTATTAAATCAGTTTGAATAAGTTTATTGATGTTAAGAACTTCCCCATTAGCTTTGATGATCCACTTCACCTGTGGTTGGGGAAGGGTATGCACTTTCAATGGATCCATCTGGTATTTATTGAGCATGGCAGGCATCGAGGCCGCCATATTCACTTGTTTGATCACATGATTGAGTTTGATTGTCTACGATTTCTGTTGGAAATTCTTGTCTTGTCCGAAGATATAGGCAATGGGGTCATTGCTGGATTCTCCTTCTTCCTGCAATTGCTAATAGCTTTTGATTCCAGTCAATCTCAAACTTAGGAATATTCCCATGTTTTCCGCAAAGACTCTTTCAGGCCCTCAAGTATAGCGATAACATTGTTTCCTCCATAGACAGTGGTGGTAATTCCAAAGAACCAATTATGTCTCGCCATTCTCATAACACCTGCAGCAATGTGTCTTCCTTACTTTGCCTGCCAATTGTACCCAATGTTGAGTTTGAAGTGGCCATCGGTTGGAAGAATCTACAAAATGACTGAGGTGTTCTTCAGGAACTCAGGACCCTGCATTCTCGAAACCTCATTAGCGATTTTTATGTCTGAATAAATATTGTTCCACAAACTATGAATGGTTGGGCAGACATTTGAAAACACACATCGACTACATGCCATAAAATAGAAAGGAATTTCGTAATCCAATACTTATCTTGTCTTAGGTTAAGGTTGATCAATTGAACCCAATTCACATTGAAAAGGTTAGCAAGCAGATATGAGTAATTATTGTTCATGAAGTTGACCCAAGTAACAGTGGCATAAGGAAAATCCATAAACAGGTGAAGATGCGACTCAGATGGACTCCAACAAATAGGACATCTAGGATTTAGGTTGGGGATCCACCGAGCTAACTGGCTAGCTACGGGAAGTCCCTTAAAGCATGCACACCACGTTAGGGTTTTATATTTAAACTTGGTCATACTTTTTCAGAGCGTCTTCCACCTAATGGGAGGGGGTGACTGGCCATTAATGACAGTATTGTAAAGGCTATAGGTAGAAAAGTAGCCATCCTTGGATCTAGCCCAAATTAGCTTATCATTGGGTTCCGAAGGTGATGGAAGTGGGAGCTTTAGGACAATCCCAACAATATCTTTGGGTAGCCATTCATTAACTCGCATCAGGTGCCACCCTCCTCTCGGTGCAAGGGAGGCAACACGAAGATGTTCCGTTGTTGGGGAGGAATGACATTACTACGATCAATAAGAGGTCCACAAGGAAGCCATTTATCATACCAAACAGATGTATTCTGCCCATTCCCAATTTTGATGATGACATTGACGGAAAGCAAGCTTTTGGCTTTGAGCAAGTTGTACCATGTTGGCGAGTGATAAAGTTTTAGGAAGCATCAATGCAACCAGTGTCAAAGTATTTTAATCTACAAAGTTGTACCCAAAGAGCATGATCATTTTGGACAACCTTTCACAACTATTTTGTGAGAGAACAAAGGTTCCAGTTGTCTAGTCTTTTCATGCCAAGGTCACCATGAGCTTTATCTCTTGTGACAACACCCCATTTGACGCTAAGGAGGTAATGAATACTGTCCATTCTATTCCACGTAAACTTCCCGATAAGTTTATGCATGTCATTAATGGTCCTCGAGGGAGGCAAGGCTGTTTGCATGTGGTAAACCGAAATGGATGTCAAGATAAATTTAAAGAGAGTGACTCGCCAATGAGATTGATAAACTTAGTTTTCCATTGAGCGTGACTATTTTGAAACTTATTAAGAAGATCAGTAAAATCATTATGTTTTGGGCTTTTATGAGAAATGGGGACACCTACGTATTTAGCAAAGCAGGTAGTAGTCGAGAAACGAATGGACGTTGCAAGAATACGTCTTAAGTCTATGATGAAGGGCCTTGGGAAAAATGACCCTAGATTTAGCTCGTTAATATACAATTCAGCCTTCGAGGCCAAATTCATCCAAAGTATCCATAATGACTCTAAGATTGACAAGATCTACTCTACTAAACAATATGACATCATCGGCATAAAAAGCATGAGAGAAGGTGAGAGACTTGATTTTTAAAGGTTTCCATTCATTATGTGCAGCTTCATGTTCAATGAGCTTCGAGAATTTTTCCATACAAAGCAAAAAAATGTAAGGGGATAAAAGATCCTCCTGTCTTATACCTCTAGAAGGGAGAATAACTTCACCCGTTTGCCATTCCAAAGGATCCTAATACTAGTCGAGATGATACAAGCCATGATCACTTTGATGATTTCAGGTGGGAAATTCAGTTCAAAAAGAGTGTCATGAATAAAATCCCATTCTAGCGTATCATAGGCTTCGTAAGGTCAATCTTCAAAGGCAAAGGTTTTGCTTTGTTTTCGCATTTATGAATGTGCAAGGCTAGCTCCTTAATGAGCAAGATATTATCCGTGATTTTCCTCCCAAGGATGAAGTTGGATTGGGCGGGATTAATGATGGCTTGGAGGAAAGGCTAGATACGATTGACTAGTACTTTGGAAAGGACTTTACAGGAGGAGTTGCATAGACCGATAAGGTGAAGATCATTAACACTTTCAACAAGGGATTTCTTAGGAATAAGGCGAGAGGAAGGTATCGTTATTCTTGCCAATGTTATACGGATCAAGGAAACAATTTGTGATAAGCTTAGTGACACTAGGGCCAAAGATGTTCCAAGTATTTCTTCAAAAGAAAGCATGTACACCATTAGGCCCGTGAGATTTAGTAGGGTTCATTTGGTGCGGGACAACTTTAATTTCCTCGAAGACAGAGGATCAGTCATAATATTCAATAGGGTCACCGAAATTCTGCGACAATGGCACTCCACTTTGTTTGTTTGAAACGTTCTATTAAAGTGAGAAACAAGTAGGTTAGTTAAGTTGTCTTCCCCGAAACCTAACATCCATTTTCATTTGTAAGGCAATTAATTTTCTTTTGATTCTCCCTCACTTTTGTAAGCATGTGGAAGTACTTTGTGTTTAAGTCCTGGAATAGGCGATTTCTTATTCTCGCTCTTTAACCCCGCATGATTTTTCCATTTTAAGCAAAGTATGATAGTAGGCCTTGAGGACTTTTTCAAGTCGCACAAAATCGGGGTTGTGCTTGTTTGAAAGAGCTTTTGTCGCTAGAACTCTGTTTTTGTTATGGTTAATATTCCCAAAGATAACCTTATTCCAGCTTAGTCGCAGTAGCTTTGAAGGCCATAATATTATCAACAAATTATAAGTTAGGGTTCCAAGCTTAAGTAAAAAATCGTGGAATTGAGGGTGATAATGCCGGACAATTAAAGATCTAAAAGGATGAGTAAAACGCTGGGCATGAGGATAGTTTTCTATAAGAATAGGGAAATGTTCGAAGTAAACCTGGAAAGATATGTTACCTTAATTTCCGAGTAAATTTGGAGCCACATCGAGTTCAACAACACCATGTCCAACCTTTCCTAAATTCGCTCTATACCTTCACTATCATTAGTCCAATTTAAACAGAGTGCGGTAAGACTAATATTAATAAGGGACCAGGTATCCATCCAATCTAAAAAACCTAGAGGCTTGAGAGGCCCGAAATTTCCTACCTCTAGACTTTTTAGTGCTGTTGGTGACAAGTGTTGAGATCCCCATAACCAGCCCCAGTTGATTAGTTGGGGAGGGTCAAGGGATAAATTATCCCATAGATATTTCCTAGCATTGGTATTACTAGGAACATGCATGGCTGTCAGAACTACCTCGATTTAGTATATTAGAACTTGATCGGGCAATGAAAGAGCTCCGGCTTAGGGGCTATAAAGTCAAGCACCATGACCGAATTCTTCCAAAAGAGGACAATGCCCTTCTATTTCCATTTAGGTTAACAAAAGGATGCTTTAAAAATCAAACTTGGCTTTAAGTGTATTCGAACACCGACCAAGGTAGGGGGATTCAAGAAGGATGGGGATGATAGGGTTGTATTGGTAATAAAAAAATGTCCATTATGAAAACATACTGGTTACGCACACATGCTCTTCTAACATTCTAAACCACAATCTTCGTATCGGATGGATTCATTATGGTTCGATGGGAGGGGGTGGGCAATATGAGCTTCCTTGTCCTCTAATAGACGATTGGTTTTGACTAAGGGTTGGGTGGAGTTCTCAGTCATGGGTGGACCAGATTCTGTCGGAACTCTTGATCGTCACATTGTGGTTTCGATGACACTTTGATTTCGGGCGAGAGTAAGGTCAAAATTGTACGTGTCGCTTAGCTTTAGGTTTCTGATTTTTTTCATATGAGTAAACACCATAATAATTTGATTGATTCTTAACATGCTCACCTTTGTTCCTATCCTTCCAAAGAGACGAGGAGGAATCCTTAATGTCGGGGCTAAAAGGAAGGTAGAGGTTGGAGATGGGTGCTCGGATGCCGGCCCACTTGCATGGCTCACCTCGTTGAGATATCTGCTTCCTCTTGGATCATGAAGTTCTTATGAGAAGGTAGGAGGTTCATGATTTCCTATAATCCAGGAGTTGGAAAGGTCGGAAAAAGATGTAGTTCTTGAATTTGGTGGGTGAAGGGGGCTGGGGTCAAGGGGAGGGAGTCGGTCCTCCGGGGCATTGACATTACGCTCACCTGGAAAGAAGGATTAGGGTGAAAAGAAAAATGCCTAAAAGGGAGAGAAGATGAAGTAAAAGTCCAAGCAGGGAAGTAGAAGGAACAAGGGTAGGAATGGAATTCTACACGGTTTCGGTAGGTGGGTGACTTCAAAAGGCATCCCACTCGGTTTAATTACTAAGCTCTGTTGGGACGCTTTTTACAAGGAACTACCAGGAGGATTAAATAAGGTGTATTCATACCATCCTCAATTAATTGTCCATTAGTGGAAAGATCTGTTCATGTCCGCATGGGACGCCACCATAAGAGGATCCCCATGATTACCAAAATCTATTTCCTTCCTTCTATCAAAAGATGCAATATCACAACTATTTAGAGCTTTTGGGCAATCTAGATAAATGTCGGGATTACCTTTAGGGATGGAAACGGGGCGGGTCGGGGCCGGGAGTGCCCTTCCCTCCCCGTCCCCACTTCGAGGGAAGAAGGTACTCCCCGTCCCCGACCCCGGCGGGTCCCCCATCCCCGAGTAACTCAAATAAAATTCACCAATTTAAGAAAAAAATAACTCAAATAAAATGCATAACTCTCATAAATTAATCTTTCTTCACTTGCAATTCATGGCCAAAATACATCGGATCTCCACAAATCAGAAAAAATACTGATCTAGCGGTAGGTAGTACCACCGCGGTGTGGTGGTGATGAGGGAGCGGCGAAGCGGACAAAATGAAGGTCATGGGTTTCCTTCAAATTCATTCTTCACCGCTTCATAATTCAAAGAGTAGAGAAAAAGAGGAGAGGAGTGAAAATGGGATTGGGTAGAAGAGTATGGAGAAAGGGGAGAGGGGAGAGAGTAGGACCGCCCGACCATGGAGAAAGGGGGAAAGGAGATGAGAGAGAAGAGGGGGAGGTAGAAGGCGTGCCTGGGAAGGGCAAAGGTATGGGGGAAAGGAGATAGAGAGAGGAGGGGGCAACGAGCGTAAAGAGGCAAAGCAAGGGGGTTTAAGGTTTTATAGATAGGTAAAAATTAATATGAAATTCCCAAAATGCCCATATTTTAAAATTAAAACAAGGACGGGGCGGGGAACGAGGATAAAAAATTTTCCCCGTTCCCCATTCGGGCGGGGATTTTTCCCCATTTCGGGGTAGGGCCCCGTTAGGGTCGGGGAATCCTCGCCCGTTGCCATCCCTAATTACCTTGCATGCCACGCGAGTCTTGCTAGTTTCCAATACGAGGCACTCACTCTTCTATATCCTCTTTAGTTTTGTCGTTTTTCTACATACCCTTGGGATCGACCCAACCTTGTATTAGCTCGACTAGCAAGGTGGGCCTCGTTGGCATTAGCTTAGGGCGTGCTAGCCTTTTTTCCCCTAGTTCTCCTACTAGATACTACTTTCCAAATCTCCTCACCTTATTTCCTTCCTTCCTCGGAACCGCCAAAAAGAGTATATGAGAATTTTCTTTACTCAAAGTCTTTAGAAACCCCATCATTGCTTGTATATGATACGGTGGCACGCTTGTTCCATAAATGATTACTATTTTGGTTCACATGAGCAATTTTGTCTTTTCCTAAAATGCGAATCGTGCCCTCCACCGATAAAGATAATGCCATGAAGGCGAGTGCATTCTTGTTTAGTATGCCCGACCATTCCACATTGCAAGCAAAGGAGGTTCGGGTTTTCGTACACAACCTTTTTCCAAACATTTTCAATCCAAATTCTTGGCACTAAAGGTTTGAAGAGGGAGATTTCAACACGGAACCGAGCGTATCTACCCCTACCTATTGTTTCGGTTGCATAGTCAACTTTAATCGATTTTCCAATGACTTTGGCAAAATCAAACGAGTGTCGAGTTATTAAAGTACTCCACTTGGGAGTTCGGGGATTTGACCGGACAACCATTGAAGTGCAAATGATTCATGGAAGGTCTGAAATTTGGTTGCCATTTAGCAAGCATAATGTAATGGCCAAAGATGAACCACGAACCTCCCATTAAGACTTTTTCAAGGTCGAGAGTATTCTAAAAGCGAAAAAGAAAGGTATATTTACCCATGTCAATGATGTCAAGAGGGCCAACAACCTTTCACATCTTATGAATTTTGGACTGCATAATGTCATACCTTACATAAGTACCCAGTACCTTACCAATAAGAGTATTGGCCCAAGGGGTACCCAGGATCCGTAGCTGGGGCGGGCGAAAACTTGACCTTGAACGAGGTGTTGGAGCCAACATCTTCTTCCACCATTGAAGTTTCAAACTAGATTTCGGACTCCAAATCATTCAAGAAAGCCTTCCAGTTTGAACTTCTTTGAAAGACGTCCTTAAACGACAGCTTGTCGTAGGACCGGCTCACTGGGTTGCACCGGATATGACTCGGAGGAAGGGTTCGTGATCTGTAGCCGAGAACGATCATTGATCTAGGATTTGGTCAAAGTGGAAGAGTGGGGGAGGGAAAGGGTGGAGACACCTCACACTCCATTCCATAGATTAATCTTTAGGTTCCAATTATTTAAAAGTCTAAGTTATTCAATGGATAGATCATCTATTTATTTATTCCTTTTTTTTGTTTAACTAAGGATATAGTTCCTTTCAAACCGTACGCGTTTAAGGTAATAATCCTCTCAACTATTGGGATTTTTGTTTGGGCTTGAGAATCACAAGATATGGGGTGGCACAATACATATGTAGAAGATGATCATTTTTTAAAATCATACACAAATTTGGTTAATTGAGATGACTAATAGTGGTGGTACTATTGTGCAAGATCAAGAAAATGTAGTCGATCAATTCTATCAACTTTTGAATAACTTACAATTAAGCCATGTACATATGTATGTAACATTTAATAACAATGAGTACTACAATAATCACTTTTAACTATGGGCCTTTTACTACGGTTATAACAAAAAGCGTACTAAAAGATGTGATATATAATAGTTTCAATTATGTAAACGGAGGCAAACAAATTTCATTACTTAATGAAAGTACATATCAATAAGTGTCCCCCACCAGACAACAATAAACTTGTCATTCATATTTTAGTATCTTCACTAGAAAAAAATATTTAATTGAATATGTTAATGAATAAATAAAAATATATTAAAAAATCAACCGAGAACCATAGTAATAAGCTTAGTTTAGCCTACTACTTTCTTTTTAATAAATCTTTTATTTTTCATTAACATATTGTAATGCCCCCAACCCTATAATCACTATAGCTAACCATAATGACTTATTAACCGAGTTATTAACGTAGCGAAAAGAAAGGTTAGAGACGTTACCGCCACTCCATTTAGGCGACAAGGCAACATCGAAATTAATTTACATATATTACTTACTAAGTTTCAGGTTCGAGTGTTTAAAGCATCCAAGTATAAAACCGCATAAGTATGGAAATTAGTTAACAGGGCCAACATATTAATGAATTATTGACTATTATAAGGACGACTCCCAAAATACAACATGCCAACTAACACTCGTGAGTCCCTAAGCCACGTCGACCAAAAGACAGCTTATTTCTTGCTTTCTTCGCATTAGTCTTACCTAAAACATTTCGAAATAATGAGCCGACACTCAATACATTATCCATCTACGGTAAATTATTTATGTGAAGATATTTTTGAACACGTGCATTTCAATTCATTTATAAATCGAGATAGGAAGAATATAGTAAAACAATTGTTCATTTATTATCCGAGTGGCTCCTTGCGATCATCGGTTCCCTACATATGTGCATACCCGGATCGATCGGAAAATCTGGTTGATAATGGCCAAATATATATGATATGGTAATGATATGATCATTGTATAATATGATTGATATAGTTCGGGCCACATGATTAGGTGACAAATAATATTTGAAACGGTTCCTTTTTCATTAAGCAAACCATTTTGGTATTTATATATTTAAACATGCGAATTTTCGTAAGGCACAAGTAATAAACATATCTTAAGATTTGGTGTTTCCTTTATTTGATTCTTGTTGAAATGACAATTCGAATGACCGACGTCGATGACCTTAACAATCATTTTAAAATATAAAATATTTCATTAATAAAGTCGATACTTCAAGTAATTTGATTATTATTATTATTATTATTATTATTATTATTATTATTATTATTATTATTATTATTATTATTATTATTATTATTATTATTATTATTATTATTATTATTAGTACTACTACTACTACTACTACTACTACAATTTCTTGTGAATTTCATTTAGGCAAGCCATTTCTTAATTTGTTAACGTCATGGAGTGTAGTTCAATTGGTTGTAAATTATGTAAAAACTACGTCCACATCTTTAACCCGTCTCCATTATCGTGTATTAATTTCCAATGTATCCAATTACCCTTTTTCTTAAGTTGACTCCAAATATTTTATTCCATCCCATATTAATTTACGCCTCTTGCTCACTTAATTTACTTAAGTCACAAAAATTACTAAAATCCTTCAAATCATTTGAATCCCTCCAATCACTTAAATAACCTAAATTACTTAATTCACTTAAATCACTTAAATTACTTAAATTATTTATGTCACTTAAATTACTTAAATCACTTAAATTACTTAAATTACTTATATCACTTAATTTACTTAAATTGTTTAAATCACTTAAATTAACAAAATTACTTAAATTACTTATATCACTTAATTTACTTAAATTACTTAAATCACTTAAGTTATTTGAATCACTAAAATCACTTAATTTACTTAAATCATTAAAATTAATTAATTTAATCAAATCATTAAAATCACTTAATTTACTTAAATCACTAAAATAACCTAATTTACTTAACTCACTTAATTCTCTAATTTTGCTTAATTCACTTAAATTCACTTATTTTACACATTTATATATATTCCAAAAAGAGATAAGATGTTTTACCAATTAAACGCCCTACCTCCAAGATTCATAACTTACTCCAAATAATCTTAAATTTTCTCATTTATTATTCATAATTTCCACAAAACACTATTTCATCCTAAAATTACTTAAACTTGACATGCATGCCCATTTTCTTCATTTTTCAACTTTTAAATTTTCATCAAGTTTCAAATCACCGTCATCAACTCGTATTCTTCCTCAATTTCACAATCCATAATCATTCATTCATAATCCAAGCATCAATGAAAATTACACAAAGTTCATAAAGGTTCAAATAACATTTGCAAGCTTGGCGTTAACCTCCTAAAGCATCCAATCACCAAAAATCCATGACCACTTTGTGTTGTGTTTACATTTTTCATTTAAATGTTTAATCCTAGTAGATTAACCCTTGCATGTAACATATAAATAATTAACTTTAAAAATATAAAAATAATTAGTTGATGGTTTGAGGTTTTGAGGTTTTTACTTAAGAACCACAAGAAAAAGATAAGTTACTTGGGATGGTGCGTGGTGGCGGCTGCATGTCTTTCCTCCGGCGACATGTTACGACAATGCAATGGTGGCTAACAGATGGTAGCGATGGCGAGTTGGTGGTCGGCAGCAAGAGAGCAGGGCGATAACAACTATTTAAGTGCAGAAATGGGTGGACACGAAGGTGTGTTGCTGGTTTTCTTCACCAGCGATTGGTGGCAGCGACGACCGAAGAATGGGGCGACCGGCGAGTGTGCAGTGCACGTGGGGTTGAGTGTGGGTGAAGTTTTGGGGGAAGAGGAAGAAATGATGGGTGTGAGTTTTGAGAGTTGATTGAATTTGAATACACACCTTCTTTAATTTTTCTTTCTCCCATCTCATAACTGGAAAAACTCCACGTTTCGTCACACCATTGTTCCTCTTACTTGGGTCAATAATTTCTCTACCAAGCCTAATTGAACAATTTATAAAAATTCATAGGTCGCAAAGTCAGTTTTGTAAATTCTTTCGTCTTAGATAATTATATATATATTTTTACATATAAATTAAACTCGTAACGATTTCGACGATATATTTCTTATTCAAATTAATTGAAATATCATGAAACATAATTTTCGATTTGGGTCATGCGTTGTTATTACCATCTGAGTTTTGCAAACATGTAACATAATTATTTGTACATCTACGTAATATATATATATATATGAAATGGAAGTTTAAATTGAAGTACACACATTCATTGAAAAATTCTTAATTTTTGTTTAACATATTAGATTAGGGTCCGGTATTACACATATTCAATTAAATAACTTTAAATTTTGTAAGGACATTAAAAGAAGAGTGACAAATTTGTTGTTGTTCGGTGGGGAACACTTATTTACACTATGTGATGAATGAACATCATATTTGAAGAGAAACTTTTACGTTCCGTGTTTACATAATTGAAATTTTCATATATTACATTTGTCTTTAGTTTATGAGTTCCTTGAATCCTTCGGTGACCGCATTTCAGCTTTCAATGTCTTCAATTCTTTCTTAACTCTTGACTTTTTCACCTTTTGCTTAGCAATATCTCATCTCAATTCATTATTCTCAACCTTCAATCTTGACAACTTAAGTGCTAGATCATCTCCTCTTACTCGCCTTGTTGTTTTCCTCCTTCTTAACTTTTAAATTGTCAAATTCCAATTATATATCCTGAATCTCCCTAATTAACTCCTTTATCCTTTCTTCGAGTATCTTGTTCTTCTCTAGCAAGTTAACATATTCTTCTTCGTCCCATTTGAAAAGGCCACAATTTTGATTTGCCTTCATAAAAAGAAAAAAAGGGCTTCAACACTATTTATCGCTATTGGATTGAAGGTAGCCAAAAAATAACAAGTACAAATTTATCACTTACCTTCCATAGAAGGAAGTTGAAGAACTTCTTTCCTTTGTTAGAGAGTTTATTGCAAATTAGATGTACAACTCGTAATCCTAGGGATGGCAATGAGTCGAGTATGAGTTCGGGGACCCGACCTATTTAACTTTTATGGACTTGGACAGACTCGACTCATACCTGGTGGGTTTGTAAAATATGGACCCGAACTCATGCCCGATAGGTCTATAGGTATTAAACGAGTCTTACATGGGTCCAATATATTTTAGCAAAAATGGTGCACACTTCAAGTTAAAAACAAATTATAATCAACTAAAATCTGAAAATTAAATCACTCATAAAAGGCTTCAAGCTAAGCAAGTCGGTGATATAGAAATTTGTAAAATTAACTAATATCGGAAAACATATTATAATCAACTAATTAGAAAATTAGAATCAAAATATACTTACATTGATGTAGAAATTTAAGGATCCAAGCCTAAGCACCGGGATAGGATGCGGCAAAAACTCGGAAGGAGGAAGAGCAACATTACAAAAATGATGACAATCGAACACAGGCATAATAGAGCTTGGGAGTCGGACATGGCACATACCGGAGGAGAGCCGAGAGCAAAAGCGAGAGTCGGTGAGGAAAATGGAGAGCGAGAATAGAGAGCAAGATGGAGAATGAGAACAGAGAAAAAAAAACAGCCTGGCGGAGAAAAAGAGAGAGAGAGCTTAACTCGTAGACCGAGAAAGCAGCCAGAGAGTGAGACTGGGTCTAAGTCACGTTGCGTCGGACATGAGTATGTGCAAGAAGGAGGTGGGAGGGATAAGAGGAAGGAGTTTAACTTTAGGGTTCCAAAAACTTCGAATTTTAATTTTTTTTTTTGAAATAAATACATCTTCGGGTTTTAATCAATTCTCGATTCAGGTTTGGATCTCAAATTTTGAGACCTGGACCTAGACCCAACCTGAGCCGATCCGGACTTAGACCCAACCTCGAGCCAGCTTAGATCCAGATCCGACTTGGACCTATCGAGTCCAAATTTAATGCACCCAAACCCGATTATGTAGGTCGGGCCTAACGGATCTAGGTGGAGTACAAGACCCAATGCCATCCCTAGTTGCACCTCATACTTTTTTAGTCTCCATTTTATTTCCTTGAATTCGATCGGTTGGGAGTGGTTGAAAATCAAGTAATATCCTCCTAACATTTCCGACTTGTACTTCGACCACTCGCCAAACTCACTCATTGTCCCCTCTCTCTTCACCTTGAACCTTTCAATGATAGATTTGACGATGAAAACACAATTTCAAGGGAGTTTATTTTGAGGGTTACAGCTTTATTTTTTTTATTATGAATACTTTGGAGTGGAGAGGGAGACGGAGAGGAGAGTCGGATGGAGGGGGTAAATTTTCAAAAATAAAAACATTTTGTTAGGTGTCATTTATTAGTTCGCCCAAAAAATTTCAAACAAAACTTAATGACCACCATCCACATGTGCAGTGTCATTATCCACGTCAACTTACTACAAGTCAAAGTAGGTCAAACTTAGTGATAATTTGGTGTAATTAATTTTTAGTACCTCGAGATATGTGACATTCATTTTTAGGGCCTCACCTTTTTGACCTAATTTTAAGGTACCCTTACTCGTTGTAATTTTTTAAAAAAGGGATTACCGTGTATAAAGCGACTGTTAGACAACTGAATTGACAATTATACCCCTGCATTGGGAAGTGAACTTTTTTATTTACTTTCACTCACCTCTATTTGCTTTAGACATAACATGATTTTCCCGAATATCATCTTCTCGAACGAACCTTTGGAAGAGGAACCATAACCAAACCTCCACAAACCTTGCAAAATCAAAGATTAAGGTGAACTTTGAAGGATCGAAAAGCGAAGGAAGGACAATTGTTGCTATAAACACTGTTGCATGCGAAGGAGAGAGGAAGAAATCCAAGTCAATTGACCGGTAAGAACTCAAAATTGAAACTAAAAATTCGATGATGAAAGTTATAATTTCTTTAAATCTAGTTTTCGTATGACAAGTAGGTAGTGGAAATTGTTTGTATTTGGACAATTGTGGTGTTGATGGAAAGTTTGTGGCTTTTTTTTATGAGGGATTGAAGTAATAACGAAAAACAGAGGGTGAAAAAATTGGCACTTTGGGCATAACATTGTGTAAATTTGCTGGCACATTGTGTTTTTGAAGGTAAAAATCATTTTTTTTTCATTAAATGGAACAAACCTGATTCTAGGGTTTAGTTGTGGAATTTAAAAATTTTGAAATTGCAAGTTTTATGGTGAATTTGAAGAAGTTTTATGACCTTTTAATTTGTTAAAAGTAGGAATTAACTATTTAGAAAATATGTGTAATGTGTGTAGATTGTGCAAAATGGATATCAAGAGTGTCCACATTCACTACAATGGAGAAATCATAAATTTGGGGAAATTTAGTCCACATGAGATCTTTGCCCCGAAATTACACAATTATACTAAGGATACAATGAGGAAGTTAAGCAAGGAACCTCCAAGATTTCCTTCTTTTTATTATTGCAAACCTAGGAAAGGAAGGTAAAAAGTGTGGATTGCTAAAGATTCGGATGTAATGGAGTGTTTTACAATTTGGAAGGAACAAGATATTGTTGTGATTAATATGGTTGATAGGCCTAAACCGGATGAGTTGTGCAAGTTGGCGACAATATTACATGAGCAACAGAATAAACAAGTTGAGGAAATAGATTTGACTCAAGGAAATCAAGCAAATGAGTGAAGAAGTGGAAGGTGACAGATCGGATGATGAAAATGTTGTGATGGAGGTTGGTCCTCCAGTGGGTACAATTAAGGTAATGGATGTTGATAGGCAAGTTGAGTATGAAGAAGAAGTTGTTGTGTCAATGGAGGACATTGAGGAATTCATACTAAGTCAACCTAAACCCAGTTAAGGTGAGGCAAGTATCTCTGCACCGATAATGGAGTCCTCCTATGTAGCATGCTACCCAAAACAGAATCCGCCAATTAGAAGAAGAGCCAACAAGGTTTCGTGAATGAAGAGAATTATATTGTAGGGACAAATTCAAGTTTTTATATAGAGACCACAATCCCAACTAAATCCAGCAGACCCACAAGCCCAATTAAGCCCGAGTAGACCCACAAGCCCAAATAAGCCCAACAGACCCACAAGCCCAAGTAAGCCCAACAGACCCACAAGCCCAAGAAAGCAAGCCACAAAGCTTACTCTACCTAGAAGAAGCCCCGTAAGACCCATCCCACCTATAAGTAACACCCTAACTACAATTAGAAGAAGCCCTAGAAAACCCATAACAAGCTCAATTGCACTTACAAGAAGCCCCACGTAAACCATCCCCAACCCAAGTTCAGTTAGAAGAAGCCCCACGTAAACAATTCCCAGCCCAAGTTCGGTTAGAAGGAGCAAGTAGGAAACCCTAAGCGAGAGCCCTACACCAATCCAAAAGCAATGCAAGTCCACAATAGCTTCCAGCTCGCCACATCACTCGCCCCTTGATGTCCCCATTATTCAGTTGAAGAAAAAGGTAGTGCAGCATGTGATTGAAGAAGTTGAAGAAGGTGAAGGTCGGGGTAATGACTGGACAAGCTCGACTTTGACGATGCAGAATATGAAGCAAGATTAGATGATGAGGTAGATGAGTCCGATGTTTCATTGGAAGATGAAGACATTGAAGGTGACATTCATGACTACTATGTTACCGATGATGAAGATAATGTCGATGATGTTGACCCAAATGACAAGATGTATAAGGGATAACTTTGGGAACCTCAGCCTAATGGGACCATACAATTCAGACAAGTGGGACATGTTTATAAATAAGTAGCGAGATAATGAGTGTTATGAGGGACTACTGTGTGCGGGAGGGGAAGAACATGAAGAAAGCATACAGTAGATACACGATCAAATGTGCACATAAAAGTTACAAGCGGAGGCTTCATGCTTTTAGACTTCCTAATGGGAGAACTTTCCAAGTGAAGACATACCATGGCAAACATCATCGAAGTTGTCCAACCCTTGTGGAGAATCCAATGGCAAGTTCTAGGTGGATTTTTGAGAAATTCATAAATGATTTCGGACATAACCCAAACATGAGTGTTGGAGATCCTGGGAATGTATTATTTCATAAATATGAGGTAATTGTTAAGACTCATGTGATTAGGAGAGGAAGGAGTGTAATGTTGCAAAAGATAGAAGGCGGGCATGATGAGTCTTATAAGAAGCTAGCATGGTACATAGAGATGGTGAAGAAAACAAACCCCGGCTCTCAAGCTTATATCAGTTGGGATGTCCAACCCCAAGTTATTTGTGATTCAGTAGCAATAGAAGGCTCGGATGAAAGGGTTCTGTCAAACCCAAGGTTCAAAAGGTTATTCATAAGCTTTAAAAGATTGATAGATGGATTTTTAAAGGGTTGTAGACCTATGATTGGAGTTGATGGAGCCCATTTAAAAGGGAAATATGGAGGAGTGTTGCGAACTGCAGTAGGGATTGATACTGCCAACCATTGCTTCCTTATTGCATTTGCAATTGTGGAGTCCGAGAATAATGATAGTTGGACTTATTTTTTTAATGCCTTGGTACATGTTGTAGATGTTAGGAGCATAGAAGGTTCTTATTTCGGATAGACGCAAGGTAACTAAGTTGTAATTGTAATTTTGAATGTATGAATTGCATATATATTTCATGTTAACTTACTTTTATGTGCCATGCTTTGCAAGGAGTTATTCATGCCTTGAAGGAATGCATGCCCGACAGTCCAAGGAGAGTGTGTGTTCATCTAGAAAGGAACATGAAGAGAAAATTTCCTGGTCCAGAGTTGAAGGCGATGCTTTGGAATGCTACAAATGCATTCAATCTTTGGGAGCATGAGAAGGCAATGGAAGAGCTACAATAGGCAAGCCCAAGTAGCATATGCATGGTTCATGACGGAGCCAAAAGAACACCGGTGCAGGTACATGCACCTTTCTATTTTTTATTTTTTTGGAAGGTTACTTTGGAATGCTACTTGGTACATGTTTTTGGTAAAGCCAAGACCAATAGAGCAAACAATGGTACTTTATATTTCAAACCATCATCCCGAAACCTTCACCATGTATCTATGAGTAGGAATGCTTGGGATCATCGCTATATACACTTGTAGTTGGACCAAGTGCTATATATATACTTGTAGTTGCAGTAGCTCAAATGAGTCATTCTAGCTAACACATTTCCCGGATTTTGCTTCAAGAGGCTTTAGGCCTCTCTGCTGAAAAATTTTAAAGAATTTACCCCTAAATATGAATGAAGTTTGTTCAACCACACATTGAAGCTAGAAGGTCTCCAATTGCACTCGAATTTTTATTCCAAATGTGAGCTATGATCATGGTAGCATGTTGGCAGCATGTTGGCACCGATTTTCTATGCACCAAGCAAGTTTAGCCCAATGACTTCGGAGTTCCTGAACCGAAAATGGGAGCTATGATCATGGTAGCATGTTGGCAGTCAAAACTTCCGGAGTCCCCGAATTGAAAATGTTTAATTTGCTCTTAATCCCCAAGTTTCTACTTGTTCATAGTTAATTAGCACATTAGAACATTGTAGCATGATAAAGCCTAGATATGTTTAGTTCTTAATAAACATATATCAACTTTTTCCTACTACATACTATCTCCCATGAAACAGGACAGGATGTAATTTGCTCTTAATCCCATAGAAAATGCCCACAAAGTTTCTACTTGTTCATAGTTAATTAGCACATTAGAACATAGTTAATTAGCACCATTCAATAAATTTCTACTTGTTCATACTTACACATTCATCATGCATACTGTTAATATAAAAGTTGCAGTGTGTATATATTGTCCTACATTGTATGTGTTTGGGATGAATATGAAACCTTCAGCTCGTGACTTACACATTCATCATGCATACTCTTAGTATCAAGCGTGCACTTGTTTGACCCTCTACACTCTTAATCCCCAAGTTTCACATTCTAAGCATATTGGGTTTGCTTGCAGGTATTTGTTTGACCCTCAACACACATCTCCCGACAACACTACTAACTTTGTTGAAACCTTCAATAAAGTATTAAATAGTTTGAGAGGGAAACCTATCATGGCCTTGTTAGAGGGTATAAGGAAGCATGTTGTCACTTGGATTGTTAAAAGGAAGGAAGAAGCGGAGGGCTGGAAGGGAAAACTTATACCAACTGTGAAAGACAAATTGAAACATATTGCAAGGGATGCTTGGCATTGTTCAATTGTGCCCAATGGTCACATGGCGTTTGATGTTATTGACAACGATGGAATCAATTATACTGTTGACTTGAACAAAAGGGTTTGTGTTTGTCGATCTTGGGAGATAAGTGGTATTCCATGCAAACATGCTTCGCAAAATGTCTTCTTCACCTTGGAAATAACTTAGATGACTCGCACCAGCCCTTATTATTCAGTTGACATGTATAAATCCGCTTATAGTGGTGTCTTGAACCCTATTCCCGATGTCCCATTTTAGCCAAAGTTCCAGTGGCCTATGCTTGATCCTCCTTCTATTACATTCAAGAGGGGTCCATTAGCTAAGGATAAAAGAGGGGACCCGATGAGCCAAGGAAGCCACCAAAAAGAAGTAGAACAGCTTAGGTGCAACACATGTGGAGGACTTCACCATAATGCCGCAACTCTGCCAAGGTCAAGGGAACAAGCCTTCAAGAAAGACCAAGTAACAAAAATGCCCCATCGGATCTCCATGGACAGGGAAGGAAGAGTAGGGGAAGACCGAGGAAGCGGCCTCAAACGACCATCTGCCAAGCACTTCGCAACACTTGGGATTCGAGGATGAAACCTTCCAAGCACTCGCAGCTCTGTTAATTCATTAGGATAATGATATTATGTTGTGTTGTATGAAACATTCATGACTATTAACTTCCAAGCTAGGCTCTTATAACTACTTTAATTTTGTTCTAGCCTTTCGATGTAGTATTTGCTACTTTTTAATAACTGTAAACTTTTGTTGTTAATGCATTGTATTTACATAATTTCAATGCCCTAGCCTTCCAATTCCTTCCTATTTCAGGGTTTACTTGTCATCATTTTCAATTCTTCATAAGTGGGTACTATACTTATGAATCCTTGTTTATGTAAATTTTTTCAAGGTTTACTCGTCAACATTTTCAATTCTTCGAAAATGAGTACCATACTTATGAATCCTTGTTAATGTGATTTTATTTTTAGTGTCCAATTATGAATTTAATAAATTCTATAATTGGTCCACTCATTTTCTCACATTATTACGATTATATTATACTTAAGTATAATTCTTGTAACAATTTTTAGGAATATTCAACATAGTAATTACTATTGATAAAATATGAAGCACAAAATGATATGTACTAATTCCTCAATATAGCACCTAATTTCATTTCAACCGCAACTCAAAATAGATTCACAAACTCTACAAACGCTTGCCACCACCGTGCAATTACAAACTTTGTTCCAAACTTACGAGTAACCCTCGTCCCAACTCTATACACTACCTTTTTTATTTCATTGACATTATAACTACATAGATGCATACAACCACATTCAGTGCTATCATCATCTTCAAAGCATCAAACATCCTTGTTTCCATTAGCTTAATTGTCATCTTCATCTCCTTAATTTCATTCCAAATTTGTATTAGAATACTCGATTTTCATCTTCATGAAAGCGTTGAACCTTCATGTCGGATCCATAACTTGCTTCAGCTTCACAAATCTTCCCCTTCGGACCTGCCCACTTCACAAATTCACCGCAATTACCGCATTCGTAATAAGGTCGACCTAGATTTTTGAGGATTTCGAAATCTGGTACTGAAATGTTCCATCTGGATAAGCATCGTGGGCATTTCTTTCCACTCCAAGAACTCCCACAACCTTCCATTCCTAGTCAAAATTTACTATACTTAGTTTCGAGTATAAAAATTGCATTTCAAATTACTCAAATTAAAGGATAAAAGCATTCATATCAAAACTTTGCTACAGCAAGCAAGCAAGATCCAAAAAAAGCACAACAAGCACTTACTTGTAATCGATCGACAACAACCAAAAATTCAAGGATAAAGCTTACTCTTCTCGTACAAAAATTGCATTCCAAATTCCCATTAAATTCAAAACTTTTAATTCATTTACAACAACCAAACATTCAAACACAACAAGCACAAATTCGAACACAACAAGTAAGATAAAAAAAAAACAAAATTTACGCTTTAAGTAAGGAGATGAAGGAAATTTAAGGAAGGAGATAAACGAAATTCAAACACAACAATCACACAACGATTGGAAATGGAGAAATCTACACTTTAAGGAAGGAGATGAAGGAATGCAAAAATTAAATTTAAAGAACAACACTTACTTTCTCTTCTAGACAATGAATTCCACGATTTTGGTTGGAGATGAAGGATGAGAGTTTCACACTTCAAAAATGGCGGAAATGAAGAGGAGAGCATAACTTTTACTTTTATATTTTGACAAACATGCATTTAAGGGCATTAATGGTAATCCAGCTGCCATTTCTTTCCTAAATTGTTTACTCATCGAATTTTTAATTGTTAATCCCAATAATGTCAATGCTCCCTACGGTGAGGGTACCTTAAAATTAGGTAGAAAAGGTGAGGCGCCGAAAAATGAATGTCACATGCCTTATGCTACTAAAAATTAAGATCCTTGGTAATTTGCCACATAATTTATTTTTGTCCAATTTCCCTTACAAATTTTAACAAAATAATACTGATAACCTAAATTCATAAACTATATTTTTTTAAAATTAAATAAATTACTAAATAATAACCTCAGTTCATAAACCCACGAGTGTTATAAAATAATTTGTATCTAAGGCTCTCTTTCCTTCCTGGTGCCGCAGAATATCTGGTTTCCGGGACAACCCCAATTCCGCGGTTCTCATCAGCACTTCCCTTCTCAATCCGAAAACCTAGAATTCTCATCTAAGATCAAATCCACAATAGGGAGTAGCTGAATCGCTGCAAAATCCAATCGTAATTCCAATTGGGAAGGGAATGTCGTCGTTACCTTCATCTTCGTCGGCTTCGGCTTCGGCCTCCTCACAGTATACGTATTCCAACGGATCCTACTTTCCGACGCCGTTTCACCTCCAACAGCAGCAATACGTTGCGCCGCCGCAGCCTCCGGCGGCCGCAGTTGCGCCTCCGGCGTACACTGCCCCCGGTGTATATGCGCATCCCCAATATCAGCAGGTTTGGAATTTTTGATCCTTTTCGCATATTTTGTGAATTTGATAATTTTGAAATTCATTTCTCGCATCTGTTGTGAATTTGATGAAATTTATGCGCATTCGTATGGTTGTCAGTTGGAGGAGATATATTGTATGGTCAGCTTTTGGGGATTCCTTTGTTGGGTTTTCTTTGAGATGTTAGGTTATTCTTGACGTCATGCCGTTGAGTGTATGTAGGGTTCTGTATGTATAAGTTGCTTGGCTTCCTACGGTGGTTGTTGCTCTTGGAGACCCCCTTATTGGAACGGCTGTGCTTGGTTGGAAGGGGAAGAAGAGAAAATGGGGAGGGCCTTAGGGAGGGAGAGAGAGAGATAGAGAGGGGGGTAAGCGAAGAGATGAGATAGGGTTATGGTGGAGAATAGGAGGAAATGCTGGTGCTTTAAAATCAGGGAGTGAATTGGCTCTCCGGAGAAGGGGTGAAGTTCCTGTATTGTGTTTGGGATTTTGGAGAGGTGGATTTCAGGTTAAAACCTTTTATATTTTCAGGATTTATCTTTGTGGGGGAGCAGAGGGGAAAGGATCTATGGTTTTTTTCACTATTGGCTTATTTGTTGTCCAAACACTTTTTGTTATTGGGCAATTGAGGTACGGGGCGGAAAGCAGAGCCCTTCCTTCAGCATTTATTATCCCATTGAATAAAACATAAATGCATTGATGTTGATCTAATGTGAGAAGATATTGAACTGGTTTAAAAGGCGCTCCTCCGCTTTTCTCCCCTTCTCAAATGCTAGAACACCAAACATGGTGATTGTGCCTTTTCTCTTCCGTCCTTCATAGACCAAGTGGCGAATTGAGGGATTTGGATAGGTGTGTTACTGTGTTCACAGAAAAATTGTTTCATTCATAATGGAGGTGTGAGATTTCTATGTTAGGTGCCTACGTTTTTCATCTGACTTAACCACACGGAAAATTTTCTTGCCTGTATAGAGAAATGTGAACTGAGAGTAACAAATGCATAAATAAGCTTTAATTTTTCACCTGCTGTGATGATAATTCTGCAGACAGTCAGCAGTACCCATTTTTAAAATGATAGTTGTTTGGGTTAATGATAATTCTGCAGACAGTTAGCAGTATCCATTTTTAAAATGGTAGTTGTTTGGGGTATCATGATGATAGAATCCCCAGTTACTCTAATTTTCACACATATGTTCTCTTCTACAGGCGCAGCAGCTATTTCAAAAAGATGCTCAAACTATTACACCAGAAGCTCTGGAGAGTGTCAAAGCTGCCCTTGCAAGCAGTGACATTGAGCACAAGGCAGAAACTAAAAAGAAAGCAATACCTCGTAAAGCTGCTGGCCAGTCATGGGAGGATCCAACTCTTGCAGAGTGGCCTGAAAGTATGGTCCTTCCCTTTTGAATCTTCTGGATGATTTTACTTGTTTCTTGTTGTTATAAACTTATAGCAGTTTCAGTTTTTGGCTCTATCCGCTATTCAAATCTTCTGTCATGGATCGATGATTATGCAACTTAGGATTTCAGCATTCCAACCTAAAGTATCAATCTCAGAGTCTTTGCCTTTCAATCCACACTTTAATATCTTTTGAACAAATTGGTTTATTCTGGAATGACGTGAAACTTAGATAATTTAATTAGTCCAACCCTGAAAAACATGGGGTTGACTTTCATATCGACGTCTGTCTCTTATTCTTCCGCTGTATTTTGGGTAATTTAGTGCAATATGTATGTATGTAGTTGATCTTCAGATTAAGCATTCAGGTACTTTGTTGGAGGAAGTTAAAGATCTTTCTTGTTTAATGAGTATCATCGCATAACAAGTGAATGCATTTCTTCTGGGATTATCATTTAGATTCTTCACCCCAGTTGCTGCTACCTAATTTGTAGTGACACTTAGTTATTTACGAGTTAACGTGATCTTCAATGATTAGGATTGATTTAATAAGAAATAAGAATAGCAATTGAATACCACTTGAACTGCTGGAGCTACTTGTTTGCTTAGTAAAATAGTAACTCATTTGGTAGAACCACTTGAAGAGCTATATGTCCCTGCAATAGCTGGAAATTAAACATGGTACAGTGAAGCTTAATGGTGGGTGAGTAGAATCCTTGTAGAATCCTTGTGATATTGTTGGTGGCTAGTGCGTAGACTGCTTGATGTGGTTAATTCATAAATGGTTCTTCAGAAATTTTGGTTCTTTTTATTTTTTTCCACAGGGAATTAGGT